>JBBDGP010000668.1:600000-1085000 GCA_037952835.1 Lithobates septentrionalis
GGACTGACATCAAGTTTGTCTCTGACCAATTAGCATCCTGATCAGTTCTTCTTCCAGAAGTGGAAACCCAGGACCCCTCCTCTTCCCTCAAGAATCTTTTCCTGACGAAGTTGAGAAGTCCCCTGCAACATATATCCCCCTTAAAAATTTGTTTTTTTTTTTTTCTTTTTCCTTTTCTCTTTTGTTTTTTGAGGTTCTCATCTTTTGTCTAAACAGACTTCCACTTTATACCTCCTCCCTCGTTTAGAGTTATAAGTTAATGGATGTCTCTTATCCACATCATTGAGACGGGAGGTGATAACATTACCTTTCATCTGATACCCCACCCTTCTCCTCTCCCTCCCCCTCCCCCCTTTTCCCCCTCCCCCTTCCCCCCTCTTCCCCCCCCCCCACTCTATGCAATTTTCATCTCCCCCCTGGTTACTTTATATGGTTTTGTATTTGAAACTTTAAATTATCTCTGAATTAAGGCCTGTGACATCCGCCACCGCTGGATTGTCCCCCATCCTGCTCGTGATATTAGTTGCGACACCCCTGATTTTGTGTTGTCATGCCTGATAGCACTCACAGGACTAGGACTGTATTGTCCTCTTTAAGTTAATTCATTTGTTATTGACAGGATGTTTCTTGTCCCTTTGTTACTATTTTACATTCTGATTTTTTACATTTTTATTGCCCTTAAGGCAAAAGATATAATTCTTTTAAAAAATTGAAGTTTTCATGACATCTTTCGACCACAGAGGTCTGAATGTTGGTATAATTGCTTTTATTATGGCACATTACTCTTATGGTATATTATACTATACATAGTGTTCCTTGTATACTTACATTACTTTTCTCCCCTCCCTTCTAGAAATATTAGCATCACACTTACCAAACACACACAAAAAATATTTTTATCTATAGCTCATCTCATATTCATGATGGATTCTATTCATAAACTTATTACCTTACTCACATATAATGGTCCTTAAAGTTATATCACATAACGTTCAGGGTTTTAACTCACCTCAAAAACGGAAAAAAGCCTTCCAACACTATAAAAGATTGGGAGTAGATGTTACCCTTATGCAGGAAACCCACTTTGCTTCCACTAACCTTCCCAATTATTTTGACAAGACATACAATCAATTTTATTACACCACCTTCCATAATAAAACTCGTGGTGTAGCCATATTTATACGCAACACCATTATCCTAGACATACAAAACATATATAAAGATGTTGATAGTCGGTATATCATCATCAAAGGTCTTAATAATAAAGCAATAACATTAGCATCAGTCTATGCCCCAAACGAATCTCAATCCACCTTTTTCACAAACTTCTTTGATAAGCTTGACCAATACAGCTCACCTCATATAATTCTAGGTGGGGACTTTAACCTAACTGCACATCCAACCCTAGACAGAAGTAAAACTTCCCCCTCCTCTAAAGCATTCTCTAAATCCATAAACCGTTATTTAAATAATTTTCAACTTATAGACTCATGGAGATCCCACGACGTCTATGCTAGACTGGACTATATCTTTTGTACCCCCATAATGTTGGCTAATTCTTCCAACGCCCTTATCCATCCCTGCCCCTGGTCCAACCACGATATTACCTACTTTGAAACATCACACATAGGACTCTCTTCTTCCCCCTATAATTGGCGACTAAATGATTCAATTCTAACTGACCCCTCAATAACACAAAATATTTCATCACACATTGAAAACTATTTCACTGAAAACGCTATTGATGATATTTCCCCCACAACCCTCTGGACAGCTCATAAAGCAGTTCTACGCGGCCATCTAATCAGCATAGCAGCCAAAAGAAATAGAGAAAAACTCACAAACATTAAAAATCTTACCAGAGAATTAAACCTTCTCTACAACAAGTTACAACAAAACACCACCCAAGAAATCACAAAACAAATTCAAGATAAACGCAAAGCTCTAGATCATATATTATCAGCAAATACAGAAAAATCCCTGAGATTCTCAAAAGCTAAATTTTTACTACACAGTAACTCCCCCTCAGCTATGTTCGCCAAAAAACTTAACCATGATCATAAACCCCCTCACACATATAAGCTTAGAGATCAAACTGGAAATATGATCACCCATCCGCAAGGTGTGCTTGAAATCTTCTGCTCTTTCTATAAAGACCTACTTTGTAGTCCACAACTCCCTCTTGACCAACCCTCTAAATCATGGCTAGACGATATCCAACTACCTACTCTTAATGCTCTTCAAATAGAATCCCTTAACGCTCCTTGCACAGAAGCAGAAATAAGCAAAATTATTAAATCTCTCAAATCATCTACTGCCCCTGGCCCAGGTTGGCTTCTCATCTTCATACTATAAAAAATATTCCTCTCTTCTAACCCCATATCTATCCAAACTCTTCAATCATATTCTTAATGGTAACCATTTCCCAGATGAAATGCTTCTAGCAAACCTTTCCCTTATCCCCAAACCACTTAACCACTTGACAACCGCCTCACGCCGATGTACGTCGGCAAGGTGGCACGGACAGGCAAAATCACGTACATGTACGTGATTTGCCTTCCGCGGGTGGGGGGTCCTATCGGACCCCCCCCCCCGGTGCCCGAGGCGGTCGTCTTTTGTCCCACGGCGATCGGAGGTGAGGGGGAGGCCATCCGTTCGTGGCCCCCCCCTCACGATCGCCGCCGGCCAATCGAATCATTCCTTTGCTGCTGTATGCTAAACAGCAGCAAAGGAAATTATGTCATCTCTCCTCGGCTCGGTAATTTCCGTTCCGGCCCGAGGAGAGAAGACATCTATGTGAGTGCACAACACTACACACACACAGTAGAACATGCCAGGCACACAAAACACCCCGATCCCCCCCCGATCGCCCCCCCCGATCACCCCCCAATCACCCCCCCCCTGTCACAAACTGACACCAAGCTGTTTTTTTTTTTTTTCTGATTACTGCATTGGTGTCAGTTTGTGACAGTTACAGTGTTGGGACAGTTACTGTTACCCCCCTTTAGGTCTAGGGTACCCCCCTAACCCCCCCTAATAAAGTTTTAACCCCTTGATCACCCCCTGTCACCAGTGTCGCTAAGCGATCATTTTTCTGATCGCTGTATTAGTGTCGCTGGTGACGCTAGTTAGGGACGTAAATATTGAGGTTCGCCGTCAGCGTTTTATAACATCAGGGACCCCCATATACTACCGAATAAATGTTTTAACCCCTTGATGGGCCGCTAGTTAACCCTTTCACCACTGATCACCGTATAAGTGTTACGGGTGACGCTGGTTAGTTCGTTTATTTTTTATAGTGTCAGGGCACCCGCCGTTTATTACCGAATAAAGGTTTAGCCCCCTGATCGCCCGGCGGTGATATGCGTCGCCCCAGGCAGCGTCAGATTAGCGCCAGTACCGCTAACACCCACGCATGCAGCATACACCTCCCTTAGTGGTATAGTATCTGATCGGATCAATATCTGATCCGATCAGATCTATACTAGCGTCCCCAGCAGTTTAGGGTTCCCAAAAATGCAGTGTTAGCGGGATCAGCCCAGATACCTGCTAGCACCTGCGTTTTGCCCCTCCGCCCAGCCCACCCAAGTGCAGTATCGATCGATCACTGTCACTTACAAAACACTAAACGCATAACTGCAGTGTTCGCAGAGTCAGGCCTGATCCCTGCGATCGCTAACAGTTTTTTTGGTAGTATTTTGGTGAACTGGCAAGCACCAGCCCCAGGCAGCGTCTGGTTAGCGCCAGTAGCACTAACACCCACGCACGCAGTATACAGCTCCCTTAGTGGTATAGTATCTGAACGGATCAATATCTGATCCGATCAGATCTATACTAGCATCCCCAGCAGTTTAGGGTTCCCAAAAACGCAGTGTTAGCGGGATCAGCACAGATACCTGCTAGCACCTGCGTTTTGCCCCTCCGCCCGGCCCAGCCCAGCCCACCCAAGTGCAGTATCGATCGATCACTGTCACTTACAAAAGACTAAACGCATAACTGCAGCGTTCGCAGAGTCAGGCCTGATCCCTGCGATCGCTAACAGTTTTTTTGGTAGCGTTTTGGTGAACTGGCAAGCACCAGCGGCCTAGTACACCCCGGTCGTAGTCAAACCAGCACTGCAGTAACACTTGGTGACGTGGCGAGTCCCATAAGTGCAGTTCAAGCTGGTGAGGTGGCAAGCACAAGTAGTGTCCCGCTGCCACCAAAAAGACAAACACAGGCCCGTCGTGCCCATAGTGCCCTTCCTGCTGCATTCGCCAATCCTAATTGGGAACCCACCGCTTCTGCAGCGCCCGTACTTCCCCCATTCACATCCCCAACCAAATGCAGTCGGCTGCATGAGAGGCATTTTCTTTATGTCCTCCCGAGTACCCCTACCCGACGAACCCCCCAAAAAAAGATGTTGTGTCTGCAGCAAGCACGGATATAGACGTGACACCCACTATTATTGTCCCTCCTGTCCTGACAATCCTGGTCTTTGCATTGGTGAATGTTTTGAACGCTACTATGCACTAGTTGAGTATTAGCGTAGGATACAGCATTCCACAGACTAGGACACACTTTCACAGGGTCTCCCAAGATGCCATCGCATTTTGAGAGACCCGAACCTGGAACCAGTTACAGTTATAAAAGTTAGTTACAAAAAAAGTGTAAAAAAAATAAAAAAATAAAAATATATAAAATAAAAAAAAATAGTTGTCGTTTTATTGTTCTCTCTCTCTCTATTCTCTCTATTGTTCTGCTCTTTTTTACTGTATTCTATTCTGCAATGTTTTATTGTTATTATGTTTTATCATGTTTGCTTTTCAGGTATGCAATTTTTTATACTTTACCGTTTACTGTGCTTTATTGTTAACCATTTTTTTGTCTTCAGGTACGCCATTCACAACTTTGAGTGGTTATACCAGAATGATGCCTGCAGGTTTAGGTATCATCTTGGTATCATTCTTTTCAGCCAGCGGTCGGCTTTCATGTAAAAGCAATCCTAGCAGCTAATTAGCCTCTAGACTGCTTTTACAAGCCGTGGGAGGGAATGCCCCCCCCCACCGTCTTCCGTGTTTTTCTCTGGCTCTCCTGTCTCAACAGGGAACCTGAAAATGCAGTCGGTGATTCAGCCAGCTGACCATAGAGCTGATCAGAGACCAGAGTGGCTCCAAACATCTCTATGGCCTAAGAAACCGGAAGCTACGAGCATTTTATGACTTAGATTTCGCCGGATGTAAATAGCGCCATTGGGAAATTGGGGAAGCATTTTATCACACCGATCTTGGTGTGGTCAGATGCTTTGAGGGCAGAGGAGAGATCTAGGGTCTAATAGACCCCAATTTTTTCAAAAAAGAGTACCTGTCACTACCTATTGCTATCATAGGGGATATTTACATTCCCCGAGATAACAATAAAAATGATTTAAAAAAAAAAAAAATGAAAGGAACAGTTTAAAAATAAGATAAAAAAGCAAAAAAATAAGAAAAAAAAAAAAAAGCACCCCTGTCGCCCCCTGCTCTCGCGCTAAGGCTAACGCAAGCGGCGGTCTGTCGTCAAACGTAAACAGCAATTGCACCATGCATGTGAGGTATCACCGCGAAGGTTAGATCGAGGGCAGTAATTTTTGCAGTAGACCTCCTCTGTAAATCTAAAGTGGTAACCTGTAAAGGCTTTTAAAGGCTTTTAAAAATGTATTTATTTTGTTGCCACTGCACGTTTGTGCGCAATTGTAAAGCATGTCATGTTTGGTGTCCATGTACTCGGCCTAAGATCATCTTTTTTATTTCATCAAACATTTGGGCAATATAGTGTGTTTTAGTGCATTAAAATGTAAAAAAGTGTGTTTTTTCCCCAAAAAATGCGTTTGAAAAATCGCTGCGCAAATACTGTGTGAAAAAAAAAATGAAACACCCACCATTTTAATCTGTAGGGCATTTGCTTTAAAAAAATATATAATGTTTGGGAGTTCAAAGTAATTTTCTTGCAAAAAAAAAAAATAACTTTTTCATGTAAACAATAAGTGTCAGAAAGGGCTTTGTCTTGAAGTGGTTAGAAGAGTGGGTGATGTGTGACATAAGCTTCTAAATGTTGTGCATAAAATGCCAGGACAGTTCAAAACCCCCCCAAACGACCCCATTTTGGAAAGTAGACACCCCAAGCTATTTGCTGAGAGGCATGTCGAGCCCATGGAATATTTTATATTGCGACACAAGTTGCGGGAAAGAGACAATTTTTTTTTTTTTTTGCACAAAATTGTCACTAAATGATATATTGCTCAAACATGCCATGGGAATATGTGAAATTACACCCCAAAATACCATCTGCTGCTTCTCCTGAGTACGGGGATACCACATGTGTGAGACTTTTTGGGAGCCTAGCCGCGTACGGAACCCCGAAAACCAAGCACCGCCTTCAGGCTTTCTAAGGGCGTGAATTTTTGATTTCACTCTACACTGCCTATCACAGTTTCGGAGGCCATGGAATGCCCAGGTGGCACAAACCCCCCCAAATGACCCCATTTTGGAAAGTAGACAACCAAAGCTATTTGCTGAGAGGTATAGTGAGTATTTTGCAGACCTCACTTTTTGTCACAAAGTTTTGAAAATTGAAAAAAGAAAAAAAAAAGTTTTTTCTTGTCTTTCTTCATTTTCAAAAACAAATAAGAGCTGCAAAATACTCACCATGCCTCTCAGAAAATAGCTTGGGGTGTCTACTTTCCAAAATGGGGTCTTTTGGGGGGGTTTTGTGCCACCTGGGCATTCCATGGCCTCCGAAACTGTGATAGGCAGTGAAGAGTGAAATCAAAAATTTTCACCCTTAGAAATCCTGAAGGCGGTGATTGGTTTTCGGGGTCCCGTGCACGGCTAGGCTCCCAAAAAGTCCCACACATGTGGTATCCCCATACTCAGGAGAAGCAGCTAAATGTATTTTGGGGTGCAATTCCACATATTCCCATGGCCTGTGTGAGCAATATATCATTTAGTGACAACTTTGTGCAAAAAAAAAAAAAGTGTCACTTTCCCGCAACTTGTGTCAAAATATAAAATATTCCATGGACTCAATATGCCTCTCAGCGAATAGCTTGGGGTGTCTACTTTCCAAAATGGGGTCATTTGGGGGGGTTTGTGCCACCTGGGCATTCCATGGCCTCCGAAACTGTGATAGGCAGTGAAGAGTGAAATCATAAATTTACACCCTTAGAAATCCTGAAGGCGGTGATTGGTTTTCGGGGCCCCGTACGCGGCTAGGCTCCCAAAAAGTCCCACACATGTGGTATCCCCATACTCAGGAGAAGCAGCAGAATGTATTTTGGGGTGCAATTCCACATAGGCCCATGGCCTGTGTGAGCAATATATCATTTAGTGACAACTTTTTGTAAATATTTTTTTTTTTTGTCATTATTCAATCACTTGGGACAAAAAAAATAAATATTCAATGGGTTCAACATGCCTTTCAGCAATTTCCTTGGGGTGTCTACTTTCCAAAATGGGGTCATTTGGGGGGGTTTGTACTGCCCTGCCATTTTAGCACCTCAAGAAATGACATAGGCAGTCATAAACTAAAAGCTTTGTAAATTACAGAAAATGTACCCTAGTTTGTAGATGCTATAACTTTTGCGCAAACCAATAAATATACACTTATTGACATTTTTTTTACCAAAGACATGTGGCCGAATACATTTTGGCCTAATTGTATGACTAAAATTGAGTTTATTGGATTTTTTTTATAACAAAAATTAGAAAATATCATTTTTTTTCAAAATTTTCGGTCTTTTTCCGTTTATAGCGCAAAAAATAAAAACCGCAGAGGTGATCAAATACCATCAAAAGAAAGCTCTATTTGTGGGAAGAAAAGGACGCAAATTTTGTTTGGGTACAGCATTGCATGACTGCTCAATTAGCAGTTAAAGCGACGCAGTGCCAAATTGGAAAAAGACCTCTGGTCCTTAGGCAGCATAATGGTCCGGGGCTCAAGTGGTTAAAGATCATTCTCTACCCCAAAACTACCGACCTATATCGGCCCTCAACAACGACCTTAAAATCTTTGGTAGGTTGCTCTCAGACAGACTAGCAGCAGTCATTACTAATTTAATACATATACAGTGCCTTGCAAAAGTATTCGGCCCCCTTGAACTTTTCAACATTTTGCCACATTTCAAGCTTCAAACATAAAGATATAAAATTTTAATTTTTTGTGAAGAATCACCAACAAGTGGGACACAATTGTGAAGTGGAACGAAATCTATTGGATATTTTAAACTTTTTTAGCAAATAGAAAACTGAAAAGTGGTGCGTGCAAAATTATTCGGCCCCTTTACTTTCAGTGTCTCAAATTCACTCCAGAAGTTCAGCGAGGATCTCTGAATGATCCAATGTTGTCCTAAATGACTGATGGTGATAAATAGAATCCACCTGTGTGTAATCAAGTCTCTGTATAAATGCGCCTGCTCTGTGATAGTCTCAGGGTTCTGTTGAAAGCGCAGAGAGCATCATGAAGACCAAGGAACACACCAGGCAGGTCCGTAATACTGTTGTGGAGAAGTTTAAAGCTGGATTTGGATACAAAAAGATTTCCCAAGCTTTAAACATCCCAAGGAGCACTGTGCAAGCGATCATTTTGAAATGGAAGGAGTATCAGACCACTGCAAATCTACCAAGACCTGGCTGTCCCTCTAAACTTTCAGCTCAGACAAGGAGAAGACTGATCAGAGATGCAGCCAAGAGGCCCATGATCACTCTGGATGAACTGCAGAGAACTACAGCTGAGGTGGGAGAGTCTATCCATAGGACAACAATCAGTTGTACACTGCAAAAATCTGGCCTTTATGGAAGAGTGGCAAGAAGAAAGCCATTTCTCAAAGATATCCATAAAAAGTCTCGTCTAAAGTTTGCCACAAGCCACCTGGGAGACACACCAAACATGTGGAAGAAGGTGCTCTGGTTCGATGAAACCAAAATCGAACTTTTTGGCCACAATGCAAAACGATATGTTTGGCGTAAAAGCAACATAGCTCATCACCCTCAACACACCATCCCCACCGTGAAACATGGTGGTGGCAGCATCATGGTTTGGGCCTGCTTTTCTTCAGCAGGGACAGGGAAGATGGTTAAAATTGAGGGTAAGATGGATGCAGCCAAATACAGGACCATTCTGGATGAAAACCTGTTGGAGTCTGCAAAAGACCTGAAACTGGGACGGAGATTTATCTTCCAACAAGACAATGATCCCAAATATACAGCAAAATCTACAAAGGAATGGTTCACAAATAAACGTATCCAGGTGTTAGAATGGCCAAGTCAAAGTCCAGATCTGAATCCAATCGAGAATCTGTGGAAAGAGCTGAAAACTGCTGTTCACAAACGCTCTCCATCCAACCTCACTGAGCTCGAGCTGTTTTGCAAGGAAGAATGGGCAAGAATTTCAGTCTCTCAATGTGCAAAACTGATAGAGACATACCCCAAGCGACTTGCAGCTGTAAGCGCAGCAAAAGGTGGCTCTACAAAGTATTAACGCAAGGGGGCCGAATAATTTTGCACGCCCCACTTTTCATTTTTTTATTAGTTAAAAAAGTTTCAACAATCCAAAAGATTTCGTTCCACTTCACAATTGTGTCCCACTTGTTGGTGATTCTTCACAAAAAATAAAAATTTTATATCTTTATGTTTGAAGCCTGAAATGTGGCAAAAGGTTGAAAAGTTCAAGGGGGCCGAATACTTTCGCAAGGCACTGTAGACCAAACTGGTTTTATCCCCGGTCGACAGATAGTTGATAATACTAGACTAGTCACCAATATTATCCAAGATGCCAACCTAACCTCCCACCAATTATGCCTTCTCAGTTTAGATATTCATAAGGCGTTTGACAGCGTTAGTTGGTCATATCTAAATTATCTATTACCCAAATACCGAATTTCAGAAAAATTCTTACAAGGTTTCAATGCACTTTACCACAACCCTCAAACCAGAATTAGACTCCCTGGACACAACTCTGACTTTTTCCCCCTCAGTAGAGGCACCAGACAGGGCTGCCCCTTATCACCACTATTGTTTGCTTTGGCAATTGAACCCTTAGCCCACAAGATTAGGAATAGTATTGATATAAAAGGTTACACTAAGGGCGATAGAGAATTCAAACTCAGCTTATACGCAGATGATGCTCTTCTATTCCTCACAGATCCCCTCACTTCTATTCCATCCCTCCTAAAAGAACTTAAATCTTTTCAAACTATTTCAGGCCTCAAAATTAACACCAATAAATGCTCCGCTTTACCAATTAATTATACCCAAAATCTCCAATCCCTACTATCAAAAAATTTCCCATTTGATTGGTGTTCTAACTCATTTAAATACCTCGGTGTCACAATGTCCTCATCCCACAACCTTCTGTATGAATCTAATTATATTCCACTGTTCTCGCATATCACATCCCTCTTGAAATCATGGTCTTCCTTTCATATTTCCTTCCTTGGTAGAATATGCGCTATCAAAATGACGATTCTTCCTAAACGTCTATACTATTTCCGTGCCCTACCTATCAATGTTCCCAAATCTAAACTGACTTCCCTTCAAAGAGAAATCAACAAATTTATATGGGCAGATAAAAAACCGAGATGCAGCTATGCCCTAATGCATAGACCACAAGCTATGGGCGGCTTAGGCCTTCCAAATTTATGGCTTTATTACCTAGGCACAAGACTTACGCAACTTACCCAATGGTTCACTCCCTCAATAAACACCCCATGGAAATTGTTTGAATCCATCTCAATCCTCCCACTCCATTTACAGGGAATCCTATGGTCCAATTCTACCTCATATAGCAGACTTATGAAACAAAACATTATAATAGCTCAATTTTATCAGTTATGGATTAAATTTAAAGATATTTACAAACTCTCCTCAGACACACCACCTTTGGCCTCCTTTTTAGGAGATCCCAGATTCATATGTGCCTATAATAACAGACAATCTTTCTCCACTTGGATTGACAAAAATTTAATTACACTGAGATCTCTTCAGCAAAAGTGGGAATTTATCTCAATTCCCGGCACTACAAGCCACACACAATTTACCTACATATGAACTCCAACGTTACCAGCAAATCAAATCCTTCTACGCTAAATATTTCGCACTAAACACTCACCCTTCATACACAACCTTTGAACATATATGTATTTTATCCTCTAGAGACAGAGGCCTTATCTCCAGGTTGTATTGTTATATTAATAGTGTTGGAGTTCCAGATAAATCTACCCAAATGCTTAAATGGGAAGAGGATATGGATGTCTCGATCAGTGTTGAAGATTGGCACTCCATGTCAGAAAATCTACGCAAATGCAATAGAGCTATCACCTTTAGAGAGACTCCAATTAAGATTTTTTCTAGATGGTACCTTACCCCTTCAAAACTTCACACTTTCTACCCATCCATCTCTCCCAATTGTTTTAGGGGATGCTCGGATTCCGGTACCCTCTTACACATATTTTGGAGCTGCAACCATATTAACCATATATGGCACAAAGCATCTGATTTAATAGAACAATCCTCTAGACAAAAAATTACCCTCTCCCCTCAGATATGCTTGCTATATGCTAATATACCTGCCCCCTGTCTGAGACTGTTCCACTCCCTATGCAGTTCCATACACTGGATGACAGCCTATAATTGGAAATCCACTAATTTATCATGGCAACAAGTAATAAATAGAATGGAACTCCTTAGACTTTCTGAGTGGATTTACCACACCCTTAATGATACTATCCACATTCACAAAAAGAAATGGGCCTATTGGAACCCAACCTAACTATCGTTAATATACTATTACCATCTTCTCTTACTACCTTATGATGATACCATGTTATGCTCTACTTTATTCATATATAAACCTATGTTCATTGTCTATGACCACTTCTGTTACACAATGTTAAACAACCTCTTTCTTTGTGTACAATCTATTGCATCAATGTTAAATATTAATGTCATATTATACCTAATGACTGTTCATCTAAACTTCCAAATAAAACTTTTGTAAACAAAAAAAGAAATACCCGAATGCAGCTGTTGCTGCTTAAGTTAGGCGAGGGGTGAGTTCAAGCCCATAGGCCCTCCTGGATTTCCTTCCAGGGATTAAAGTGTGCTTCGGTTCCCATCCGGGTTTAATTGTGTGATTTGGCATTTTTATTTGTAACCCTTTTCCAGTCGGGTTCAATCTGTCTCGTGGGCCTGGCAGAGTTCTGGTCCTCTGTGCGTTCGGGAAGAATCTTCCATTCTTCCAGGAGAGAAAGGCCTTTCTCCAGGGATGCTACAGTGTGTGTGCGTCCTTCCTTTACAATGGAGAGTTTGGTAGGATAGTCCCATCTGTAGATAATTTTATGGTTTCTGAGTACTTTTGTAATAGTATTCAAATTTTTCCTCTTTTGCAAGATATTTTGGGACAGGTCAGCGTAGAACTGCAGATTTTGATATTGCGCAGGGATTTGTTCCCGCTTACGCATTATCATAAGTTGCTCCTTGACATGATAGAAATTGAGACGTAGAATCAGGTCCCTGGGTACTTATTCAGGTAGATGAGCTGGTTTTGGTAAACGGTGGATTCTGTCAATGGTGACATCTAAGTCAGAGAGGTCAGGGATGAGAAGAGGCATAGGTGCGCAGTCCAGGTTGTTGGATTGACTTGGGGACCCTCTTTATTTTCAGATTGTTCCTCCTGGACATGTCCTCAATATCTGCTAACTTAGCCTTTATCCATTCAGTATCCCCCTCCGTTTCTTCATTGCAATCTACTAATTCATTAATGGTGGTAGCATATTTCTCCATTTTGTGTTCAATGTGATCCACTCTGGATTCCACTGCTTGTATGTCACTGTTAAATATATGCATGCATTTGATCATATCAGCCTGCAGTGAGCTCCTGAGAGACAAAAGCATGTCTTTTAGGACAGTGTTCATCACAGGTTGGTGTGTGGTAAGGAAGGATTCAGTAGAATCTGGCAGCTCCCTTGTGTCATCCCCTGATTCAGTGACAGGGCTTTTGCTTGGATTGTATCCCTCTCCATCCATCCTAAATTTGGCTTTAGCTGGGCTCCTAGAGGCTGGAGATGGAGGGTAGTACTGTAGGCTGTCAGGGGAGCCGCTATTTGGAGCCGTCCCGTCCAGTTTGTGTGATTTGGGCTGTGTTTTTGGTGCAGGGATGCATGACGGTCCGGCACCATTTTGCCTACCTCCATGTTGTTTAAGGATGAAGAGGCCTGTTAGGTGCTGCGGCTTCCTTTCCTACTTTCTTTTTCTGGGCATAATCCCAGGGTGTCCCGGAGCCATATCGCCTGGAAAAGCAGGTCAAAGTGCATCCCGGCGAGTCGGTTTTGTGCCGCTGTATCCCCCTTTTTACTGGAGCTCCTGTATTAGGCTTCCAACCGGCTCCGTAGCAAGCCACGCCCCCCCATGTTTACTCTTTTTAAATCATAATGACAACAGAAACTACCCAAATGACACTGATCAAAAGTTTACATACCCTGGTGATTTTGGCCTGATAACATGCACACAAATTGACACAAAAGGGGTTTGAATAGCTACTAAAAGGTAACCATCCTCACCTGTGATCTGTTTGATTGTAATTAGTGTGTGTGTATAAAAGGTCAATGAGTTTCTGGACTCCTGACAGACCCTTGCATCTTTCATCCAGTGCTGCACTGATGTTTCTGGATTCTGAGCCATTGGTAATCTGCGGGAAACGGTAGTTGAACTATATAAAACAGGAAAGGAATATAGAAAGATGTTCAAGGAATTGAGAATGCCAATCAGTAGTGTTCAAACTCTAATCAAGAAGTGGAAAATGAGGGGTTCTGTTGAAACCAAACCAAAGCCACAACTGCCAGGAAAATTGTTCAGGGTGCAAAGAAATACACACAAATAACTTCAGATGAAATACTTGATTTTCTGAAAACATGGTGTGGCTGTTTCAAGAGGCACATAAAGGAGGCACATGAAGAAAAATGGTCAGCATGGTCAAGTCGACAGAAGAAAGCCATTACTACGCAAATGCCACAAAGTATCCCGCTTACGATATGCCAAACAGCACAGAGACAAGCCTCAAACCTTCTGGCACAATGTCATTTGGAGTGATGAGACCAAAATTTAGCTTTTTGGTCACAACCATAAACGCTTAATTTGCAGAGGAGTCAACAAGGCCTATGAAGAAAGGTACACCATTCCTACTGTGAAGTACGGATGTGGATCGCTGATGTTTTGGAGATGTGTGAGCTACAAAGGCATAGGAAATTTGGTCAAAATTGATGGCAAGATAAATGCAGTATGTTATAAAAAAAAAAAACTGGGGGAACATTTGCATTCATAAGCCAGGAAGCTGCGCATTGGGATGTATTTGGACATTCCAACAGCACAATGATCCAAAAACACAAGGCCAAGCTGACCTGTCATTGGCTACAGCAGAATAAAGCAGAATAAAGTGAAGGTTCTGGAGTGGCCAACTCAGTCTCCTGACCTCAATATCATTGAGTCACTCTGGGGAGATCTCAAGCGTGCAGTTCATGCAAGACAGCCCAAGAATTAACTGGAACTGGAGACTTTTTGCCAAGAGGAATGGGCAGCTTTACCATCTGAGAAGCTGTCAATGATGGTAAAGGGGGCAATAGATGGTATTAAGAACTGGGGTATGTAAACTTTTGATCAGGGTAATTTGGCTAGTTTCTGTTATTTATTCATCATCTGTCATTATGATTTAAATAGAGTAAACACAGTTGATAGATAATAAATGGCTTCAGCCAAACACTAACCATGCGTGAAAGAAAAGTTTGTGTTATCATTCATATTCTCATAAAAATGACCAAAAAATAATAACTTCTGCCAGGGTATGTAAACATATGAGCACAGCCGTATATACTGGTACAGGAAGTTGATCAGCGGCCATTTTCTTGAAGACAATGTCCACATAGACATCGCGCCATTTTCTTGGTTGGAAGTTGATTAGCGGCCATTTTCTTGAAGACAATGTCCATCTGGGTGCCCTGCTTGTGGCAGTGGATATAGAGGCTTTGTACTCTAGCATCCCACACGAGCGAGGCATCCAGGTGATCAGCTTCTTTCTTATGGATCAGGACAGGGCCACCTGGCCACATAATCGCTTAATCCTGGAATTGCTTCGATTCACATAATCATTTTACCTTTATGGGTCAGATGTATCTACAAAAACAGGGAGTCGCGATGGGCACTTGTTGTGCCCCATCATGTGTACTAACTTCTTACCTTACTGCTGTAAGGTAAGCAGCATTCAGATTAAACAGAGGGGATAGATGATCACTCAAGGGAAGGGGTCTCCTGTGCGTTCCTCCTAGGGGGTTCCAGTGTGTGCAGAGCCTGAATGGTACTTCTTCCTAGATGCCTCTCTCCCAGGACCAGATCAGTAGCCAAAAACAGCTCAAATGCATAAAAAACGGGCATAAATGGGAAGAAAACAGGGAGCCTCTATAGTGTAGTATGCTTTTAAATTGGGCGTTTATTACATATAATCAAAAGAAAGTCAGGTACTCACAATGAATGTATATAGCATGCACAGTGTACAAACGAGCATTGAGTTAGCGGGCAGTACGTCACTTCCGGTGTCCGTATGTCTTATGTGTGTCGTCACTGTCACGTGACTTCATCAGGGATAAATTATGGCCAGTGGAAGGGTACTTAAATAGTTTGATAATAGTTTAATAGTATAATTGCCGGTTGGCCAATTTCCTTAAGCCTTCTTATCAAAAACATAGGAGCGGCCATTTTCCATATATATATACATATATACATATAGATAGATAGATAGATAGATAGATAGATAGATAGATAGATAGATAGATAGATAGATAGATAGATAGATAGATAGATAGATAGATAGAGATTCTTCCTACATCTTTTCCTCTTTGTGTGAGGCCCTCTGTTCCATCTCTGAGAGGTCCGCCTTCCCTAACCTCACTGCCATATATTCTATGGGCATCAATTTCAGGTGTGTATTAAAGAGACCCCATACATATATCTTTATATATATTTTTAAGATAGTCTACCCGGAATAGTCTCTATTAAATCAGAGACATATTTTATCAGCAAGTTCTTGCTGTGTTATATATATATTTTTTTTTTGACAGTTTGTCTGATTATTGCTTGTACTTTGTCCTTAGGGGCCTATATGATGTCCCCTGATTTGGTCAGTAGAGCCGGGGTAAGCTTCTATGTCCATTCTATATGGGGATGCAGTTATGGGTCGGAACTGTTTATATGACATATTATTCTTAGTATAATTTGGATTTTTGAACTTGCTCACCTCTATGGCAGATTTGGGGAGTGTCCATATATGTTCAAATCCTTACAATCATTATTGAATGTATTTTTGATTGGATTGTTTATAAGCTTGATTATTTATATGTCTGTCCTTTATAGAGATAACTGCATATAATGTCTCTGGAAGCATACTCCTGAAGAAGCGGTCACACTGCAAAACATGTTGAGTTTGAACTGATCTAGGACGACATTCCAATTCCTTTTTCTGGATGGATGCACGTCCAATTGCTCAGTTCTTCTATAGAGAATTAATCTATATGTATTGTATACTCCCTCTTCTTAGGACCTTTTTAATCATAGCTTTGTCTTATAAATTAAAGCTGTGTTCCACCCAAAAGTGTAACTTCTGCTTTAAGCACTCCTAGCCCCCTGACATGCCACATTTGGTGCCAAGGAAAGGGGAGGGAGAGGAGATAGCCTCCAGCAGGCGACATCGCTGGACCGTGGGGCAGGTAAGTGTCGGTTTATTAAAAGTCAGCAGCTATACTTTTTGTAGCTGCTGACTTTTAATAAACTAGAAAACGGTGGAACTCCGCTTTAATATATTTTTATACAAATGTGTATGTAAGTCCTTATCATACCATGAGAGTCCACAGTTGCCTTAGACCCTCTGCCTTTTGTTTTTCCTAAGGCCCCCTTCGCACTGGGGCGGTGGGTCCGTCGGCGGTAAAGTGCCGCTATTTTTAGCGGCGCTTTACCGTCAATTTGTGTCACTATTTGGCCGCTACTGGGGTGCTTTTACCCCCCGCTAGCGGCCGAGAAAGGATTAAAACCACCCGCAAAGCACTGCTGCAGCAGCGCTTTTCCAGCGGTATAGTCGCACTGCCCATTGATTTCAATGGGCAGGAGCGGTGGAGGAGTGGTATACACACCGCTCCCTCACCTCTCCAAAGATGCTGCTAGCAGGATTTTTTTTTAGCGTCCTGCCAGCGCACCGCTCCAGTGTGAAAGCCCTGTAGCGCCTGCAAAGCGCCCCAGTGTGAAAGGGGTCAAAATGTCCATATAGACATTGTGGTCATTATCTTGGTTTAAATAAATAACATAGAAGATCGACACAGCATAAATACAACATATCAATCCACACAAAATGCACACCTGATTCTTAATCTTACGGCGCCGTCTACTGAAATATGTCCATGATCTCCAATATAGAAATATGCAGGGAGGTTGCCAATTTAAAATACTATTACAAAATCCCAAAAGGAATAAATACAGCCAGACAGACCATGATTTATGGTTCTGGCTGACCTTTTCTCAAGCCATTAGACAAATCATTACACAGTTATACCTAATCTCAATGATTACATGCCTACTAACGTGCTTTAAGCTGGAATCATTACCTACTGTATGTGGATGCATTTATTGCCTTTGGGATTTTGTAATTCCACCATTTTGTGTTAATAGAGAAGACTGAGTGCTGCACCCTTCTTGCTCTTATCTATAATATATATATATACACTACCGTTCAAAAGTTTGGGGTCACATTGAAATGTCCTTATTTTTGAAGGAAAAGCACTGTACTTTTAAATGAAGCTAACTTTAAACTAGTCCTAACTTTAAACAAATATACTCTATACATTGCTAATGTGGTAAATGACTATTCTAACTGCAAATGTCTAGTTTTTGGTGCAATATCTACATAGGTGTATAGAGGCCCATTTCCAGCAACTATCACTCCAGTGTTCTAATGGTACAATGTGTTTGCTCATTGGCTCAGAAGGCTAATTGATGATTAGAAAACCCTTGTGCAATCATGTTCACACATCTAAAAACAGTCTAGCTCCTTCCAGAAGCTACAAAACTGACCTTCCTGTGAGCAGATTGAGTTTCTGGAGCATCACATTTGTGGGGTCAATTAAACGCTCAAAATGGCCAGAAAAAGAGAACTTTCATCTGAAACTCGACAGTCTATTCTTGTTCTTAGAAATGAAGGCTATTCCATGCGAGAAATTGCAAAGAAATTGAAGATTTCCTACAACGGTGTGTACTACTCCCTTCAGAGGACAGCACAAACAGGCTCTAACCAGAGTAGAAAAAGAAGTGGGAGGCCGCGTTGCACAACTAAGCAAGAAGATAAGCACATTAGAGTCTCTAGTTTGAGAAACAGACGCCTCACAGGTCCCCAACTGGCATCTTCATTAAATAGTACCCGCAAAACACCAGTGTCAACATCTACAGTGAAGAGGCGGCTGCGGGATTTTGGGCTTCAGGGCAGAGTGGCAAAGAAAAAGCCATATCTGAGACTGGCCAATAAAAGAAAAAGATTAAGGTGGGCAAAAGAACACAGACATTGGACAGAGGAAGACTGGAAAAAAGTGTTGTGGACGGATGAATCCAAGTTTGAGGTGTTTGGATCACAAAGAAGAACGTTTGTGAGACGCAGAACAAATGAAAAGATGCTGGAAGAATGCCTGACGCCATCTGTTAAGCATGGTGGAGGTAATGTGATGGTCTGGGGTTGCTTTGGTGCTGGTAAGGTGGGAGCTTTGTACAGGGTAAAAGGGATTCTGAATAAGGAAGGCTATCACTCCATTTTGCAACGCCATGCCATACCCAGTGGACAGCGCTTGATTGGAGCCAATTTCATCCTACAACAGGACAATGACCCTAAACACACCTCCAAATTGTGCAAGAACTATTTACAGCAGAAGCAGGCAGCTGGTATTCTATCGGTAATGGAGTGGCCAGCACAGTCACCAGATCTGAACCCCATTGAGCTGTTGTGGGAGCAGCTTGACCGTATGGTACGCCAGAAGTGCCCATCCAACCAATCCAACTTGTGGGAGCTGCTTCTAGAAGCGTGGGGTGCAATTTCTCCAGCTTACCTCAATAAATTAACAGCTAGAATGCCAAAGGTGTGCAATGCTGTAATTGCTGCAAAAGGAGGATTCTTTGATGAAAGCAAAGTTTGATGTAAAAACAATGTTATTTCAAATACAAATCATTATTTCTAACCTTGTCAATGTCTTGACTCTATTTTCTATTCATTTCACAACGTATGGTGGTGAATAAGTGTGACTTTTCATGGAAAACACAAAATTGTTTGGGTGACCCCAAACTTTTGAACGGTAGTGTATATATATATATATATATATATATATATATATACACACACACACACACACATGCACACATATACAATATATACACACTCACACAATTTTTTTCAAAAGTCACCTGACCACCACTGTTTTCTTTTTCTGCTACGATGATGACAAGGGGCATCAAATTTATGTGTGAGTGCAGTGATATTATGAGCTCTGCCATTCAACAAGACTGAGGACATTTAGTGGTAGAACATAAGTACCGTGGGTGACAGTTTTTTATTTTATTTTTTTATGTTTAACTTTAAATACACACATTTTAAATTGTTTATTTATTACCCATATTGTCCAGTCAAGAATCTTTAGATTTAACTTGATGCCATGGGGTCAGCCCTTAACATTTAACAGTTCACTGTGGAATTTTCATGCAGACATGGCAGTACACTGTACGTATCTGGAACCAAAATTAAAAAATATTTACAAAGGCTTACAGTGGAAACATCCAGATCCCATGTAAGTGTTGTAGAACAATATAGGTAATGGATACTATTTTTAGGGTTAATCGTTTTGCAGCCCTAGTTCAGAATATCAACTCACCAAATTGTAAAGATGAAATTGCCTTTTAAAATTCTGGCTACAAAAAGGTAGTACCGTAAACACCGCAAGAAGGAAGAACGAAGAATCGCTTTCATGGTCCTATGGTGGAGAAGAACCAGAAGAAAAACTAGGGGCATTTAAAAAAAAATAAATAAATAAATAAAATTCATTTTCTTTGGAAAAACATTGAAGAGTTTATTATACATCATAGTAAGACATGAGGTGTGCTCTCTATATATAGGAATTACCGGAACCATAAAAAAGTGTAAACATGTTATGTAATCTTTAACCACCACGCTTCACTTTTATTGTAGAAACATGATTCATGACTTCATTTATATTATCTTTATTTTACCTTTCCTCCAGTGACTGTTAGCATCTCCGCCTTTTGCTATTAGATTTACATCATCCCCCTGGAATGCCCGGGAAATGAAACATATAGATCAACCTTCGGAAGGTGGAGGAACCCTTAAAATGTTCTGGTCTTAAGGAACCTTTGCTAATAATTATATCTACAGATCACAGTCACTGCAGAGAATGCTCATTATGTTTGTGGTCATTGGGAACATTTCCCTATTATATATAAATAAAAAGAACAGTTAGTGGTTAATTACTTTAGAGATAGAGAATTCTCGTTGCTCAAGGAACCCCATGGCAACCTCTGTCTGAACCCTAGGGCTCCATGGAACCCTGGCTGATATAAACTATTACCAGTATACAGAAGATAGAATAGAATTAAGGAGACCATGCACAGTTTCCCCTGAACATTGACAGTGTCTCCGCAAAAGGGCCCCTCTGATTCACTTATATTCAACTTACCAGTGCACCCCTGCTTTTTTCTCCATTACAGCCAGCTACCGGGGTGATCAGGCATTCCCCTCCTCTGTGGTAACAATTTACTGTTAGTGCAAAAAACGTAGTAACTGGACATAAAGATGGATCAATAACATACAATCTGTGGGTGATTTGTCTGTCCAAAGGACAGGATGGTGGTATGATAAGGCAGCTGCTGTCCTTAGAGAGAGCTAACGCTGTATGCAGAAAAGCGAGGAGAACACAGGAAGCGCCACCTAAGTGCATTATTACAAGCAAATTTTAATGGCAAAGTAGCTGTAAACACTCACAAGAGGAATCCAATGGGCTCCAATGTGGCTGGAGAGTCAGCAATACGTCCTGTGGCCACCAGGAATGCATCCGGGAAAAGCGTGGGATGCACGGAAATGACATCACGGGCAGCTGGGCTACTTCCAGGATCACTGTTACAGCAGTTCAATGAGATGGGCAGACAGGCTTTCCCCTCCTCTGTGACAGTGGTCAGGTCCATGGGCCAATCACTAGGCCTGGCCACTGTCACATGACTGAGGGATACATTTGAGTGATCCCTAGAGTCACCGACCCTGGAAATCTTTTATTAAGATATACAATTGAACCCTAGGCAGATAAATAAATATACATTAATGTAGCTCTGTAATCATTACTATGTCATGCATTTTATTTTTTTAAGGCAAGCTTTGAAAGTACCTGAATTTGACCTGGTATCAGCCTCTTGCAGTCCCTATCCAGCAGGGCTGGAGTGTGAAAGGAAGAAGTACCAGAAGAAGCCAAGAAAAGGCAAGGGTTGGGTCTAGCACATTCGGGGCTCAGGGGAAGTGGGTTAATTGGCATTAGCCATCAGACTGAGGACTTCTTGTGGCAGAAAAGCAGTACTGCATTCGAGAACTCTGGCTTAAAAGTGAATATTGCACGAAAAGCTGCTTTTCTTTTATTTTTTTTGTCTATTATCGGGCTATTGATTTTTATCTTAATATTTTTGACTGGCGTTCTGCTTTAACATGTACAGCTAATAAGCAGAATAGCATCAATGTGGAACAAAATTATATTGTACTGGAAGCTGCTGAACTTTGAATAGCTGTGTAAACAATTAAACTAATGTTCCCATTAGCAATGTACACTGTAATACAGCAGTGATTGATGAATATACAGGTAAGCCTTTGAGACTTGTCAGCGTGTATATACTGAATCCCCCAAAACTGAGTAATACCTTGGGTGTTAATTGTGCCCATGAAACCTATACCAAAAAATATTTCTTCAAGATAAAAACATCCACAAAGCTAGGAAGCGTAGACAGTCTTTCAGAGATTCCAGAGCCAGAAGCACTTAATTGGTGACATTGGCATGAGGGGCTTGATAGGTGCTGCTAATCCAGGACTGACTCATTTTGATAAAGGTCAGCTGGTCAACAAAGTCTGTGGCCAGACGTGCTCTTATCTGTCACAAAACCTCTGGCAGCACCAAATGCCCATTCGGAAAGCACGCTGAATGCAGGGCAGCCCAGCAGCTCAACTGCATACTGGGCAAGCGCTGGCCAGTGGTCCATTCTCATAACCCAGTGGATCATTAATCCTCTCCATGTATGTTTTCACCCATAGATAATCTCCCACCATATGATGCAGACGCTGCCGATGGGATGTGGAAGCAGACAACTCTGGGTGCCAAGAACTAAAAAAAAATGGAAATGCATCACTGAGGCGGGCCTTCTAAACCACCCCTCTCTTTTGAAGCCTCTAAAACTAGCATTTCCATGAGACTCTAACCTAGCAGAGTCTGGAAAGGCATTACATAAACTCATCTTTAAAGGTGTTCAAGATATTTCATCCCCTGCTCCCTCTGTGAGGACGGAATGAGTTCTGACTTCTGAGACTTTCCCCTTGTAACCATGGTCAAAAGAAGGTTGCCATCCAATAATGATCCTTCTTGATGCCACAAATTCTCGGGTCCTTTCACAGGCTTTGAAGAATGAGGTAGCCCATGCACCGCAAGGTTGCGGAGGAATGAGAATTAGTGTCCTTGGGGGCACTGAATAGAACAGTATCTGGAACTGCCTCCTCCCAGCAGCGTACTAATCCCAAGGGTTCTGGGGGACAGAAAACCACCTCTTAAGATTTGACATATGTCCTCCTCTGCTTCATTGCCTCCAAAACTGCCAGAATCCTCCTCCTCTTCTTGTGTGTTCTGTGGCCTCGCAAGAATGGTGTCCTCCTCTTCCTTCCGCTGCTCTGCCGTGGGTGTCCTCTCCATAATGCCAGAGTCTGCTCTAGCAGGGATAGTGTCACTGATGCATGCATTGACATGGCTCACTATCCTTGTCAACTCCTCAAATGGTGACAGTACAGTGCATCAGTCAGCAGCCAATAGCGTGGGGAAAAAAAAAAGTCGAGCCAGCATGAGCCGGGCGGGTGTCATTGACACCCCTCTGCTGCATATGCAGCCGTTTCAGCATTGCCAAAGTTGCGTTCCACTTGGAAGGCATGTCACTAATCAGGCAGGTTACAAGCAGGTGGAATTCCCACTGAATTTCAGCCAACCGAGCACTGCCTGTGCATGCCTGCCTGAAATGGCTACAGACTCTTCTGGCCTGCTTTAGCAGATCTTCCAACCCTGGGTACTTGTTTAAGAAATGCTGCACCACCAAACTGAGGACATGTGCCAGGCATGCCACGTGTCAACTTTCCCTGTCTGGACAGGAGGCTAGTGCCATTATCGCACACCACCATTCCTGGCTCCAGATGGCATGGCGTGAACAACCTCTGGGCCTGCCCCTATAGAGTCGAAAGAATCTCTGCTCTGGTGTGGCTCCTGTCCCATAGGCAGACCAGCTGAAACACTGCATGGCATCTTTTACCAGGTACTGGTAGTTCTTAGGACAATTTACAAGAGGAAGGCATGGAGGAGAAGGTGGAGGAGGTGGCACATCTTGTATCACCACCAACAGCTGTATGGAGACATGGTGGCAAAACAAGTTGCAGCATGAAGCCCTGTCCTGCATCCTTTTGAGTTGCAAGCAGAGTTACCCAGTGTGCTGTGAATGAAATATATCATCCCTGACCATGCTTGCTAGACCTTGGGGGTTATTTACTAAAGGCAACTCCACTTTGCACTTGGAAGTGCAGTCACTGTACATGTGAGGGCAAAATAATATAAAAAGGTCTGCAGTCACCAGTGATACACCTCCATCCCTATATACATATGCAAAAAAAAGAGAGTCACCCTGGGACTTTAAACGTACATGTGAGGGGGGCATGCAAGGAAAATGAAAGAAACAGCATTTTAGCTTGCACACGATTGGATGATAAAATCAGCAGAGCTTCCCTTTGTCAGATTTTCCCCTCAGATCTACATCGATTGCACTTCCAAGTGAACTTGTAGTGCAGCATGGATTTGCCTTTACTAAATCAACCCCCATGTGTCACCAGCAACATGGACCTTGGTGCTGACTGCCTCGTGATGGTACAGAGCTGGAATGGCCTTACGTGCAAAGAAATAGTGACTGGGAACCTGCCATTGTGGTACAGCACAGTCTGCAAAATAACGGATGGGGCAGAATCCACTATACAGAAAGGCAGGAGTTGAAAGCCAGCAGCTTTGACAACCTTGAATTCAGATGCTATACTATCATTCCTGTCAGTGCAGGCTGCTAAGTGGTCATGAGTTATAGTGGGGGTAGACCTGAAAGGTGAGGAGGAGCAGAATTGCATTCCTTTTGTGTGGCTTTCAGGTGCTCTTGGCAATGGGCTGAGTGGTAGATGGTTAAATGCTTTGTCACGCATGTGGTACTCAAATGTCTGGTGTTTTTTTCCATGCTTGAGGCAAAGTTTGAAAATTTCAACAGTGCGATTGGCTGCACGTGCGCTAGAAAAGGCCCAGACAGCTAAGCTGTGGGAAGTGGGCCAGGAGAGAACAGCTCCACAATATGATGGAATAGGGTGGCTGCTCTCTACTCTTCCATAATGGCTGCCTCGTTGGGGTTGTGTCTATGCCTCACTTTCCCCCTTTGCCCTATTCGGCACTTAAGACGCATCAGTGACATCATCATCACTGGAGCCAACTTGGGAATACGCTGCGGCTGAGGGAACATGATTGCCAATTTGTTGTGTACCAGTGTTCTCCCGCTCTGTAGGCTCATGTTGCTACCTTCCTTCACCTCAGTACCAACCTCAGAAATCAGGTAATGCCTGTGCATCATCAAGGAGCAAGTGCCTCACGCTGTGTTTAAATAACTCAGCTGACGATGCTGAGGCTATGGCAGGAGTATCTGTGGACAAGGAGGTAGAATTAGTCACTCTGGCAGCTGCAGTGGACTGTGCACTAGTCTCTGCTTGGGTGATGGAGAACGAGGATGGTTTAGAAAGCCAGTCCACCACTTCCTCTGCATGCTATGTCTGGATAGCATGGGCAACATCACTAAACAGAGGAAATGGTGTCCAGCTTGAGAACAGCCCATGTCCACCTTTGCCTCTGGACACAGACACTTCTGCCCCCTCACACAATGCCATAGGAAAGTCTGCCTCTTCTTGTTGGCCTCCCATACATAAGGGAGGGGAGCATATTACTGAAATGTAATCAAGATAGGGAAATGTGTACTTAGATGCACTTTAATCAATGGAAAGTGGCATTTGGTGCACCAACTTGAGTACTCACTACACAGACACACTACAATATACTGCAGTAAAACTCCCCTGACACTCTACACTGACACTTCAATACACTGGAGTAAACCTGCCCTGAAACATTAAACTGACACTCACGCTGCACTATTACTCTACACTCTCAATAGAATCACAATAACACACCAACTCACTAGTAGCAATGAACAGAGCCCTGTTCCATCTATCTCCACTCTGCAAATTTCTGCTCTGGGAAGGAACCTTTTATAGTGTGGGGTGGGTCTATGAGCAATGAGCCATAATTGGACACAGTCATCATTACTTTCCCCAATCATGGCTCTGACAGTGTTCTGTGCCCTGATTGGGCAAATCCTTCATTGCTTCAGCCAATCAGGGCTTCCAATGCACTGTGTGGCATGCAGTACATTCTGCGGGTCAAAAAGTGAAAAAAAAAAAAAGTACCACGATATATAATCCATCATCAGTGTTGTCCGGTGATGCAAATTCACATCTATCACAATGCACGATACCTGCCTAAAGAAAAAAAATCCACCAACCGCTGACATACTTTAAGTCTATTCCATATACTGAAAGACAACTCCTGTCCCCCGGGTGCAGTAATTTAACATATATGGATATTACCATATGATCTCATTGTGGTCCCCATGACATCATTGGCCAAAATCTTGTCATGTTTATACTTGTCCAATGATGTCACCTGGGAGACCCTGCCCCTTGGTTTATGTTTTAGTGACAGGAACCCATATGCAAAAAAAAAACACCCCCCTTTACATTTCTCAGTATTGAGCCCCATCTGACATTAGGCTGCCCATCCCCCCATGTTATTGAGGTCTTCCTGTAAAGCTGCTACATTCTGCCACAAATTTCCCTGCAAATTTGGTATCAGCAAATCCTGAAATTGGGCTCTTCATTCCAAATCCTGTATCATGAGCAATAAAATTGAACAGCATTGGGCCCAACACAGAAACCTGGGGGACACCACTCACAACTTTAGACCATTCAGAGAATAAGTTATTTAGCACAACTCTCTGGACCTATTCATGAAACCAGTTTCTTATTCATATACATATCATTTTCATCAACTGAAACAGAGCTCATTTTATAAAATTAGAGGTTTATTAGTTTATCTAGATTCAGTGCTGTACCTATGTCCAATGAACTTCCACCATACGATTTCTCACTTCCTCATAGAACGATAACATATTGGTCTGACAAGAACTGTTTTTCATAAAAGCAGTGGCCATTATGAATCTGAGCTGGAGTCTGGAGAGGATGCATGCAGTTTGACTGGCCCAAAGTGACTGCTAGGGGGTGCATTATTGTGATATTCTGTTATTTTTCTGCAAATGGCAGTAAAGAGAGAAATGAGGGGCTAGTGTTTTATTTTTTTTTTGGAGAAGACCAACAGCTGCATCTGTAATGGAAGGAATTTTATCATTTACAATAGGAGGTGCTCTGGTATGTACTTATCATTGGATAGAGAATTTCATAGAGGTTTTTTTTTTTTTTAGAGAGAATCTTCTTGAAAGTTTTTTGTTTTTTTTATTTAATTTTGGCACGGGGTTCCCCTTAATATCCATACCAGATCTGAAGGGCCTGGTATGGAATTTAGGGGGACCCCCACGCCATTTTTTTAAAAATTTTGGTTCGGGGTTCCCCTGTGGGGAAATCCCATGCCATTTTTATCAATGAACTTTTATGTGTATTGTCGGACCGGCAATTCATTATAGCCGCGAGTAGTTTTAGATGGCTTTTTTTCCTTTGAAATGTCATTTTGCTGTCAGACTGTTCTAAACACAGGAAACATGTGCCCCTTTACAGGCATTATAGACACCCCCCAGCTATGAAATTTAAAGGAATATTACACTTTTATTGTTTCACTTTAAGCATAATTAAAATCATTGCTCCCGAAAAAATTGAAAAAATTCTTTTTGCATTGATACATGTCTCCTGGGGCAGGACCCAGTTCCCCAAACACTTTTTATGACAATAACTTGCATATAAGCCTTTAAAATGAGCACTTTTGATTATTCATGTTCGTGTCCCATAGACTTTAACGGTGTTCGAACAAATGTTTTGCCTGTTCGCAAGTTCTGCTGCGAACTGAACCGGGGGGTGTTCGGCTCATCCCTAATCAAGATATACAAAAATAGAACCCGATCTTGTTATCTGGGAGCCATTGTAGAACTTTATCCATCTAATGGTTTTGCAGGCTTAAAAAAAATATATATTTCCTCTAAAAATAATTTGCGTATAGCAGAACCTGTTTTCTTGAACTTAGAGACCAAAATATACATATTATAGGGGTGCTAGTTTCATAATGTAGTAAAAAGAAAAAATGTGATCATTTGTACTGTTTTTATATTTATCTATGACAGAGCAACCCCAAATAAAGTAAATTAGGTCAGTTTCAGCCCTCCTATCTCACACACCTCTAAGCTCTCTTAAGGCTGTGTTCACACCTATGCAAATTGGATGCAGTTTCTCCACATCCAATTTGCATAGCAGGAGAATGTGACCGGCTTTCTATGGAGCTGGTTCACATATCTCCGGGGCGGCTCCAGAGCACACTGCATAGAAACGCTGTGCGTCTTTGGCTCCGTTTCAGCGCCGAATTCAGGCAAATATTCGGCCCCGATTCATCCCTGAAACCGAGAACAGGACGCACGATCCGCAGCCAGTTTAGGTGTGAACCTAAAAGGTCATAAAGCATAAAAAGGTCCACAAAAAGCTGCTGCAATTGGCAACTGGAGCTAGCAATTTACTATTGAAAATATGCACAGATCTGAGGGCCAGTGTTGCACCAGATTGGACAGAACTACATTGAACTTTACTCTGCCAGAACCAAAGAACAGGCAAAAACCCAGTTTTAGTACTTTTTGCTTTTGTTCCCATTTATTTTACTGTTGATATTTTCTGTATTTTGTAATTTATTTTCAGTAAATATTTTTCTTACAATTTTTGTTATCACTTTGTTAAACAAGATCTAAAAATCATTAAGCTTTTTCTCTAAAATGCTCTCAACCAGAACTTGTAAAGTTTATTAAAGAGCAATAATTTTATTTTTGTTTCATAAAGTTTTAATGGGTAAGCAATATATCAAAGCACAAATAATTTGTCAGAAAAAGAACATGGCATAGATACATTTATTAACATTGATCGTATCCAATGTAAACCATGGAATAAGATTATCTTGTAAGTAAAAGAAAAGTAAACCTAATAATCCTATAATAATCCCAGTTAACTAGGTCATAAAGAAATACAAAGCACCCAAGTATAAAGTAAGGTTTTTTGATCTGGTATTCTGTGTTTGTCCTAAATAATGTAAGATACCTGTTGGTGATGTCTTAAGGGTGATTGTATGAGGGTTGTACTGTACTTAGACAGACAGCTGCAAGGGACACCACTAGGTGTAGTTTTGTTCTGTCCATATCTTTTTATGGAAGGCGTCGTCGGAAGGGACGGAGGCAGGGAAAAAACAAAACAAAAAAAAAAAAACCACAACTCTGGGTGGGAGAAAAGAGAGGGGGGTGGTGCTGCGCTAACCAGAGGTGTCTCTGCTTATAGGAATAGATATTATATCCTGATATCCATAGATCGCGAAAATTTAAATAGTGAAAAACGTCAGAAAATCGCATAGGTTGAAATAAAGAATATGTATAGATGTAGTGATTCAAAATTAATTATGTAGATCCAATCAATGCTTATAGATATAAGAATAAATACTGGTGTGTAAGTTGATTAAAAAAGTAATAACAACCAATTATACATATGTTAAAGATATATAAAAATTCAATATAGCCAATAGTGCTCGTGCTCTTGTGCCTAAAAACTCAAAGTTAAACTCATACATATGTTAAAGTGCAACAATGGGGTAATGATGAAAACAAACAAAAGTGAAAAATAAAAATCAAGTGAGGTAAACAAAGAAAACGGAATGGTCGCTTAATCCTTATATTGCGACCCTGTGCGACAGTGCGACTATATTGTGAATGATCACGTATGTGAATGAAACCACTCTGATCATAAGTGTCCAGAATCAAATTAATAATTCAAGTGTCCAAAGAAAAAATGTGTTCAAAAAGCCAGTGTTTAAACGCAATCACTCCAATGGCAGTGGGGTGTTATTTGCAGATCAGACACTCTCTATCTTCTTCATGCAGCATGCACTAGTGTAGGCAATGGCCCCTTACCTAGCGGTGCTAGGTCAACCGCATATAAGTTGTTAACTCTCCTGGTCCTGGGTCTCTCCTGTGTCCCTGTGTCCAGATTTGTTGACTCTACAGGATCCTATATGAGGCTGGGATATGTCTAGCTGAGGTCCTGGGACAGTGCCGCTCCTAGCTCCTCCTCCACATCATATCTCCATTATATGTAAGATATAGGATAAAGTACCCAGATAGTGAAGTATGTTTTTATAGGTCACTTTATTCACATAAACCATATACAAGGTACTTACATTAGCAGTTGTTCTTACAAAGCATGGTATCCTACGAGCAGCGAACTCGTAATGCATTCAGCAAGGAAGGTAAAACGAAAAAAGCCTATTCCGTCCCTACGCGTGACGTCACTTGATCACGTGACTTCTTCAGGGGATAAACGAAATAGGCTGATGTATGTCTTAAATAGTCTCTCCCATAAGCATAGACTGGCGGCCATTTTCTTGTAGCCGCGCCAGCGATCGTTAGGTCACCCATGTGCGCGGCCATTTTCTTGGTTAGTAAAAGGTCTGGCCAATGTATTCAGTGGGAGGAGATCGAATTGTTGGTGTGTTTCCTTGGTGATAGGGCGGAACGCCCTTATCTCGTTTGTGTATCTTTCAGAGGTGGTTTGTTAAACCACATCGGATTGTGTGAGGATGCAGACCCATTAGCATGTAATTAAAGTGAAGGGCTGGTCATGGGTTCTGATTCTCTGTGGCGATGTGAAAAAAGCATATATAAAAATCTTTATTACAAATATTAAACTTTAAAAGACCCGAAGAACCCTCAGGTTCTTGGTGTAAAAACTTGTAAGCGACTTCAGGGATATATTAATTGGTAAAAGGGACCAGTTACTTCTGTATAAAATCTGTATATATAAAAACGTGTATATAAAAGACATGTTAATAGGTTAGCTACTTCACAGGGAGGTAATGGAATAGGCTTATTTCCCCTATCCTGTAAACAATACACTTGGTAAACAGGGGGGAGGCGGGGGGAGGGGGGGGGGGAGGTAGGGGATGGGTGGGTGAGGGGGGGAGGGGGGGGGGTGGAAAATACAGGGAGATACATGTTAACATCCAGAATGTGTATATTAAGTGAGAGGAGATTGTAATGCACACTACTTATTGGGAATCACATAAAAAGTCACATTAAAAATCACTTAAAAAGGCATATTAAAAAATCGCATTAAAAATCGCTAAAAGCCTGTCGTATTAAAAATCACTTAAAAAGCAGTTTAAATCGAACTCAATGTTTAAACCTCTCGGAGTGAAAGTATCTAAGGTGTATATCCATTTGGATTCTAGTTGACTGAGGGTTCTTACTTTGTGACTACCCCTCCAGTGTCTTTCATACGGTTCAATTCCCCAAAATTTTAGTTCTGTGGGGTCTTTGTTGTGGCACAACAGGAAGTGTTTGGAAACACTGTGTTTATCATACCCCTTCAGGATGTTATTCACATGTTCCTTAATCCTGACTCTGAGGGGTCTTTTGGTGCGGCCTATGTATTGTAGGCCGCAACTACATTCTAGAGCATATACTGCTCCCTCTGTGTTGCAGCAAATGAACTTTTTAATCTCGTATGTCTCTCCAGTGCTATTTGATGTAAAATGGAGTTTCTTTTCGTTTGGGCGCTTAGTTCTTAAGCACGCGAAACACCTTTTGCAGGGGAAGAAACCATTGCGTGTAAAGAAGGAGATCGTTTTCTTAGGAGGGTCAATAACGTTTTTTACGATTTTGTCTTTCAAGGTGGGTGCTTTTTTGTATATGAATCTGGGATTATGGGGAAGTTTATCTTGCAGATCTTTGTCGGCCAGAAGTATATGCCAGTGTTTCCTAATAATTTTCTCTATTCTTTTATGTTGAAAATTAAAATCCAAAATTAATGTTATTGGCACAGATTCCGTTTCTTTCTTGGTTTTGTCTCTGATCAGTTCATTCCGGTCCATATTTTGTACTTCCAAAATCTTCTTTTTTATAAATTGCTGATCATATCCTTTGTTGGTGAATTTTTGTGCAATGTGCTCTGCCTGTTCCAAGTAGGTGTTTAAGTGGGTACAGTTACGTCTGACCCTCATCAGTTGGCCTTTGGGGACGTTGAACAGCCAGTTCTTGTGGTGGCAGCTATCTTTCGGAAGATAGCGGTTTCTATCTACTGTTTTAAAATGCGTTCTCGATGATAATTTACCCTGTTCCTGTGTAATGTCTAGGTCTAGGAATGTTACCTTTTCTTCGCTAATTTCCCAGGATAACCTGATATTTCGGTCATTGATGTTTAAATTTTCCAGAAATCTGGTGAGTTGGTCTGCTTCGCCTTTCCAAAGAATAAAAATATCGTCAATGTACCTCTTATAGATGGTTAGTTCAGTGGGTCTGTTCTTCAAAACATTTTGCTCCTCCCACTGGGCCATAAAGAGGCCTGCCACGCTTGGGGCGAATTTGGCCCCCATGGCTACTCCTGTTCGTTGGTGGTAATAATTTTTATTGTACCAGAAGTAGTTATTCTTAAGGCAACAATCTAGGCATTTCACTAGGAACTTCATTTGGGCGCAGGGTAATTTGGTGTGTAGTCTAAGGCCCCATTTTGTGGCTTCACATGCTTGGTGGTGTAATATCACTGTGTATAAAGAAGAGACATCTGCCGTGGCTAGGATCCATGGTCCTTCTTCTTTCGGGATTTCTTCTAGTATTTGTAGCATCTGCTTCGTATCTCTAAGGTATGCCTCTGTTTTCTGGACCGCTGGCTGTAAGAATACATCGATATATTGTCCAATCCTTGATGTTAAAGAATCTATGCCGTTTACAATGGGCCTTGGTGGTGGATCCGTCTTATTTTTGTGTATTTTCGGCAGCGAGTATATGATCGGAGTTCGGCAGGAGTCCGGTATCAGATAGCGGGCTTCCTTTTTGTTAAGTATATTTTTCTTGATTCCCAGGCACACCACCTTTTCTAATTCCTTCCTACACTTGAACATGGGATTACTTAGCAGTCTATTGTAGGTTGTTTCGTCTTCCAGCATCTTGGTCATGCTCATGTGGTATTGTTCTTTAGATAAAATCACGATTCCTCCTCCTTTGTCAGCTGGTCTTATAACTAGATCTTTCCTTCTTGTTAATTTTTTGATACCGCTTTTTATATGACCTAACGATCGCTGGCGCGGCTACAAGAAAATGGCCGCCAGTCTATGCTTATGGGAGAGACTATTTAAGACATACATCAGCCTATTTCGTTTATCCCCTGAAGAAGTCACGTGATCAAGTGACGTCACGCGTAGGGACGGAATAGGCTTTTTTCGTTTTACCTTCCTTGCTGAATGCATTACGAGTTCGCTGCTCGTAGGATACCATGCTTTGTAAGAACAACTGCTAATGTAAGTACCTTGTATATGGTTTATGTGAATAAAGTGACCTATAAAAACATACTTCACTATCTGGGTACTTTATCCTATATCTTACATATAATGGAGATATGATGTGGAGGAGGAGCTAGGAGCGGCACTGTCCCAGGACCTCAGCTAGACATATCCCAGCCTCATATAGGATCCTGTAGAGTCAACAAATCTGGACACAGGGACACAGGAGAGACCCAGGACCAGGAGAGTTAACAACTTATATGCGGTTGACCTAGCACCGCTAGGTAAGGGGCCATTGCCTACACTAGTGCATGCTGCATGAAGAAGATAGAGAGTGTCTGATCTGCAAATAACACCCCACTGCCATTGGAGTGATTGCGTTTAAACACTGGCTTTTTGAACACATTTTTTCTTTGGACACTTGAATTATTAATTTGATTCTGGACACTTATGATCAGAGTGGTTTCATTCACATACGTGATCATTCACAATATAGTCGCACTGTCGCACAGGGTCGCAATATAAGGATTAAGCGACCATTCCGTTTTCTTTGTTTACCTCACTTGATTTTTATTTTTCACTTTTGTTTGTTTTCATCATTACCCCATTGTTGCACTTTAACATATGTATGAGTTTAACTTTGAGTTTTTAGGCACAAGAGCACGAGCACTATTGGCTATATTGAATTTTTATATATCTTTAACATATGTATAATTGGTTGTTATTACTTTTTTAATCAACTTACACACCAGTATTTATTCTTATATCTATAAGCATTGATTGGATCTACATAATTAATTTTGAATCACTACATCTATACATATTCTTTATTTCAACCTATGCGATTTTCTGACGTTTTTCACTATTTAAATTTTCGCGATCTATGGATATCAGGATATAATATCTATTCCTATAAGCAGAGACACCTCTGGTTAGTGCAGCACCACCCCCCTCTCTTTTGTGCCATTTTGTTTTGGGCTGGTGTTTGAGCCCTTGTTTTCGGTGCATGCAGCTTTCCAATAAGAGAAGTTGCATATAGTCTCAAACAATCGATTAATAGACCGACTTTCCCAATTGGTAGCGCAGGAATAACCCCCGTTTTTACTCTGGGTGGGAGAAGTTGAAGATTTCCCCGTCACGTCTCTCATCAGCTATTCTTTCACTCACTCCTCTCCCCTCCCCACTCGCTCTAACTTGTTGGGGGGGAGAAGGAGAATAAACAGGGAGGCGAAGGAAAGGAAGGATTTGGTGATGAGAGAATGGATGGGATGGTATAAAGCTAGGTAGAGGGAATGATGCAAGATAAATTATGGATGTTTACATTACTTCTTGCTCCTTCTCCCATAATTGGGAGAAGGATTGGAAGAAGAGCTGAAAATAATTAAATTTTTCTTAAACTGGGATAGAAGTCTCCAAATTTAGCTTGGGAATAATTAATGATTGAAGTGAATTATTTTAAAGAATTTTTTAAATACTTTAACTTCTGCCATATCCCTATCTGGTGTGACAGCGAGCTTCACAGATAATTCCTAAATAATCAAATTTACTAAAGCAGATATTGGGAATGGTGCATGTTTATGTTACATTGTGTGTTAACCAACAGAAGGGTCAATCACTCTGAGCCTATCCTTTGTTGACCCATGCGCTGGAAAATCTCTGCACAGGGTGAGGCTGAAAATGCCATCATCACATATTGGTGGCTGTGGTGGGATAGTGAGACTGCTGTCATCACAAGAACATTTTTATAACGAAAACAGGCATTTACAAAATGTTAACAAAAATTTCATAAGTGATTTTGAAAGCGGAAGGGGAGAGGAAAAAAAAATGGGAGGCAGGGGATTAGTTCAAATTGTGGTAAAGTCTGCTTTAAGTAGATTAAATATATTTCAATGAGCCAATATCAAAATCTATACTGTACTGTACTATTTATGTTAAAATGTTTTTATATTTTACAGTTCATTTGCCATCATCTGTGCAACTTTTCATCCAATCAAAAAAAGTTAAGCTTCAGCTGGTATTTTCCAGATAAAGTGGTCAAAAAAATTCAGTAATAGTAATGACGAATAGCTGTAGAACATCATTGCCTTTTACTGAAAAAAAAAAATAGAATGTCACACCAATTGTTATGCAAATAATGCTGCCTTTCCTGTGCAAGAAGAATGCCAACAATATCAAACTGTCTTGGAGGAAGATTTTAGTTTCGGGGTATAGCACAGGTTTCCTGAGGCAAAGGAGCATTTATAGACCCCAGAGCAGGAGTGAGGTCCACAACAGTCCCAGGTGGAGCCTGGAAGGTGAAGTTTTTCAGCAGTATAGTAAACAGGAGGAACAGTTCCATTTTGGCCAAACTTTCCCCAGCACAGCTTCTTTTACCTGAGAAAAATAAATAAATAAATATGATTTCTTGATTAACCCAGGTCTCAGAATGTATACTTCATACTAGACAACAATAAATACAAAATATAGGCAGCTAAGGTCACATTAAAATCGTGACTTATGTATAGACATTTGCGATTCATTTTGTTACAAATCAAAATTGACGAAAATTGTAGTTATTTGGAGATTCAGATGTATCTGAATTGCCAAATCACAATAGTAAACAAATCTAAAATTAAAGTTATACTGAAACTCAAATTTCAAAAATATATTGCAATAAATACAGTAAGGTATAAAAGTGAAATCAAGATAAATCCTACTTAGTCTGCTGAATAGAAGGAGAGAATAGAAAAAACAATATATAGAAAATCATAGAACAGAATATTTTATTCTATTCTATATAGCAGCCCAAGTAGGAATCGTATTTGACTTCTACCTTACTGTATTTATTGCAATAGGTTTTCATGTTTAATGCATTTTTTAATTTAAATGCAAATGTATTTTTTACGTAGTTATAGTAGGCGAAGTTGAAAAAAGACACAAGTCCAACCTATGTGTGTGATTATATGTCAGCATTACATTGTATATCCCTGTATGTTGTGGTCGCTCAGGTGCTTATCTAATAGTTTCTTGAAACTACTAATGCCCCCACCCCCGCTGAAACCACTGCCTGTGAAAGGCAAGTCTGCATCCTAAACTACTCTTTCAAATTCGATTAGAAAACAAAATATATGAAATCTGAATATACAAAACAAATTCAGAAAATGATTTATTCTAACATTGAATATGATGAAACGAAATGAGCTTAGCCAGTTCAATACCAAACATGTTTACCCCCTTCCTGCCCAGGCCAATTTCCAGCTTCCAGCTATTCAGAGCAGTGGCAGCTGGTGCTCACAATTTTTTTTTTGGGGGGGGGGGGGGGGCGCGGGGCGCAAACTAACTAAAAAATACTGAAACAAAAACATCAATTGCAGCCAACTGTGCACAGCAAATGCAGCCAACTGTGCCCCATCTTATGCAGCCAACTGTGCCCCATCATATGGGGCCTCTGTGCCCCACCTGCCCACACTTACCCCATCGTGGTGGCGGGTTAGGCGGCGCGCTGTGGGACTGGTAGTGCGGCGATGGCTCCTGTGTCCTCCGTGCACGTCTTCTTCCTGTTCTGCTAGGCGGCCAATGGGATCACCTCTGCCTTTAGCCAATCAGGTGACTGGTATTACATCCACACCTCCTGATTGGCTGAGAGGCAGTTCTGCGTTAGCAAAGCAAATATTAATTTGCTTTGCTAACACACCTAGATGAACTGCGAGCGCAATGGATTGCGCTTGCAGTTCACCTTTTTTGAAGCCTATTAGAGCCTATGGCTCTAATCGGGTGCTTCAAAAACACCCCCTGCCGCTGTAATTCAGGCGCCCTGAACTGGGCAGGCACCTGAAATCGGGGGGTGGCTACAGCGCTCATGGATAGATTCATGCAATGCATTAATCTATCCATACTACACAGAGGGGGTGGCTGGAGAGGGGGGCGGTGCCTGTAATGGACGCACCGCCACCGATTTAGGGTGTATTGCTGTGATTAGCCATGATTGGCCACAGCTAATCACATGGTATAGATGTGTTGTGATTGGCCCTGTCTGTAGCATTTGATCACTGTGACCAATCACAGCTAGAAACAACTGTACACAATGAATGGCATGTGTTTGTGACAGGTTAAACAAAAATGTGTTATAAATATTCACATCCCAGTCAGTCATACTCCACATCAAATGAGAGCATCACATGTGACACTGGATAGGCAGCTCCAATATATGTGCCATCATAGGCAAGGCGTAATAGTACCAGAACACTTCTCATAGGATGGCTAACCAAGGAATCTGCTCAGATAGGATTGGGTTGAATGGATTTTGCAGGCGTTAGGGCCATCCTCCTTGTTTCACTACCTAGTGAGTGACTGAATTGAGCAGACATACAACCAGTGAAGTGAAAAAAAACATTCTGAACTTCTGCCCAGTATACAGTATTTACTTTACTGACTAGGTAAAAAAGCCAAGATCAAGAGGACATCTCCAAAAAGACTGCACATTTTTAAAAAAACAGTTCGGAATGGCAGACCCTATAGTTTGTCCTTACAAATTAAATCTACAGTTCTTTCTGGAAAAATATATATATATATATATATATATATATATATATATATATATATATATATATATATATATATATATATATATATATATATATATATATATATATATATATATATATATATATATATATATATATATATATATATATATATATATATATATATATATATATATATATATATATATATATATATATATATATATATATATATATATATATATATATATATATATATATATATATATATATATATATAATATATATATATATATATATATATATATATATATATATATTATATATATATATATATATATATATATATATATATATATATATATATATATATATATATATATATATATATATATATATATATATATATATATATATATATATATATATATATATATATATATATATATATATATATATATATATATATATATTTTTTTTTTTTTTTTTTTATTATTGAAATATATATATATTTTTAGACCTCTTTCTTTTGGTGGTAAAGTGGAACTTCAGTCATTTTTTTTCGTCTTTCCTTCAATTGAACCTTTTGCCCTTGCTGTGTAATCATTGGAAATCAAAACTGTAATTTGGTGGCAGTAAATGCCTTATTCTGTATACTTCATTGCTGACAATACGCCTAGGCGTATGATGCTTAGGGTTGCCACCTCATCTCTTTAAAACCGAACACATGATTACACAGGTTCTGTGGCTGATTAAGATGGAAATTATACACAGGTAATTATACCTGTGTAATTCATGTGTGTTCGGGTTTAAAGGGATGAGGCGGCAACCCTAATGATGCTGTTTCCTGCATTGCACTGGCTGTTTCTGTGTTCCATGCTGTTGATACTTTGCCATAACAGGGCATGAACTTCCACAGAAGCTGCCATTCCTACGGCAACTTATAAACAATGAGCACCACAGTATGCTTACTGCACAGGCACTAGATAAGGAAGTGCATATTGGGTAGCCAGCAGCACAGAAATCCAGGAAGTGAACAGGCAGCAGCTTCAGCTGCCCACAGTTAAAATGGATGCACCCAGACTTTGTGGAGTATGATTTCTGCAACATATTTGGCAAGTACAGAATCACAGTAAATATAAAATATGCAAATTGGGGGGCATGGCTTGGCTGCACGAGTGAATGTCTGCCTTACTGACCTGCAGAACTATCAGCACCAGCGGCCTTGTAGCGATGAGAAATAGGGTGAAATTGATCCCCCATACCTCCTGGACACCCCCACATGTCCCGACCACCATGTCAAAGTGGAAAAAGGAGTTTAAAGCTCAGAGGAAACTGACCGCATTCTTCTCCTCTCCTGGCCTGGCAAACTGCCAAGATGGTGCCTGTGGAGGCTCAGCGCGGCTCTCCTCTTTGCCTCCCAGACAAACTCCACAACTGACGGCGGCATCTCCTCCCTCAGGCAGCCATGGCGAGTCCTCTCCCCCTGATTTCCCTTCTACAGCCAGCCCTGCCAAGTCCAGGCTCAGGACAGAAGAGCCTGTTCTCACACAGCACAGCCCCATGCCTGCTCTCTCCCTCCTCTCCTCAGCAATTCTCAGTACTGGACTCATTCCCAGCATCAGGCCAGCCAATAGAGAACACAATGAAGACTATGCTCCTGTCACTGAGGCAGACCTTGTACACAGATCTGGCCACAGCTGTATTACCCCTATCTATATCTGGATGACCAGAGAATTAAAAGAATCTAAAGTGGGTGACCTATACACTGCTCATAATGAAATGATTGATGCAGTCACAGATCACGAAGATGAACTCCAACAAATCTGACTCAAACTTGCAGATTTAGAGGACCATCCCTGTAGGAACAACATTCAATTCTGGAACATTCCGGAATCGGTCCAACAATCAGACCTGACAATTCTTACAGTCCTTTATGCGCACCATACTACCCGAACTAACTGAGTGCAACCTGGAAAATGACAGCGCATAGACTTCTTAAACAGCCCCATCTACCAGTCTTTATACTCAGGGATATGTTACCATGCATCCACTTCTTTACAGGCAAGGAGCGTAAAATGTACACAGCTAGACACAGCAAGACTCCCTGACCCCCTTTCCAATATTGCACTGTATGCTGACCTTTCCAAAGCAACTGTGGAAAATCACAGGCAGCTTGCAACAATCACCAAAGCACTACAGAACCACAAAATCCCCTACAAATGGGGATTCCCCACCAAAACTGCTCATCACCCACCAAAACAAAACCTCCTGGACCCACTAGATCACTTTGCTGCCCACATGGAAACTGGAGAAGCATACCAGGATGGCCAACAATGCTTTATAAACTGTTACTCCTAAAACAACTATTGCTGGATACCTGCAGTACTATGCACTGGTACCTGCCTCCCTAGACTTGTGTTCATAGACCTACCTGACTTAAGGTAGTCTACCTCCCCCATTGAGTTTCAGCAGTAGGTACTGCACATTGTTTTTGTTTTCTGAGCTCTCACTTTTTAATCACCTCTTACCTTACCACTGTACCAGCTACCTCTCAAATACCCCCTGGTCGATCTATCTTCAAAGACCACTCTGATAATAGTGCACACCCCATCATGGCATTTAAAAATAGTTTCCATTAACTCTAGGGGCCTAAATACCCCCGCAAAGAGGAAATCTAACCTTCTCAAAGAGGCCAACAATCAAAAAGCAGATATCATTCTAGTGCAAGAAACGCACTTTGCGCTAACCAAAACCCCTGCGTTCACGCTGAAAAACTATTGCTAGACATTCTTTACCTCAGGTCCAAAGAAAAATGGAGTCCTAATAGCCATCCAAAACTCTCTACACCACACCCTAGAGGACATCCAGGGTCGCGATCTAATCCTGGTCTGATATATCAACAAATCCACCTACACCTTGGTCAATATCTACGGCCCAAACAAACAACTATGTTTCTGCAAACGCTTCTATAAGAAAATAACCCAAATCAAAAGAAGAGGGAAAAAAAAAACACTGCTGAACACCATTCCACCATTTTTTTTTAACTCAAGGACCATCCTGAAATTGAAAATGGTTTGTTCTCTGGTCTACATATAAGGCATATATGCGGGGTATCCTTATAAAACTGCATAGTAAAGCCAAAAAAAAAAAAAAAAACAGAGGTCACAGCAAATTGAAGAGGTACTAAACCAAATTGACCAACTGGAAAAGCTAAACAATCCCCCTCCCATAGTCTAGCCAAATTATCTTCTTGACCGGAGACACAGACTCCGCTCTCTTCTGCTTTATAAATTTGAGACCAACCCTAAACTCACTAAGGCCAATTTTTACGCTCTGGGCAACAAAGCCAATGCTTTACTTGCCCATTAGGTCAAACTTCGAAGAGCTAAATGTAAAATCTTATCCCTACACCACCCCACTGCCAAGCAACTATTGACCAACCCACGGGATATTGCAAATGCTTTTAGCGACTACTACTCATCCCTATACAACCTAGCTACTGACCCCACTACCCCCAACCTACAGACACACTTATTCTCAATTTCCTGTCTTCAGTGGACCTCCCATCTATCACCTCAGCACAACTACACCAACTATCTCAGCCCTTCACGGGCGCTGAAATCCTTCATGCGATTAAAACCCTTCCCCATAACAAATCACCTGGTTAAAGATGGATACAGTAAATTAATTTTACAATTTGTGGACATTCTCTCTCATCTTACTACCCTCTTCAATTCTGCTGCCTCCTCAAGGATATGACATCTACATTCAACTATAGACCCATTTCCCTTCTTAACACTGAACTTATGTTGTTTAGTAATCAAGAGGAGACGATTTTGCCAACCTACCTCCCATCCCTGGTTCATCCGGACAAAGTGGGATTTGTACCAGGTAGGCAAGCTCCTGATGCGACTAGAAGAGTCATCTATTTAATTCACCAGGCCTCTCAGGAACGAACGCCTTCTCTGCTGCTGTCTTTAGATGCAGAGAAGGTGTTTGACAGAGTGCATTGGGGATTCCTGAAAGCAGTCCTCACTAAATTTGGTATAACTGGATGCTTCCAAACAGCAATACTTTCCTTATATTCCAACCCCATGGCTAGAGTGTTAACTGAAGGGATGTTGTCCAAACCCTTTGAAATCTCCAATGGCACCCGTCAAAGCTGTCCGCTCTCCTCTCATTTTTGCCCTCTCGATGGAGCCCCTGGCATCTAAGACTAGGAATGTATTTCTGGAATCCCCTGTAATGGTATAGACCACAAAATTAGTCTTTTCGCCGATGATGTCATTCTCACGATATCCAACACTTTCGCTATACAAGAAATTGTCCATTAATATAGTTCAGTGTTCTTTTACAAACTTAATTCCACTAAAACCTTGATTCTCCCCCTGCACTTCTCAGCCAACTTAGAATCTCTCCTGTGAAGAGATCTCCCCTACACATGGACCACACAGGCTATTCCGTACCTAGGGATTAAAATCTCTTTGTCCTCCATCCAACTCTATGGATTTAAACTACAGAGCCCTCCAAAAACAACTCCCTTTACAAAATCAAATGGGAACTTCTAGCGTGTCTAAATTGGGAAGAATAGCCTCCTTTAAGATGATTATATTAGCTTGGGTAAAACATTTATTCTGTACAGTAATATTACCAGTATCTCAAATCTTCTCAATACAAAGGCAGATTACAAAATTAATTTGTGACAACATACCACCCAGATGTGCTCATCATATTAGTTAGGCACCACAATCAAGGAGGGGTAGGACTTCCCCACATTCATACCCATTATATCTCTATCCCGGACCAACTATATTACTGGTAGCATCCATCCTTCAATAGAAAAAAAAAAAAACTTGGTCAACTATGGAACGCTCGCCTTACAAAACTACTAACTTACTGGATACCCTCTTACTCACTACTGCGGGCTTGTCAGGGCTGGGCTCAGCACTTCCTTCTGAGCTGGCCGCTCAGTTGTTGGCTAATTGCCAGCCCCCATCTCTCCACAGTTACTCAACTGTTGATAACCTGCTAGCCAGTCCTGCCTACTTAAGCCATCCAGTCCAGAGGTTCTCTGCCTTTGCCTTGGTCAACATCACAGAAACATCGCCTGCAATCCTGTTCAAGACTTGCTTTGCTGACATCCCTCCTGGCTCCAGATCCTGCTTGCTATTCCACTACATTGATCCCTGACTTCTGGCTTGGCTGACTATCCATTCCGGTTACTGAACTTTGGCTATGTTTTGACGTTTGTTTTTTACTTTTATTATTAAACAAGTGCGATTTAACTGTACTTCTGTCTCGGCCTGATTTAACCACTTTAGCCCTGGAACATTATGCTGCATAAGGACCAGAGGACTTTTTCCAATTTGGCACTGCGTCACTTTAACTGCTAATTGCGCGGTCATGCAATGCTGTACCCAAACGAAATTTGCGTCGTTTTCTTCCCACAAACAGAGCTTTCTTTTGATGGTATTTGATCACATCTGCCGTTTTTATTTTTTGCGCTATAAACGGAAAAAGACCGAAAATTTTGAAAAAAATTATATTTTCTAATTTTTGTTATAAAAAAATCCAACAAACTCAATTTTAGTCATACATTTAGGCCAAAATGTATTCGGCCACATGTCTTTGGTAAAAAAAATGTCAATAAGCGTATATTTATTGGTTTGCGCAAAAGTTATAGCGTCTACAAACTAGGGTACATTTTCTGGAATTTACACAGCTTTTAGTTTATGACTGCCTATGTCATTTCTTGAGGTGCTAAAATGGCAGGGCAGTACAAAACCCCCCAAATGACCCCATTTTGGAAAGTAGACACCCCAAGAAAATTGCTGAGAGGCATGTTGAACCCATTGAATATTTATTTTTTTTGTCCCAAGTGATTGAATAATGACAAAAAAAAATTTACAAATAGTTGTCACTAAATGATATATTGCTCACACAGGCCATGGGCATATGTGGAATTGCACCCCAAAATACATTCAGCTGCTTCTCCTGAGTATGGGGATACCACATGTGTGGGACTTTTTGGGAGCCTAGTGGCGTACGGGGCCCCTAAAACCAATCATCGCCTTCAGGATTTCTAAGGGCGTACATTTTTGATTTCACTCCTCACTACCTATCACAGTTTTGAAGGCCATAAAATGCCCAGATGGCACAAACCCCCCCAAATGACCCCATTTTGGAAAGTAGACACCCCAAGCTATTTGCTGAGAGGCATGGTGAGTATTTTGCAGCTCTCATTTGTTTTTGAAAATGAAGAAAGACAAGAAAAAACATTTTTTTTTTCTTTTTTCAATTTTCAAAACTTTGTGACAAAAAGTGAGGTCTGTAAAATACTCACTGTACCTCTCAGCAAATAGCTTGGGGTGTCTACTTTCCAAAATAGGGTCATTTGGGGGGGGGGTTGTGCCACCTGGGCATTCCATGGCCTCCGAAACTGTGACAGGCAGTGAAGAGTGAAATCAAAAATTTACGCCCTTAGAAAGCCTGAAGGCAGTGCTTGGTTTTCGGGGTCCCGTACGCGGCTAGGCTCCCAAAAAGTCTCACACATGTGGTATCCCCGTACTCAGGAGAAGCAACAGAATGTATTTTGGGGTGTAATTTCACATATTCCCATGGCATGTTTAAGCAATATATCATTTAGTGACAACTTTGTGCAAAAAAAAAAAAAAATTGTCTCTTTCCCGCAACTTGTGTCACAATATAAAATATTCCATGGACTCAACATGACTCTCAGCAAATAGCTTGGGGTGTCTACTTTCCAAAATGGGGTCATTTGGGGGGGGGGGGTTTGAACTGTCCTGGCATTTTATGCACAACATTTAGAAGCTTATGTCACACATCACCCACTCTTCTAACCACTTGAAGACAAAGCCCTTTCTGACACTTTGTTTACATGAAAAGATTTTTTTTTTTTTGCAAGAAAATTACTTTGAACCCCCAAACATTATATATTTTTTAAAGCAAATGCCCTACAGATTAAAATGGTGGGTGTTTCATTTTTTTTTTTCACACGGTATTTGCGCAGCGATTTTTCAAATGCATTTTTTGGGGAAAAAAACACACTTTTTTAAATTTTAATGCACTAAAACACACTAAATTGCCCAGATGTTTGATGAAGTAAAAAATATGATCTTAGGCCGAGTACATGGATACCAAACATGACATGCTTTAAAACAAACGTGCAGTGGCTACAAACTAAATACATTTTTAAAAGCCTTTAAAAGCCTTTACAGGTTACCACTTTAGATTTACAGAGTAGGTCTACTGCTAAAATTACTGCCCTCAATCTGACGTTCGCAGGGACACCTCACATGCATGGTGCAATTGCTGTTTACATTTGACATCAGACCGACGCTTGCATTCGCCTTTGCGAAGCAGGGGGGACAGGGGTGCTTTTTTTTTTTTTTTTTTTTTTTTTCTTTATTATTTTTTTGCTTTTTTATCTTATTTTTAAACTGTTCCTTTAATTTTTTTTTAATCATTTTTATTGTTATCTCAGGGAATGTAAATATCCACTATGATAGCAATAGGTAGTGACAGGTACTCTTTTTTGAAAAAATTGGCGTCTATTAGACCCTAGATCTCTCCTCTGCCCTCAAAGCATCTGACCACACCAAGATCGGTGTGATAAAATGCTTTCCCAATTTCCCAATGGCGCTGTTTACATCCGGCGAAACCTAAGTCATGAAATGCTCGTAGCTTCCGGTTTCTTAGGCCATAGAGATGTTTGGAGCCACTCTGGTCTCTGATCAGCTCTATGGTCAGCTGGCTGAATCACCGGCTGCATTCTCAGGTTCCCTGTTGAGACAGGAGAGCCAGAGAAAAACACGGAAGACGGTGGGGGGGGGGGCATTCCCTCCCACTGCTTGTAAAAGCAGTCTAGAGGCTAATTAGCTGCTAGGATTGCTTTTACATGAAAGCTGACCGCTGGCTGAAAAGAATGATACAAAGATGATACCTAAACCTGCAGGCATCATTCTGAGATAACCACTCAAAGTCGTGAATGGCATACCTGAAGACAAAAAAATGGTTAACAATAAAACACAGTAAACGGTAAAGTATAAAAAATTGCATACCTGAAAAGCAAACATGATAAAACATAATAACAATAAAACATTGCAGAATAGAATACAGTAAAAAAGAGCAGAACAATAGAGAGAGAATAGAGAGAGAGAGAGAACAATAAAACGACAACTATTTTTTTTTTTTTTTAATATATATATATTTTTTTTATTTACACTTTTTTTTGTAACTAACTTTTATAACTGTAACCGGTTCCAGGTTCGGGTCTCTCAAAATGCGATGGCATCTTGGGAGACCCTGTGAAAGTGTGTCCTAGTCTGTGCAATGCTGTACCCTACGCTAATACGCAACTAGTGAATGGTAGCGTTCAAAACATTCACCAATGCGAAGACCAGGATTGTCAGGACAGGAGGGACAATAATAGCGGGTGTCACGCCTATATCCGCGCTTGCTGCAGACACGACATCTTTTTTGGGGGGGGTTCGCTGGGTAGGGGTACTTGGGAGGACATAAAAATGCCTCTCATGCAGCCGACTGCATTTGGTTGGGGATGTGAATGGGGGAAGTACGGGCGCTGCAGAAGTGGTGGGTTCCCAATTAGGATTGGCGAATGCAGAAGGAAGGGCACTATGGGCACGACGGGGCTGTGTTTGTCTTGTTCTTGGTGGCAGCGGGACACTACTTGTGCTTGCCACCTCACCAGCTTGAACTGCACTTATGGGACTCGCCACGTCACCAAGTGTTACTGCAGTGCTGGTTTGACTACGACCGGGGTGTACTAGGCCACTGGTGCTTGCCAGTTCACCAAAACGCTACCAAAAAAACTGTTAGGGATCGCAGGGATCAGGCCTGACCCTGCGAACGCTGCAGTTATGCGTTTAGTGTTTTGTAAGTAACAGTGAACGATCGATACTGCACTTGGGTGTGCTGGGCCGGGCGGAGGGGCAAAACGCAGGTGCTAGCAGGTATCTGGGCTGATCCCGCTAATACTGCGTTTTTGGGAACCCTAAACTGCTGGGGACGCTAGTATAGATCTGATCAGATCAGATATTGATCCGTTCAGATACTATACCACTAAGGGAGGCGTATGCTGCGTGCGTGGGTGTTAGCGGTACTGGCGCTAACCTGACGCTGCCTGGGGCTGGTGCTTGCCAGTTCACCAAAATGCTACCAAAAAAACTGTTAGCGATCGCAGGGATCAGGTCTGACTCGGCGAACACTGCAGTTATGCGTTTAGTGTTTTGTAAGTGACAGTGATCGATCGATACTGCACTTGGGTTGGCTGGGCTGGGCCGGGCGGTGGGGCAAAACGCAGGTGCTAGCAGGTATCTGGGCTGATCCCGCTAACACTGCGTTTTTGAGAACCCTAAACTGCTGGGGACGCTATTATAGATCTGATCGGATCAGATATTGATTACTATACCACTAAGGGAGGCGTATGCTGCGTGTGTGGGTGTTAGCGGTACTGGCGCTAATCTGATGCTGCCTGGGGCGACGCATATCACTGCCGGGCGATCAGGGGGCTAAACCTTTATTCGGTAATAAACGGCGGGTGCCCCGACACTATAAAAAATAAACGAACTAACCAGCGTCACCCGTAACAGTTATATGGTGATCAGTAGTGAAAGGGTTAACTAGGGAGCAGTCAAGGGGTTAAAACATTTATTAGGTAGTATATGGGGGTTCCTGTCGCTATAAAACGCTGACGGCGAACCTAAATATTTACCTCCCTAACTAGCATCACCAGTGACACTAATACAGCGATCAGAAAAATTATCGCTTAGTGACACTGGCGACAGGGGGTGATCAAGGGGTTAAAACTTTATTAGGGGGGTATCCTAGACCTAAAGGGGGCTAACAGTAACTGCCCTAACACAGTAACTGTCACAAACTGACACCATGCAGTAATCAGAAAAAAAAAAAAAAAAAAAAAACTGCTTGGTGTCAGTGTGACAGGGGGGGGGGGGGGGAGGGTTTGATTAGGGGGTGATCGGGGGGTAAAGGGGGGTGTTTTGTGTGCCTGGCATGTTCTACTGTATGTGTGTGTGTTGTGCACTCACATTGAAGTCTTCTCTCCTCTGCGCCGGAACGGACCCCCCGCCCGCAGGAGGCAGATCACATATATGTACGTGATTCTGCCTGCCCGTGCCATTCTGCCGACGTACATCGGCGTGAGGCGGTCCTTAAGTGGTTAATGGTTTCTGACAGGGCTCCCCTCTCCCTACAACATTCCTCTCCCCATCAGAGCATCACTCCTAGCACGGAGGAAATTTACTCATGACACGCCACCTAACCAACTCCCTCATAGTACTCTAAAAGAGATAGGGTGAGTATCGGGTCAAATACTGAACCCTAAAATCCTGCATTGGCATTACGGAATTAACACTCTACTGGACTCCAACGAGTCCTTGAAAACTTTCAGAGAACTCCAACATGAATTCCATCTTCCAGAGGACTACACTTATTTGAGGATCAGTTACTTCCTTAAAGCTTCTAAACTCCCCTCTATAGTCACAATCCCTGAAACACTACATAGATTCTATTCTCAATCCACACACCCTAATCATGGGATATCTGTAATATATGCAACCTTAAAAATGACTACCCAACACACAGATGGTACTTGGCACCCTATAAATTGTCAAAAATATACCAAGGTTGTTCCAATACCTGTTGGAGATCTTGTGGCAGTATAGACGCCATCGCACAACTTCTGTGGTTTTGTAGATCTCTTAGCTCCTTTTGGAAACAATTTTTCTCCCTAATTTCTTCTATATCGCACATCCCCACAATGCCCAACCCGTCACTAGCTCTACTTCACATAAAGAAAAATTCCCTCCCAGATCACGAGTAGCAATAATACACATTCTACTAGCAGCAAAGCTAAATATCAACAGACTTTGGAAAACATTGGAACTCCCTTCCTTGGCGTTCACAATCATAGACCTTATTCTTGAATGTGAGATGGCGAAACTGGTAGCTAGGAAAAAAAAAAACCTATGCATAGATAAATTCCTTTTCCAATGGTCTTCATAGTTATCACATCCTAGCTGCACTGTACAAATGTAATGTCTTCTTGGTCGACACTAGTTCATAAGACTAGTTTGCTGGTACTCCCCTTTCCTCCTTTACCACCCCTCCTCCCCCCCCCCCCCCTCCCCTCCGCTGGAACCATCTCTACCAATACCTCCAGTTGTAGACTTGTTTGATGATCTGTATTGAATAATGCATTGAATGTTATGAGCATTTCCATATTTTGCCATTTTTGTGCTCCAGTTGGACCATCTGACAAGATTTCACATGTGAAAACTTAAGAATATTGAAACTAAAATATGCAAAGTGGTTGGACGGAAGCTTCAGAATGGCAAAGATGTTTTTATTACAAATAATGTTAGCAGACTGCAGTTCCACTTTTTGGTGGAGGGTTCCCCTTAATATTCATACCAGACCCAAAGGGCCTGGCAATGGACGGGGATCCCATGTTCTTTTTTTCAATTATCTGTATCTATATTGCCGAGACCCGACAATTCATTACAGCCGCGATCAGTTTTAAAAATACACATATACACACACACACTTTTTCATCTGCTCCCGAAAAAAACAGCCGTTTTAAAAAAAATAATGTTTGCATTGATACATGTCCCCTGGGACAGGACCCAGGTCCCCAAACACTTTATGACAATAAGCCTTTAAAATTAGCACTTTTGATTATTCATGTTAGTGTCCCATAGACTTTAACGGTGTTCCGGCAGCTTTCGAATTTGCCACGAACAAACGCATATTGTTTACTGTTCGGCAAACACCCAATGTTCGAGTCAAACTTAGGTTTGACTCGAACATCGGGCTCATCCCTACTCTGCACAATTTATGGGAATGCTACTTCAAGATTAAAGCGTTAGTAAATCCATCCAACACCAGTTTAAAAAAAAAAAAAAACACCAACAACCAGTTACACTTCTGGCACATGCCAGAAATGTAATACTCCCATTGGTTGTTCTCTCAACCAAACTGAGAAATCATCCAATTGCTGGTGTCATAACTGATCACCTGTGCAGCACCATGGCAGTTTGAAGATTAAACAGAGGCCAATATGGCAGCTTCCTTGACTGAACAGTGAACACCATCGAAAGGTTTACTTCCACTTTAAGCATTGCATTTCTTGTAACTGGTTTTATAATTGTGCCACAAAGTTTATTGGCCCATGGCATCAGAATTTGAAGGGAGTAGTCCGACATAAAAAAAGGGTCACTCTTCCCATTTAGATCTGGGGTCATAGGTTCTTTCGGGACCGCCTCACGCTGATATACGTCAGCAGAATGGCACGGGCAGGCAAAATCACGTACCTGGTGCGTGATTGCCTTCCCGCGGGCGGGGGGTCCGATCGGACCCCACCCTCGGTGCCTGAGGCGGTCGCCTTTGGTCTGGCAGCGATCAGAGATGAGGGGGAGGCCATCCGATCGTGGCCCCCTCCTCGCGATCGCTCCCAGCCAATGAGATGCTTCCCCTGCCTCTGTGTAGAGGATGTGATGTCATCTCTCCTCGGCTCGGCAGTTTCTGTTCCGGCGCCGAGGAGAGAAGACTGAAATGTGAGTGCACAACACACACACACACACATCACAGTAAAACATGCCAGGCACACATAACACCCCCCTTTACCCGCCGATTCCCCCCCCCGATCAGCCCCCCCCCCCCCCCGTCACACTGACACCAAGCAGTTTTTTTTTTTTTTTTTTCCTGGTTACTGCATGGTGTCAGTTTGTGACAGTTACTGTGTTAGGGCAGTCAGTATTAGCCCCCTGTAGGTCTAGGGTACCCCCCTAACCTCCCTAATAAAGTTTTAACCCCTTGATCACCCCCTGTCACCAGTGTCGCTAAGCGATCATTTTTCTGATCGCTGCATTAGTGTCACTGGTGACGCTAGTTAGGGAGGTAAATATTTAGGTTCACCGTCAGCGTTTTATAGCGACAGGGACCCCCATATACTATCTTATAAATGTTTTAACCCCTTGATTGCCCCCTAGTTAAACCTTTCACCACTGACCACCGTATAACTGTTACGGGTGACGCTGGTTAGTTCGTTTATTTTTTATAGTGTCAGGGCACCTGTCGTTTATTACCGAATAAAGGTTTAGCCCCCTGATCGCCCGGCGGTGATATGCGTCGCCCCAGGCAGCGTCAGATTAGCGCCAGTACTGCTAACACCCACGCACGCAGCATATGAACGCATCAATATCTGATCAGATCTATACTAGCGTCCCCAGCAGTTTAGGGTTCCCAAAAACGCAGTGTTAGCGGGATCAGCCCAGATACCTGCTAGCACCTGCGTTTTGCCCCTCCGCCCAGCCCAGCCCACCCAAGTGCAGTATCGATCGATCACTGTCACTTACAAAACACTAAACGCATAACTGCAGCGTTCGCAGAGTCAGGCCTGATCACTGCGATCGCTAACAGTTTTTATGGTAGCGTTTTGGTGAACTGGCAAGCACCAGTGGCCTAGTACACCCCGGTCGTAGTCAAACCAGCACTGCAGTAACACTTGGTGACGTGGGGAGTCCCATAAGTGCAGTTCAAGCTGGTGAGGTGGCAAGCACAAGTAGTGTCCCGCTGCCACCAAGAAGAAGACAAACACAGCCCCGTCGTGCCCATAGTGCCCTTCCTGCTGCATTCGCCAATCCTAATTGGGAACCCACCACTTCTGCAGCGCCCGTACTTCCCCCATTCACATCCCCAACCAAATGCAGTCGGCTGCATGAGAGGCATTTTTATGTCCTCCCGAGTACCCCTACCCAACGAACCCCCCCAAAAAAGATGTTGTGTCTGCAGCAAGCGCGGATATAGGCGTGACACCCGCTATTATTGTCCCTCCTGTCCTGACAATCCTGGTCTTTGCATTGGTGAATGTTTTGAACGCTACCATTCACTAGTTGAGTATTAGCGTAGGGTACAGCATTGCACAGACTAGGCACACTTTCACAGGGTCTCCCAAGATGCCATCGCATTTTGAGAGATCCGAACCTGGAACCGGTTACAGTTATAAAAGTTAGTTACAAAAAAAAAAAAGTGTAAAAAAATAAATAAATAAATAGTTGTCGTTTTATTGTTCTCTCTCACTCTCTATTGTTCTGCTCTTTTTTACTGTATTCTATTCTGCAATGTTTTATTGTTATGTTTTATCATGATTGCTTTTCAGGTATGCAATTTTTTATACTTTACCGTCTACTGTGTTTTATTGTTAACTATTTTTTTGTCTTCAGGTACGCCATTCACGACTTTGAGTGGTTATACCAGAATGATGCCTGCAGGTTTAGGTATCATCTTGGTATCATTCTTTTCAGCCAGCGGTCAGCTTTCATGTAAAAGCAATCCTAGCGGCTAATTAGCCTCTAGACTGCCTTTACAAGCAGTGGGAGGGAATGCCCCCCCCCACCGTCTTCCGTGTTTTTCTCTGACTCTCCTGTCTCAACAGGGAACCTGAGAATGCAGCCGGTGATTCAGCCAGCTGACCATAGAGCTGATCAGAGACCAGAGTGGCTCCAAACATCTCTATGGCCTAAGAAACCGGAAGCTACGAGCATTTCATGACTTAGGTTTCGTCGGATGTAAACTGCGCCTTGGGAAATTGGGAAAGCATTTTATCACACCGATCTTGGTGTGGTCAGATGCTTTGAGGGCAGAGGAGAGATCTAGGGTCTAATAGACCCCAATTTTTTCAAAAAAAGAGTACCTGTCACTACCTATTGCTATCATAGGGGATATTTACATTCCCTGAGATAACAATAGAAATGATTAAAAAAAAAATAAAAAATGAAAGGAACAGTTTAAAAATAACATAAAAACGCAAAAAAAAAAAATAAAAGGAAAAAAAAAAAAAAAAAAAAAAAGAGCACCCCTGTCCCCCCCTGCTCTCGCGCAAAGGCGAACGCAAGCGTCGGTCTGGCGTCAAGTGTAAACAGCAATTGCACCATACATGTGAGGTGTCACCGCGAACGTCAGATCGAGGGCAGTAATTTTAGCAGTAGACCTCCTCTGTAAATCTAAAGTGGTAACCTGTAAAGGCTTTTAAAGGCTTTTAAAAATGTATTTAGTTTGTAGCCACTGCACGTTTGTTTTAAAGCATGTCATGTTTGGTATCCATGTACTCAGCCTAAGATCATCTTTTTTATTTCATCAAACATTTGGGCAATATAGTGTGTTTTAGTGAATTAAAATTTAAAAAAGTGTGTTTTTTCCCCAAAAAATGCGTTTGAAAAATCGCTGCGCAAATAATGTGTGAAAAAAAAAAAATGAAACACCCACCATTTTAATCTGTAGGGCATTTGCTTTAAAAAAATATATAATGTTTGGGGGTTCAAAGTAATTTTCTTGCAAAAAAAAATAATTTTTTCATGTAAACAAAAAGTGTCAGAAAGGGCTTTGTCTTCAAGTGGTTAGAAGAGTGGGTGATGTGTGACATAAGCTTCTAAATGTTGTGCATAAAATGGCAGGACCGTTCAAACCCCCCCCCTCCCCCCAAATGACCCCATTTTGGAAAGTAGACACCCCAAGCTATTTGCTGAGAGTCATGTCGAGTCCATGGAATATGTTATATTGTGACACAAGTTGCAGGAAAGAGACAATTTTTTTTTTTTTTTTTGCACAAAGTTGTCACTAAATGATATATTGCTCAAACATGCCATGGGAATATGTGAAATTACACCCCAAAATACATTCTGTTGCTTCTCTTGAGTACGGGGATACCACCTGTGAGACTTTTTGGGAGCCTAGCCGCGTACGGAACCCCGAAAACCAAGCACCACTTTCAGGCTTTCTAAGGGCGTAAATTTTGGATTTCACTCTTCACTGCCTATCACAGTTTTGGAGGCCATGGAATGCCCAGGTGGCACAAACCCCCCTAAATGACCCCATTTTGAAAAGTAGGGGGGGGTTTGTGCCATCTGGGCATTTTATGGCCTTCAAAACTGATAGGTAGTGAGTAGGGATGAGCTTCAAGTTCGAGTCAAACTCATGTTCGACTCGAACATTGGCTGTTCGCAAGTTCGCCGAACAGCGAACAATTTGGGGTGTTCGCGGCAAATTTGAATGCCGCGGAACACCCTTTAAAAGTCTATGGGAGAAATCAAAAGTGCTAATTTTAAAGGCTTATATGCAAGTTATTGTCATAAAGAGTGTTTGGGGACCTGGGTCCTGCCCCAGGGGACATGGATCAATGCAAAAAAAAGTTTTAAAAAAACGGCCGTTTTTTCAGGAGCAGTGAATTTAATAATGCTTAAAGTCAAACAATAAAAGTGTAATATCCCTTTAAATTTCGTACCTGGGGGGTGTCTATAGTATTCCTGTAAAGGGGCGCATGTTTCCCGTGTTTAAAACAGTCTGACAGCAAAATGACATTTCGAAGGAAAAAAAGCCATTTAAAACTACCCGCGGCTATTGCATTGCCGACAATACACACAGAAGTTCATTGGTAAAAACGGCATGGGAATTCCCCACAGGGCAACCCCGAACCAAAATTAAAAAAAAAAAAAAAAAAAAAAAAAAAGACGTGGGAGACCCCCTAAATTCCATACCAGGCCCTTCAGGTCTGGTATGGATATTAAGGGGAACCCCAGGCAACATTTTAAAAAAAAATGACGTGGGGTTCCCCCTATATTCCATACCAGACCCTTCAGGTCTGGTATGGATTTTAAGGGGAACCCCGCGCCAAAAAAAAAAAAAAAAAAAAAAAAAAACGGCGTGGGGTCCCCCCAAAAATCCATACCAGACCCTTATCCGAGCACGCAACCTGGCAGGCCGCAGGAAAAGAGGGGGGGACGAGAGTGCCCCCCCCTCCTGAACCGTACCAGGCCACGTGCCCTCAACATTGGGAGGGTGCTTTGGGGTAGCCCCCCAAAACACCTTGTCCCCATGTTGATGAGGACAAGGGCCTCATCCCCACAACCCTGGCCGGTGGTTGTGGGGGTCAGCGGGCGGGGGGGCTTATCGGAATCTGGAAGCCCCCTTTAACAAGGGGACCCCCAGATCCCGCCCCCCCCCCTGTGTGAAATGGTAAGGGGGTACTTACCCCTACCATTTCACTAAAAAACTGTCAAAAATGTTAAAAATGACAAGAGACAGTTTTTGACAATTCCTTTATTTAAATGCTTCTTCTTTCTTCCTTCATCTTCTTCTGGTTCTTCTGGCTCTTCTGGTTCTTCCTCCGGCGTTCTCGTCCAGCAACTCCTCCGCGGCGTCTTCTATCTTCTTCTCCTCGGGCCGCTCTGCACCCATGGCATGAGGGGAGGCTCCCGCTCTTCTCTTCATCTTCTTCTTCATCCTCTTCTCTTCTTTCTTCTTCTCTTCTTCATTTTCTTCTCTGGGCCGCTCCTCACCCATGCTGGCATGGAGGGAGGCTCCCGCTGTGTGACGGCGTCTCTTCGTCTGACGGCTCTTAAATAATGGGGGGCGGAGCCACCCAGTGACCCCCCCCCCCTCTGACGCACGGTGACTTGACAGGGACTTCCCTGTGACGACATAGGCAGTCATAAACTAAAAGCTGTGTAAATTCCAGAAAATGTACCCTAGTTTGTAGACGCTATACCTTTTGCGCAAACCAATAAATATACACTTGACATTTTTTTTTTACCAAAGACATGTGGCCGAATACATTTTGGCCTAAATGTATGACTAAAATTGAGTTTATTGGATTTTTTTTATAACAGTAGAAAATATCATTTTTTTTTTTCAAAATTTTCGGTCTTTTTCCGTTTATAGCGCAAAAAAATAAAAATGGCAGAGGTGATCAAATACCATCAAAAGAAAGCTCTATTTGTGGGAAGAAAAGGACACAAATTTTGTTTGGGTACAGCATTGCATGACCGCGCAATTAGCAGTTAAAGTGACGCAGTGCCAAATTGGAAAAAGTCCTCTGGTCCTTAAGCAGCATAATGGTCCGGTCTTTAAGCGGTTAACCTATTATTTTCTTTGCATTGCATACCCTTTGCATATTTACCAAGGAGTAGGAGTTTAACACTGAAATATATCTGTCTGTTATGCTTGTTCTAATCTGCTTCAAGAATCTTAAGTAAAATACTTGTTTACTTTGCTAAAGTCTGGTGTCTGTGTAATTGCATTATCAATTTGAAATATGTTCCAACCCAGGGTGTCAGAGTTGTTGGGAGACTTGCAAGATCAGGGCAACCTTTGGGGTTAGTCATCTTCCAGCAGCCCTCATGGTGGTGGCGCTACACTTTAGATAACCCCTTTTTCTGCTCTCCCAGGATTACTCATTACATCAACTGGCACAACCAATGATCCTAATACAATTATATATTGTGACAGAATCTTTGCTAAAATGGCAGACAAGGTGACAGATGGCCATAGGTGTGCGCAGCCTACTGCATTAGGGTGTGCACCCCAAATCTCAAACACAAATGAACGCCACCTCCGGTCACAGAAAGGAGGCTCTGGTGTTGGGAGACAGTTGATTGGGAGTATATTACATTACGCCCTAAATATGGGTGTAACATATTTACCACTCAGAATGTGGATCAGGGCAGTTGGGGGCTCCAAGCAAGCCTGATGAAGTCCACCTTCCTGTCATGAATCAGCAGCAGGGGTGGCCAGATCTGCATGGCTACACTCAGGAGACAGGGACCAGACTGTTTATGAGTTTAGTGAGTTGATTACAAACAGTTAAACAAAAATGCAAACATAAAAATATAAGTGAACCAAAAGCCACTATATACACACAACTAGGGTTGTCCCGATACCACTTTTTTAGGACCGAGTACAAGTACCGATACTTTTTTTCAAGCACTCGCCGATACCGATTACCGATACTTTTTTTTTAATGTCACGTGACTGTTTTTTTTTTCATTTTTTTTTTTTGACAGTGCTTGCTTTTTTTTTTTGGGGGGGGGGGGGGGGGGGTGAACGTTGTATGTGTGTGTTATTTATTTTTTTTTTTTACAATTTTTATTTTTTACAATAATATTTCTTTTATTCTTTATTGTTTTTTTTTTTTTTTTTTTTAATCAGCCCTGTTGGGGGGCTTTGGTGAGATATCAGGGGTCTTAACAGACCTCTGATATCTCCCCCTTGAGACAGAGAAAGAGACAGAGGATAGAGATTCCCCAGTCCCTTTCTCTGCAGCGTCAGCTGCACTGACAATGAATGGAGAGAAGACCGCAGCTTCTCTCCATTCATAAACTGACACATCGTAATCACAGAAGATTACAATGTTTCAGTTATGTGAATGGACAGAGTCAGCTGACTCTATCCATACACAAAGGAAGGAGGAGGGGGACGGAGGAACAGAGGGGGAGAACGGAGGGGACAGATAAGAGCAGAACGGAGGGGACAGATAAGAGCAGAACGAGGGGACAGCTGAGAGGGACAGATAAGAGCAGAACGGAGGGGACAGCTGAGAGGCACAGAGGAAAGGAGGGGGCATGGAGGAGGATGCAGTGACAGTCAGCTGTGAGCGATCACCGCTGTATGTCACTAAAGCAGCTGAAAGCCGCTGAGGGAGAATCTTGTAACTCCCCCACGCGCCGATCACAGCTGACAGTCAAGGTATCGGGGGAGGCATCGGGAGCATTTGCCCGAGTACAAGTACTTGGGCAAATGCTCGGTATCGGTGCCGATACCGATACTAGTATCGGTATCGGGACAACCCTACACACAACCTATACAAAATGGGGACCACAGGAGAAAACTAGGAGCTGCAGGGAGCAGATCGAAAGGGGAAACAAAACTGGGATCAGGAACAAGGGGGAGTAGGTGCAAGGCAGAAGGGTACAGGGTAGGAGCAAGTTCAGGATCAAGCAGCCAGCATCAGGTGGAAACTGATTACTGGGATCTGCAGGCAGCTAGGAGGCACCAGAATGACAGCCTTCTCCTCTGAGAAGCACAGTGCCACCAGCAGATGATCCCAGTCTTGACACTGCCAGGAAACCAGGCTCAGTATAGAAGGGCTGGGAATCGTCACAGGAAGGTCTCAAAAAAAAAAAAAAAAAAAACACACCCCTTTGTGCAGGTGGAAGACAGACTATTTTCTGTGTGATAGGACATGGTGGTTTCACCATCAAACCATGAGTTTGTTCAGAGTAAAATCCTACTTTAAAAAGGAGTGAGGCTTTTGCCAAAGTGTTCATGCTAGCCAGAAGTCCAGGAACCCAGCTTTTATGTGGCTAAGATGTGCAGCAGAGTCTCCACCCCTCCATACAAGTTGCAGGGCATCACAGGTTGCTCAGCCCAAACCACATGCTGTAACATGCACGAATATCGGTCCAAGACCTACTCTTAACCCATCGGTACTCAACCTGTGGTCCTCCAGCTTTTGCTGAACTACAATTCCCATCATGCTCCTGCCTTTGGGAGTCGTGCTTGTAAAGGTCAGCCTTGCAATACATAATGGGACTTGTAGTCCTGCAACAGCTGGAGGGCCACAGAATGATCACCCATGTCTTAACCCATCCTTCTGGTCACCTCACAGTTAACCCCCTTCCTGTCTGGATTACCTGACACAATGGTCTATGGTTGATATGTGATACAGACAGAAGCCCAAACATTCAAGTCACCTGATGCATGCTACATGAGGGGGTTCTCTCATCGTTAGGCAGGGGAACTCTAGTTCCTTTATCACCACCCACTCCAGTGCCAACCAGGCTTGCATAAAAAATCCCTAGGTTTTGGCTGTACTGAACATGCTCAGAGGCTTTTCAGTGCAATAAACTCCTTTACTTGTATAAGGTCAGCAAAACAGAAAAGTCCAGACCATGGCAACAGTAACTTCCAAATTATGGTTTGCCGTCCAATACTTTATTAGCATACAGGTACCTTATGTTTTTATGCTTTGAGTCATAGCTCTTAGTTCTTTTGGTAAATCACCTTACAACAATCACTTACTGAAAAGGAGAGCAAGGTAATGCCAACTCCCAAACTATTCACAGTCCTGGCACCAATTCCCTCTGCATTTTCACTCCTCCCACCCTAAATAGGGGAACTAACATGACCCACTCCACCAGTGGTAGGAGCAACCCTTAACGCAGACCTCCACCTTTATTTAGTTGCTCACACTTTATTTGAATCACTCACCTTTGGAAGAAAATAGCCTCTGAATGTGATATCACAAGCCGTCGCATGTGGAGGGGTGGCCGTGGAGATATTACCAAAGCGCTGAACTTCACACACAACAGCATCTGTATAGGGCATTTGCTTCCTGTGCTCCATCTTCGGTTGAGCTGTGCCTATAACATTTTCAATTTCCTTTTGCACTTTTTCTGTTAGATTCAAAAATAAAAAAATACAAATTAATGGTATTAGTTTATATACTGGCAAGGTCTTCTGCAGCAGTTTACAACATAATGTGGGTGATTTATTAAACTGGCGCAGCGGTGTAGAGTAACCAATCAGCTTCTAACATCAGCTTGTTCAATAAAGCTTTGACAATAAAGCCTAGAAGCTGATTGGTTACTATGCACAGCTGCACCAGATTCTGCTTGCCCCAGTTTTAGTAAATCTCCCCCAATGACATCAGCAACAATAAAATCATGACAAAAATACAAAAACAAAATAATATATATGTATTTGTTAGAGGGCAGGGACAGTTAACCCATTAGCACCACATCCCTGGTAAGTAAATACAAAAAAAGAAAAGGGGGGTTGGGGTATGAATACCCCTGGGATTTTTAAGGTGCTTTTCGAAATTTTAGGTAAGTCAGTAGAGAAGTATATTAACCTCAAAAAAAGAAAAAAAAAAAAAAGTCACTGTATGCAAATTGCCAAACTGACTAATAAATTTCTTATTTAATATCTTTAATGATTACGAATAATAACAACATCATCTAAAAACATGCACAATCTTGAACAAACATGGTCAGATAGTGACATAATTTAAAATTTGAAACCACTTTGCGATACCAATCTCAACATGTTTCGCTCAATATCTGAGCTTCATCAGGAGTTTTTTGGTACAGGTGTGGCATACTAAAATAAAAAGAAGAAAAGACAAAACAAAAATATATAAATACAATGCTTACAAAACACTTAAAGATATTAATTTATCAGAAAGATCGAATTCAATTAAATTGCTAAAGAAGCATCAACTGGTGTATATACATTTGCATACAGACAATATATATGGGTGAATCACACATATTACTTACAAGTCTATAATAATAATCATCTGATCAATATAAGTAAAGAAATAGGAATCTATTGTATACTATGTATTCATTCGTTTAAGGTCCACAAAAGGAAGAAACACCCATGTGGATCTAGGAACAGTAAACACAACATGAAGGAAAAAGATGAAAGAAGTAGGGGTTTGCTTACCACAGCCAAAACAGATTCAAAGGTGAATAGTAGATACACAAGTAGTGAACGTATTATACAGTGCCGTGGCTCAAATGCCAATCAAAAGGATGCGTCTCACCCGTCTAAGGCCTCCCAAACCGTTTTTTGGTCCACAGAGAGGCCCAAGTGTAGAATAACTGAAATGGAATATTACAAAAGAGTAATGAAATATTTCTGAGCACATGGACTAGTAGCGGGGAAAACAGAGCAGTCGGTGAAGTAGAGTAGTGAAAGTATTAAAATTACCTTCTAGGTTGAATCAAGGGTAAATGTTCAGGGCTGTAAAAGCCATATGAACAAAAGCATAAAGGAGGACAATACTCCAGTTTCACCACAACGGTGGCAGTCCAAAAGGACAACCCTTGAGAGTCAGATCAGAAGATCCAAGTGTATGCTGCCCCAGTAAACTACAAAAAAAATAAAATAAAAAAATAAAGACAATAAAACAATTACTCTGGAGAGCATTGTCTTATTCACAATGCCATTGAAACGATCCTCAAAAGGGAGTATAACCCCCTTCGGATAAAGAGTTTAGCTTACCTGAGAGGTGGGGTGGATGTGTACGGAAGGGGAGAGCGGCATATACCTCCCCTTGCAGCCTCAGCGCCACTGTCAGGAGATAGCGGCTGAGAAGCCGAACTAAATAGGCCCCTCCATCCCGGTGGCGTCTGACGTCACCATCGGGAAGCGGACGTATTGTGAGGCACCTCACCCAGGATCCATGTGGCCAATGGGTAACACAGGGGCGAGACCAAGTATCATCCCGGAGCAATCCTAACCTGAACTGACGTCAACACTTCCAGTCGCTTATTTCGACGGTGTGGATTGGCGCATGCGCACACCGGGAAGGGACGTCATTCGAGCCCTAATGTTGTATAGATAATATGGTGCCGCGCTAATCCTATTCTATGAACTTCTCCTTTGTGAAATGCAATAAGATAAATAAATATAAAAGGCCCAGCCTAAAGGGCCAGTGATAAATATAAGCAAGTGTTAAAATCCACTGTGCACGATAAATAAATAAAAGTAAAAATAAAAATAAAAATATATAGTGGATGTGAACAATAAATAAATAAACAGCCTAAAAGCCTCAAATATTCCAATCGTGACTATCCATAGGTGTAAATATTGTGATAATGTGACAAAAACCAAGGAAATTATATTAGCATAAATTAAATCCAATAATTAACAATCACAGACCAGCAGAGTGCAAGGTGCCAACACTGTGCAAACTAAATAGCTGAATCATAGCGTAAACATAGTGTGAACCAACAATTTTTCCGTAAGGTGCAAGCGTGCAAACAAACTTATATAAAGTGTATAGTCCAAAACTGGATGGTATCAGAATAGTATGTCCCAGCAGCTGGAATATAAAAATCATACAGAAATAGCGTCCTTAATCTTCAATAAAATCTTTGTGACTTAAAGTGCTGGCATGCGCATGTAGCAGTTAAAGTGCCTGGTGACTCAAGGTTACGTGCAGCTTCGTGTGTAAACACTCCAGTGAGCAGTGGCTCCTTACCTCACAGAAATGGGGCAACAGCATATGACCAAACTGGTTCTTATCTTTTTTCGCCTAGCGGCTCCTGCGTATTCCTCACCGTCCTGGGGTGGGATTCCCTCAGATTCCCTCAGATTCCCTCAGGTATGATCCAGGGAGGTGTATTTGAAAACAGGAATAAAGGAACCCAATAGTGTAATACCGTTTACAAGGTAACTAAGTTTTATTAGATAAAACGGAAGTTAGGACACAATATGGAAAAGAAAGTGAGCCTCTGGTGGGACATCTGCACCTTCGAAACATACTTGAAGGAAAGCATTGTCCCCAGGAGGTTAAGGTGGGATGTCCCCCCAAATGATGGGCTCACGGATCAGGAATCCAATGAAGAGTGGTATAAATTCTTCAACGAAAAAGGCCTAGAACTCATAGGCTTCCTATTAGATAGGAAAAAGAGGAAGGAAAAGATAATTGATCAGAATATTGTTGACCTTAGAGGAAGCATTGAACAATACAAAGACACGGCTGAATACAAAACTTTAATGACTCAATTGAATAAGGACCTTGCTAAAAAAGATAAAGAAGTCCAACTTAGAAAAAGCAAGAAACACACGAGGGACACTAATGACTTTCGCAATGACCAAGTGTTCAAATGGCAAAGCCTAGTAGGTAAAATAGAATGTGCATCCACATACTCTACACCCGAAAAAACGGTAAGACTTCACCCTCAAACACAGAATGAACCACTTAGGCCAGTTACGGAAACTAGAAACTATCAAGACTCAAGAGAGGAGATCAGAAATGAGACCCCTAGGCAAAGAGAGAATGATAGAAGAAACAATGAATATCAGAATCATACACCATACCGAAATGAAACAAGACCTCAACAAAATTATCGGACACCACGAAATGGAGGTAGAAAACCGTTTTATGGGAGGAACTTTAGAAAACCTTACAACCGGAACCATTGGTACAGACCGCCATATGAAGAACGGGATTATAGAGGCCCACCTTATGAATACAGAGACCAAAGGAGACCCATGCAAGATTATAGAGAAAACAGAGAGGTGGAATATTACAGACCAAGAGAGAGAACCCCCGTACAGGATTATGGATATGATGATAGAAGAGGACCAGTCCATAGGGAATATCGGCCGGAGGCACGCAGCCCAATTCCCACCTACAACTATTATGCCCCTCTGGCAAATAGAGAAGGAGATGAAAGAGCAGCCAGACCCTACCCTCCACCATATGGAGAACAGGATTGTAACAAGCCTTTTTTAGATCGGAGCAGAGAAAATCACCCGGTGAGAAACCCAGAAGAAACACGGGGCTCCAGAAAAAGTCCGGAAAGAGGAGAGGACGAAGATCCGGTAAGAGAAAACAAAAGAAGGAGACGATAAAAGGAGAGGGGATCTTCAATCTTAGTGGCTTGGAACTGTCACAAGAAGAAGTTGGGGTACTCGATAAAGGGCTCAAATACGCACCCACAAAAAACCTCAACAAATTCGAGACCTACATAGGCATCCAAAAATTCATACGAAAATTAAATATACAAAAATATATGGTAGGAAACCCCCCAACAACTAGTACTGTACAACAGCAAGACAATGGGATTTTACATAGTTCACTCAGGAATAGATCAGTTTTTAATCCACCAGCAAAAGATAATAAGCACATCGATGTTTTTAAGAAAATTGTTTTAGAAGAATTGAAAGAAGTAAAGATTAAGAAAAAAGAAGAACCGAACTACATTAAGAGAGGGATCCGCAAACTATCCAAAAGGCAAGACATCGTCATTCGGCCAGCTGATAAGGGGGGAGGGATTGTGATTGTATCTAAAGAACAATATCACAATACTATGGCCCTCATGCTGGAGGATAGTAATACATACACAAAATTATTAAAAAACCCAGTCTTTGCATGCCGCAAGGCGCTCGAACAAGTGGTCCATCTGGGAGTCAAAAAGACAATATTGAATAAAAAGGAAGCAAGATTCCTTATACCAGAATCTTGCCGCACGCCAATTATTTATTCAGTTCCCAAACTACATAAAAATAAAATTAACCCACCCCCTAGGCCGATAGTGAATGGCATCGAGTCAATAACAGCGAGGATGGGCCAGTACATAGACACTTTCTTGCAACCGGCGGTTCAGAAAACTGAAGCCTATTTGAAAGATAGCAAAGAAATGCTACGGGTCATAGATAATATCCAGGGAGAGAATAAAACATGGATTATGGCGACCGCAGATGTATCAGCGTTATACACAATTATCCCTCATCACAGGGCCTGTGAAGCAGCTAAATGGGGTCTAAGAAAATATACAGAACTCCCGTGTATGCAGCGGAAGTTCTTAATCAAATGCCTGGAATTCAGTCTCAAAAATAATTATTTTTGGTATAACCACTCTTATTATCACCAGCAGACTGGGGTGGCCATGGGAGCTAGATTTGCCCCAAGTATTGCCGGCTTGTTTATGGCACAGTGGGAAGAGTATAATGTTTTTTGTGAACGCCCAAGACAACTCGTCATATACAAACGGTACATTGATGATATTTTTATATTATGGGATGGAGAAGAACACTTAACTGAATTCCTCATAAAGCTCAATGATAATGATAGAAATATCAAATTAACTTGGGATATCAGTTCGGAAAAAATAAACTTTTTAGACCTAGAGATCTCACTTGACAACTGCACTTTTAATACCAAAACGCACTTTAAGGGGGTAGATAGAAACAGCTACCTCCCAACCACAAGCTGCCATCACAAAAATTGGATTTTTAATATCCCAAAAGGACAATTAATGCGCATAAAGAGAAACTGTACCAAAATTGAGACATACTTTGAACAGGCCGAGAAGATGGGCGAGAGATTCACCACAAAAGGCTATGATCGTAAATTCATTAATATAAAAATAGATGAAGTGGCCAAATTGGATCGGAACCAATTGATTAAAGAAAAAACTCCCCAACAAGAAAAACCAATGGAAGGGATACCCCTCATCTTAGACTTTAATGCACAATATAGAAAGATAGAAAAGATAATAAAACGCCATTGGCACATTCTGCGGGCAGACAGACAATTACAAGATATTCTCCCGGAGAACCCAAAATTCATATACAAGAAAGCCCCAACAATAAGAGACATACTAGTGAAAAATGTTGTGGACCCGCCCAAGAAACCTTTTACGTTCTTCTCCGGAAACGGATTCTTTCCATGCAAGAGGTGTTTTGCATGCCTCAAGACTAAACGCCCCAATAAGAAAGTTTTCAGTTTCACTTCAACCAGCACAGGAGAAAATCACGAAATCAAAGATTTCGTTTGCTGTAACACAGAAGGGGCAGTATATGTGCTTGAATGTAGCTGTGGTCTACAGTACGTTGGGCGGACCAAAAGACCCCTTAGAGTCCGCATCAAGGAACATGTCAAAAACATCATCAACGGCTATGACAAACACTGTGTATCAAAGCATTTTCTCACTTGCCACAATAGAGACCCCACTAACCTGACATTCTGGGGCATCACCCCATACATAAAACACTGGCGGGGGGGCCATAAAGTAAGAACCTTGAGCCAGTTGGAATCCAAGTGGATCTACACTTTGGACACTTTCTGGCCCCGGGGCTTAAATATCGAGTTTGATCTTAACTGTTTCCTGAGTGACTTTTAAAATGATTTTAGAATGTATTTTAAGATTATTTTGAAATATATGTAGGTACATTGAAAAGTTTAATTTTTAATTTTAGAGTAATTTAAAATTGCTTTTAGACTACTGATACCCTTTACCCAAGCTAGAGGCTATATATTTATCTATCCATCTGCCCCCCGATCAGGGAAGTTAATATATTTATGCAAGTCACACTTTTAGTTAGCAGTAGTTATTATCTGCTAGCCTTTTAAGGATTTTAACTTAAATTATCTTTTAAATTTCACATAATCAATAAAGATATACACTCCCTCTTAATTCTCCCACTTACATATGGCGGACTGTTGCCAATTAATTTATTCTGTTTTAATCTTATTTTTATTTTTTACTTTATTTGTATCACGCTGCAAACCCAATGTTTTTAAACGCTGCTCAGAATGTATATGTATATTCACTATTGCACATTTGGCATTCTATCAGTGTCTGCTGCCTCTCCCTCCGTTTGAAATATTATATATACCATCTAGTCACGATTTAGTTCCTCCTGCGCTTTGCAGGATGCCATACCATAGATATAACATTATAGATAAGTTTACTCCCAATAATGATTCGTTTTCCCTGTGAGCTGGGCTCCCACCATCGAAAATACTAATGCCCTCCTTTGCTGACAGTACAATTGATATCGAATCAGCAGACAGCCCTCATTGGCCACTATTCGTCAGCTGACACACACTCTAAATCGAATCAGAACGAAAAAACCTCTAGGAAAATGGCCGCCGTAACTCAAACACATAGAACTTCGGGAAAATGGCCGCCTATTGCCGGCCAATACTACAGTATTTAAGGACATATTCACAGCCTATACTTATCCCCTGAAGAAGTCACGTGTGGTGTGACGTCACGCGTAGGGACAGGATAGGCTGAGTACACTGACAGAAAGCTACGAGCTCGCCGCTCGTCGGATACAAACACCCTGCTGTTCTATTTTAAATGTGAGTACCTGCTACTTTTATCTAATAAAACTTAGTTACCTTGTAAACGGTATTACACTATTGGGTTCCTTTATTCCTGTTTTCAAATACACCTCCCTGGATCATACCTGAGGGAATCTGAGGGAATCTGAGGGAATCCCACCCCAGGACGGTGAGGAATACGCAGGAGCCGCTAGGCGAAAAAAGATAAGAACCAGTTTGGTCATATGCTGTTGCCCCATTTCTGTGAGGTAAGGAGCCACTGCTCACTGGAGTGTTTACACACGAAGCTGCACGTAACCTTGAGTCACCAGGCACTTTAACTGCTACATGCGCATGCCAGCACTTTAAGTCACAAAGATTTTATTGAAGATTAAGGACGCTATTTCTGTATGATTTTTATATTCCAGCTGCTGGGACATACTATTCTGATACCATCCAGTTTTGGACTATACACTTTATATAAGTTTGTTTGCACGCTTGCACCTTACGGAAAAATTGTTGGTTCACACTATGTTTACGCTATGATTCAGCTATTTAGTTTGCACAGTGTTGGCACCTTGCACTCTGCTGGTCTGTGATTGTTAATTATTGGATTTAATTTATGCTAATATAATTTCCTTGGTTTTTGTCACATTATCACAATATTTACACCTATGGATAGTCACGATTGGAATATTTGAGGCTTTTAGGCTGTTTATTTATTGTTCACATCCACTATATATTTTTATTTTTATTTTTACTTTTATTTATTTATCGTGCACAGTGGATTTTAACACTTGCTTATATTTATCACTGGCCCTTTAGGCTGGGCCTTTTATATTTATTTATCTTATTGCATTTCACAAAGGAGAAGTTCATAGAATAGGATTAGCGCGGCACCATATTATCTATACAACATTCCTTTAGGCCAAGTGACACCTAACAGGTGCACGCAGCTGCTCCACGTTTAGCCTTTCCATATCTGATAGCGCAGGAATATCCTCTTATACAACATTCGAGCCCTAATGCCGCGCAGGCGCACTGCAGACCGGAAAGAGGGCTGGATAATCACGGCCCTGGGAAAACAAATATTGTCAGGAGCCGAACAAAAGGACAAATAAACGGTCAGCCATGTTGACTAAGGGAAACAGAAAAGGAAAGAAAAAGGGGTATGAAAAATTGTGTATAAACCTATTGACAATAATTAATATTTTTAAAAGAAATATATATAATTATCAAATATATTGATGAATAACCAGCAGGTTAACAAAGCCTGTCTGATATACTTAATACCAATAAATTGTCCCAATTTAACAGGTTCAAAGAAAAAATGAAATAAATAAGAGTGAAAAAAGGAAATTTGAAAAAATAAATAAAAATATAAAAATATATGAAAAATAAAAAAATAAAAAAATGGAATAAGGGAAAATATCTCGCTAATTCGGCCACCGGGCACATGTATCCAAAAGGGGAGTTTAACACCTCTAGGGCCCCCAGGGGGGGGGTGATTGATTACTTACCCCACACCCTCAGTGCCCGTGGCGTCCGTGTGGACCAAAGCAAGGAACGGAAATGAGGAAGGAACCTCCAAATGACGGGGAGACGATAAATATTTAATTTAGTCCAAAGGGTATATATGTATTGAAAAGAGACAATACCATCTAAGTCTGTGTTGGCTTGGAAGGGAGACCCCACTTTTTATGAAAACAACCTGGAAATGACCACATACAGAAAACATATAAGATATACAAAAATTGTAGGTAGTGGAATTGTATATTATATAAACTTAACAAGTTTAAAAAGCAAGACCGAAACACAAATATAATGAAATAGACAAGGGCAGTTAAAAAGGAACGGACTAAAGAAATGGTTTGAAACTCAACGCATCATTGAGGCCTGGGGGTTTTAAAGCGGACAGGGTGTGTATCCACCGGGTCTCGCGTTGTAAGAGTATTCTATCATAGTTCCCCCCACGCTCCCCTGGGGGGACATATTCCAACGCAAAGAAATGCATTTTGTTACTGTCAAAATCATGATGTAGCCCCATATGTCTACTAATGGGCGTCTCCATTTTCCTTTTTAGAACCAGGGATACATGGTCCCTGATCCTACAAAAAAAGGGACGTTTAGTTTTGCCTATGTAGAATCCATGGCATTCACACATCATGATGTATACAATCCCAATGGATTGACACGTCACGGAAAAATTAGGTTTATAATGGCGACCATTGGGGAGCATAATGCCTCTCGCAGAGTGGATAAATCTACAAAAGGGGCATTTATGACAAGGTCTACAACCCTTGCGGGACTCTGTTTTTGATTGTATAGTGCTGTCATAATGGCTATGTACTAAAGTATCCTTCAGAGATTTGGATCTTCTAAACGTGATCTCCGGATAAGGTTTTAAATGCTTAGATACTTTCTCGTCTCCCATTAGAAGGTACCAATGTTTTTGAATGATCTCACGGACTTGCTTTTGTTGGCCTGAAAATCTAGTGATTAGTCTGACACTAGAATCTGTCTTAGTGGGTCTGGCTTGATGTATAAGTAGGGATCTCTTTTGGCTCTTGGCTTTTAAATAGGCCCTTTTCAGACACTTTTTGCTATAGCCTCGTTGGCTCAAACGAGACTGCAGTAGTTTGGCTTGGTATTCAAAATCTAATTCAGTGCTACAATTGCGTCTTAACCTAAGATATTGCCCATAGGGTAAATTATTGATCAATGGAACGGGATGTGAGCTTGTGGCATGTAATACCGTATTACCCGCTGAGGGTTTTCGGTATAAGGTGGTTCCAATGTTGCCTTCATCGTCTACCAATACTTGAACATCTAAAAAGGTCAACTGATGTTGGTTCATTTCAAAAGTGAATTTCAAATTGTATCTGTTGACCTTCAGACTTTCAAGGAAGGCAAGAAGATTGGATTTGCTACCCTGCCAAATAAAAAAGACGTCATCGATGAATCGCTTCCATGTTAGGACATGCTCAAAAAACGCCTGCATGTCCTCCCTGAAAAACAGCTCACGCTCCCACCCCCCCAGATACAGGTTGGCATAGGCAGGGGCACATTTGGTCCCCATAGCCACTCCCTGTATCTGGAGGTAGTGGGAGCCACCGAACAAGAAAACATTGTTGGACAAAATAAAGAATAGAAGATCCAAGATGAATCGGTTATAGTCCACCGAGGCATCCGGATCCTCAGATAAGAAGCCCCCCACAACTTCCACCCCCAGTTCATGAGGGATAGAATTGTAGAGGGCTTCCACATCTAGAGCCACTAGCCAAGAGCCAGGGGGTATGGCAACCCCATCCAACACACGGAGGAGATCCCCCGTGTCCTGAAGATAGGACGTTAGACCCTCCACATGGGGCCTCAGGAAGTCATCCACTAATTTACTTGCCATCTCCGTAAGGGACCCATTTCCCGACACAATGGGCCTGCCGGGAGGCATTTTGGGGTTTTTGTGTATTTTTGGAAGGGCATACAGAGTTGGAGTACGTGGTGCACCTACATTGAGGAATTCGTAAGTGTTTTTTGTGATTAAACCTTTATGGTAGGCCGAGCCTATCAAGTGCTTATATCGGGTAGTTATCAGGGTTAGGTGGCTAGGGGAAACCTTCCGATACCACTGGTTGTTCCTGACTATGGCCGCAACCATGGTCTCATAGTGGGCTTTGTCCATAATGACCAAGTTCCCTCCCTTATCAGATGGTTTGATCACTATATCGTTATTGTTCTGTAGGAGTTTAAGGGCCTCTAGTTGGGAAGCAGATAGATTCGATCTGGATATATTCTTCCATTTGGTTTGAGAGATTTCATTAGTAACCTGTTTAGTGAATGCCCAAACATTGGGGTTGCCCTGAAGGGTCGGGAAAGTGCGAGATTTCGGCTTGTATTCCCTAGGTTTAGATAGAGGACGTGGTAAAAGGGAGGATGAGGAGGATGGAGGTGGGGGAGGAGGGGGGTCTGAGCCAGTCAGGAGAGAATCCGCCTCCATTAGATCACTCTCCTCAAGACCACCCTCCTCCCACAGCTCCATCAACTCCTCTAGGGCTTTTATATCTGCAATGGTCATATCACGCCAGGCAGGGTCCCCAAGGGACTGGTCATTGGGAGATGGACTTGGTTTGTCAAAAATTATCTTAAACATCAGCCTTCGTGAAAAGAGATTGATGTCCTTAATCAATTCAAATTGGTCAACCCTCTGCGTAGGGCAGAAGGTCAAACCTAATTTGAGAACTGATATTTGTTCAGCTGAAAGAATATGGGACGATAAATTGATTACTTCGAAATTATCCGCGTCCCTTTCGCCGGTATCTCCAAAGGCCCTGCCTTTTTGACGTCCGTCACTGGTTGAGCAAATATCGGTGCTGGACGAAAATCCACATGTGTAGGTGCAGAAATAGTATTACTTACTTGCAGCCTGGGAGACAAGGGGAGAGAAGGAGTGTTCGTAGAGGGGGTGCTCATATATGTTTCCGGGTGGCTCGGTGCGCAGGTGGACGAACCTTTTGCCGAATTGGCTCGAGTAACCATTGGGGGTTTCGTATGCGGAGTGCGCTTTACTGTGCCCGTGTTGGTATGGTCCTTCACGCCCTTTGTTGTCTCCTGGCTAGTGGAGCTTCTGGTACTACGTGCCTGGGAGGAGGAAGCAGAGGAAATAGATGAATCTGATTCATTTGGTTCCCCCCCTTGTTGTTGTCTAAAGCTGCGTGTTTGGTAGGTACGTCTCTTTGCTTTGCTATTTCTTTGCCCCCACTGGTAGGCTTGGTTGTTGTCATAAGCAAGTTTGTCTCTCACAAACTTTTTCTCCTTAGTTTTTAGAATTTCGGTGACATACCCCTCTAGGTCTGTTTTTAGGGTACCCTCTCGCGTGGGGAACAATTCACTGGTGGTGATAGCTTGATTCTCACCATATAGCTTTTCAATCTCTCTATCTACCAAAATAAGTTCCTTGGAGTATTCTCCACAGAGAAGCTCCATCATTTTAAATGAACAAGCCTGTAGGTTTTCTTCCCATTCTTTCCGGAAATCTATATCTACATTGCCATTAGAGGGGAAAATCTGAATTCTAAGCCCCCACGGGACAACGCGGTCCTCAATATATTTGAGGAAATACCACTTATTCCAGAAAACTCTGGATTTTTTCTCGAGCATCCTCTGGAGTCTCGAGAAAAAGCGGTCCATGGTCAAACCCCCCATAGAGGCATTTTGAGACCTATGAATGTGATTCATAAGACCATCAAAGGCACTCCCACAATAGTTTGTCATTGTTCCCTCCAGCTGATGGATAATACCCACCAAAAAAATCAAGCCTAATAGATGTACTGGGGGTATCCAAAAGGCTAAAATAGCCCCAAATTGCAGGTAACACAAAAAAAATTTGTATTTCCAAGAACAGAAAAAGTATTAATGATTTTCCAAGTTGCAAATCATAATAATATAAGTAAGATTAACAAAGATGCCCTAATGGCGACAAGATAGTTCCATTAAGGAAAAGTCATTCCATAAAGGAAGAAAAAAGGGGTAAACGTTGGGGACTGTCCGTGACCTCAAGCGATGGTGGGTGGGTGACACCCCAAAAGGTAACAGAAGTATTTGTTAGAGGGCAGGGACAGTTAACCCATTAGCACCACATCCCTGGTAAGTAAATACAAAAAAAGAAAAGGGGGGTTGGGGTATGAATACCCCTGGGATTTTTAAGGTGCTTTTCGAAATTTTAGGTAAGTCAGTAGAGAAGTATATTAACCTCAAAAAAAGAAAAAAAAAAAAAAAAAGTCACTGTATGCAAATTGCCAAACTGACTAATAAATTTCTTATTTAATATCTTTAATGATTACGAATAATAACAACATCATCTAAAAACATGCACAATCTTGAACAAACATGGTCAGATAGTGACATAATTTAAAATTTGAAACCACTTTGCGATACCAATCTCAACATGTTTCGCTCAATATCTGAGCTTCATCAGGAGTTTTTTGGTACAGGTGTGGCATACTAAAATAAAAAGAAGAAAAGACAAAACAAAAATATATAAATACAATGCTTACAAAACACTTAAAGATATTAATTTATCAGAAAGATCGAATTCAATTAAATTGCTAAAGAAGCATCAACTGGTGTATATACATTTGCATACAGACAATATATATGGGTAAATCACACATATTACTTACAAGTCTATAATAATAATCATCTGATCAATATAAGTAAAGAAATAGGAATCTATTGTATACTATGTATTCATTCGTTTAAGGTCCACAAAAGGAAGAAACACCCATGTGGATCTAGGAACAGTAAACACAACATGAAGGAAAAAGATGAAAGAAGTAGGGGTTTGCTTACCACAGCCAAAACAGATTCAAAGGTGAATAGTAGATACACAAGTAGTGAACGTATTATACAGTGCCGTGGCTCAAATGCCAATCAAAAGGATGCGTCTCACCCGTCTAAGGCCTCCCAAACCGTTTTTTGGTCCACAGAGAGGATTTTTTTTGTAGTTTACTGGGGCAGCATACACTTGGATCTTCTGATCTGACTCTCAAGGGTTGTCCTTTTGGACTGCCACCGTTGTGGTGAAACTGGAGTATTGTCCTCCTTTATGCTTTTGTTCATATGGCTTTTACAGCCCTGAACATTTACCCTTGATTCAACCTAGAAGGTAATTTTAATACTTTCACTACTCTACTTCACCGACTGCTCTGTTTTCCCCGCTACTAGTCCATGTGCTCAGAAATATTTCATTACTCTTCTGTAATATTCCATTTCAGTTATTCTACACTTGGGCCTCTCTGTGGACCAAAAAACGGTTTGGGAGGCCTTAGACGGGTGAGACGCATCCTTTTGATTGGCATTTGAGCCATGGCACTGTATAATACGTTCACTACTTGTGTATCTACTATTCACCTTTGAATCTGTTTTGGCTGTGGTAAGCAAACCCCTACTTCTTTCATCTTTTTCCTTCATGTTGTGTTTACTGTTCCTAGATCCACATGGGTGTTTCTTCCTTTTGTGGACCTTAAACGAATGAATACATAGTATACAATAGATTCCTATTTCTTTACTTATATTGATCAGATGATTATTATTATAGACTTGTAAGTAATATGTGTGATTTACCCATATATATTGTCTGTATGCAAATGTATATACACCAGTTGATGCTTCTTTAGCAATTTAATTGAATTCGATCTTTCTGATAAATTAATATCTTTAAGTGTTTTGTAAGCATTGTATTTATATATTTTTGTTTTGTCTTTTCTTCTTTTTATTTTAGTATGCCACACCTGTACCAAAAAACTCCTGATGAAGCTCAGATATTGAGCGAAACATGTTGAGATTGGTATCGCAAAGTGGTTTCAAATTTTAAATTATGTCACTATCTGACCATGTTTGTTCAAGATTGTGCATGTTTTTAGATGATGTTGTTATTATTCGTAATCATTAAAGATATTAAATAAGAAATTTATTAGTCAGTTTGGCAATTTGCATACAGTGACTTTTTTTTTTTTTTTTCTTTTTTTGAGGTTAATATACTTCTCTACTGACTTACCTAAAATTTCGAAAAGCACCTTAAAAATCCCAGGGGTATTCATACCCCAACCCCCCTTTTCTTTTTTTGTATAAAATAATATATATATATATAAAGGAGGGGCCTTGACAAGACAGGGTGGTTTCCACATGTGTTTTCAAATGTATGCCACAAAGGCCATAGTTTTTTTTGTTGGAGGTTATTGAAAATGAGCATAATTCATTTTTTTACTGGATAGTTCGTGTGAATATTGTGTTAGGACATGTTTGTATTCCATTTCTGCAAAAGTAGTCCATACAGATGTGCACAGACAAATCGATTAACATATGAGAAAAATAGGATTTTTATAACAGCTTACCTGTAAAATCCTTTTCTTTGAAGTACACCACGGGACACAGAGCCATAGTAGTTACTATGTGTGTTATAGGCCACCTTCAGGTGATGGACACTGGCACACCCTAAATTAAAAAGTGCACTCCCTATATAACCTCTCCCACTAAGGAGGGGTACTGGTACCTCAGTTTTGTAGCAAAGCAATACACGTGTATACCAAAGAAGGGAGGGACCTCTGTGTCCCGTGATGTACTTCAAAGAAAAGGATTTTACAGGTAAGCCGTTAAATAGGATAAAAATCCTATTTTCTTTGAAGTACATCATGGGACACAGAGCCATAGTAGTTACTATGTGGGATGTCCCATAGCAATGCCAACTGAAGGGAGGGAGACAACAAAAGTAGGGCACCAAGAGACTGGGACTCATACTGCAGCCTGCAGTACACTGCGCCCAAAGGTGATATCCTCATGATCTTTTACATCTACTTGATAGAATCTGGTAAATGTATGAACTGAAGACCAAGTTGCAGCCTTGCAGATCTGAGCCATGGAGGCATGATGATGCACTGCCCAAGAAGCACTAACAGCCCTGGTGGAGTGCACTTTAATATGAAAAGGAGGAATTTTCCTCTTTAAAACCATAAGCTTGAACAATGACTTGACAAATCCATTTAGAAATAGTAGATTTCAACACTGCCTGTCCTCTTTTAGGACAGTCTGGCAACGCAAACAAAATATCTGTTTTACTAATCCGAGCGGTCACTTTCAAATAGACCTTGACTGCTTTCACCACATCAAGAGAATGTAGTGACCTCTCTTCCACAGAACTAGGATCTGGAAAAAATGAAGGCAGAACAAAATCCTGGTTTAAATGAAAACCTGACATTACCTTTGGTAGGAATTTAGGATGAGGCCGCAATACAACCTTATGAATAATCAAATATGGCTCTTTAGAAGAAGAAGCAGCCAACTCTGATACTCTTCCTGCAGAAGATATGGCAACCAAGAAAATTATTTTTCCTCGTCAAGAGGACCAAAGGAACATCTCGTATTGCTCAAAAGGCTGCTTCTGTAAAGCAGACAGGACTAAATTTAAGTCCCAAGGGTTCAGGTGTGACCTGACTGGAGGATTAATCCGCGTTACCCCCTGAATAAAGTTATGAACCAGAGTGTGAAGCAAGTGGTTGTTGGGGGGAACACTGAGAAAGCCGACATCTGGCCTTGATAGTACTCAAGGCCAGCTTCATTTCTAATCCTATCTGTAGGAACTCAAGGATCCTACCTCCTACCTATGACATATTTTATGGGGTGCCAACCCCTAGATTTACACCAGGAGACATATGCCTTCCGGACTCTATAGTATTTGACTAGCGGTAGCGGTCCAAGGGTCCCCTACCGCCATTTTTACGATCTTGGCAAACCAAGATCTCCTGGGCCACAAGAATAACCTCCTTCCCTTCTTGCTTGATCTTGCAAGAAGGCGCGGAAGCAGCAGAACAGGAGGGAAAGCATAGATCAGTGAAAAACTGATCCCATGGAAACAAGGTATCTGTTCCGTATAATAAATTCAAGTGCGCTACTAGTGTCAAAGGGCCACAATGGTTAAAGATTCACAACATACTGTATTTTTATTATTATTTTTATGATTCCTACTTCAATTATTATAGAATTTACCTAAAGGATTTTTCATGATATAGATATGATGATACAGGTACTGTTTTATTTTATATCTTTCTTACATGGTTACATTGTGAACTGATTGATACGTTTATTTCAATCTCGTTTGCGGTGTCACCTTCCTGCAGAGATGCCTATAAAGTGTGGTGTGTGACGTCTTGCCCCAGTCTCCTCTCCCCGTCAAAGCCTCTTATGGAGAATCGCCGGGTCGGACGGAGCCACGGGACCTGACGTCACCACACATCAGCTGGCCAAGCCTCATCGCGGCCGAGCTGTTCATTTTGAACTTTCTGTTTTGCTCTTGAGGTCAGTCATCCATCAGTTTTAAAAAAAGAGTTTTTACGTACTATACCATGGAGGATCCCGTTTTACTCTTGACATGCAAAGGAGTGATTACACACGATACGGCCATCCCAGTGCTCGGGAACGAGCTAAGGTGGATCCGAAGCTGCAAGTGAAATCAGCTGTTCCTGTCTGTGGGATCTGGCACCTGTGAAGCTCTGAAGACCCCCGTAATAGGGGTCCAGCATATCTGGTAAGCGCAGCCCCCTTTTACCGCTTTTCAGCTTGTTCAAACACCAAAGGAAAAAGCAATTTCACTAGTTGAAGGAAGGACTACCTATATAGAAACACACATTGATTGATTTTTTAGGACTAGATTTACTTATCAGGATTGCACAATGTTTGTATAATTAATTTATTTATACGTAAATATTATGGAGTTGAAGCTGAATCTTTAAACATTGTGGCCCTTTGACACTAGTAGCGCACTTGAATTTATATTATATTTTACAGAACTAGATATTCGGGTTCATTTTGGTTGCAGCACTTTTTGTCAACATTTGTTTGTCAATATAATTTATAGTATTTGTTTAAGATATTAGCATAGGAGAGTGGGGGAATAGCGCAGATTGTATTGGGATTATTACATCTGTTCCGTATGCCATCGGATCCCTTGTACTTGACACAAAGTTGTCAATCTTGTTATTGAATCTGGACGCAAACAGATCCACGTCCGGAACTCCCTATTTTTGACATATTGAAAGAAAGATGTTGAGGTGAAGGGACCATTCTCCTGGGAACAATTGTTGGCCACTCAAGAAGTCCGCCTACCAATTCTCTCTTCCTGGAATGAAAATTGCTGACAGAATATGATTCACCTCTTTCCGGGCTGCACAACTTCTTGTGCCCCTTGGTGATTGATATGGGCCACAGCTGTGGCATTGTCTGATTGGATCCTGACAGGACAATTCCATAGTCTGAGCGTCCAGGCCTCCAGGGCCAAGCGTACTACCTGAATCTCTAGAATATTGATAAGCAAGGTCATCTCTGATTTGGACCATTTCCCTTGGACAGACGCTTCTTCCAGGACTGCTCCCCAGCCCAGAAGGCTGGCATCTGTTACCACTTTCCAGGTAACTGGTAGAAAGGATTTTCCTTTTTGAAGATTTTTGGATATTAACCACCAATTGAGGATCTGACGCACCTTGGAGGATCAATGCTTTGGGAATTCCAGAGCTTGGACCTTCTTGTTCCAAGTTGATAGGATACTGTTTTGCAGTCTTGAATGAAACTGCGCATAAGGAAAGGCCTTGAAAGAAGCCACCATCTTTCCCAACAATTTCATGCAAAGTCAAATAGAAGGATTCTTCTTTGTTTTGATCAACTGAATCAGTTCCCTTATGGAACTGATCGTTACCTGGGGCAAAATCATCCTGTTCTGAGCTGTATCTACAATCAACCCCAAGTACTGCAATCTCCTTGATGGCTTTAAGGAGGATTTTTCTACGTTGAGAATCCAACCTAGGTATTCCAGGTAGCTGACTGTGGTGACCAAACTTTGGTTTTAAGCAGGCTACCGATTGATCTATCAAGAGTAGATCGTCTAAGTAGGCTAGTATCATTATACCTTGAGCCCCTAACCTGGCAAAAGGAAGAGCAAGGACCTTTGTAAACACTCGAGGTGCAGTAGCTAGCCTGAAGGCAGAGCTACAAACTGGAATGAAGATTTTCTACCTTGAAGGGTAGAAATTTCTGGTGAGCGGGGAAAATCGGCACATGGAGAAAAGCATCCTTGTTGTCGATTGACGCCAGAAGTTCTCCCCCTTGTAGGATGGAGACTACTAATCGGATTGAATCCTTGCGAAAAGAACGCATATTCAAAAAACGGTTTAGATCTTTAAGACCTAAAATGGGTCTGACAAACACCGTTTGGCTTTGGAACCGTGAAAAGGTTTGAATAAAAACCCTAAGCCTTGCTCTTTCAAGGGGACTACCAATATCACTCTGAGACAAGAGATGATCCAAAGCTAGAAAGAGAGACTTATTTTTTCACTGGATCTCGGGGAATGTTTGATCTGAGAAAACAAGGAGACGGGAACCCTCGGAACTCTAGTTTGTAACCTAGAGAAATTGAGGAAGCCACCCGTCTGTCTTAACATTGTTCCTGCTAGACCCTTGAAAACTGTAGAAGCCTTCCCCCCACTCTTGAGCGAGCGGAGGTGCCCCTTCATAGGCTTTAGTATTTTGTTTTGTGGGGTTTCCTCCCCCAGGTCCTCTTTTGGCCCTGGGACTGACCCTGAGGTTTACCTCATGAACCTGACGGTGGAGGCAGTCATGACGGCCTGGAGGCTAATGCCCCTGGAACCGAAGAAGCAAGTTTTAAAAGAAAAAAAATGCTTAAACTTTAACTAGTAAAGGGAACTTTTCCCACTAGAAATTCTTTGGGTATACCCATCCAGATCGTCACCAAATAACTGTTCACAATGAAATGGGAAACTGGCCAAGAGCTTTTTCATAGCACTTTAGCTGACCAATTTTTCAACAATAGGATTCTACGCACATGTACCCGCCCTAGCATGAGCCGTGAGGCCTGGAGAATAGAATCTTTCATGGCGTCTACTGTAAAACATAATGCTTCTGATATCCCGGCCAAATCTTGGGCCTGCTGATCAGGAATAATCTTGAGTACCTCCATAAACTGGTCCTTTAAGGACTGAGATACTCTGATCGCTGTCAGCGCAGGCTGAACCTGCAAGCGAAATATAGATTTTAAAAAGGAATTCCAACTTCTTATCTGTTGGATCCTTTAGCATATGAGCATTGTCTACTGGACAAGTCAGGTACAGAGGATATAGCAGCGTCAGCTGCTGGAAATCCCCATTTCTTATAGAACTCTTGCTCCATAGGATAAAGTATTGAAAACTTTTTTTGAGGAAAAAAAACTTTATCTGGGTTCTCCCACTCAGAATACATAAGCTATTTTAGCCATGAATGGATAGGAAAAGCATGAACAGATTGGGGAGGCTTTAGTGAACACAAACCAGAGGTGGGTTCATTGATTGACTGCGCTTATTGGTAGTAAAAATGTGGAGCGGACCAATTCAGTGAGAGACTGTACCAACCACCTTTCCTGCGAACCTGATCCTTTCGTATTAGGTTCTTCGGACATCAGCCTCTTCCTGGTCCCTTGAGAGAACTTCGTCATCTCTCGCCCCTTGTTCCTTAGCATTAGGGTCCTGAGCAATGGACAGGGGACCCGTTTACGCTTAGTCCCACTAAGGCATCAATTATTTGCTCCAAACTTCGAATGGCTGGAGAAAAAAAAAAAAAAAAAGGAGCAACACTTGCCCCTCCTGATGGCTCATTCTGACCAGCCAAATTACTCTCAAGGGAGGATGCCATCTTTTCTGAGATGGGTCTAGGCTCCCTAGTGACTATAGTCTTTCTAGAGCCCTTTTTTTTTTTTTTTTTTTTTTTTTTAGGGGATTTTAATCTCCCATCTGACCATAGCCCAATGCACAAAGCAGAGGTACTACCAGAAGGAATGCATACATTGCTTGAGCAATAGTCCAGCTCTGCTGCTGCTATTAATGCTCAGCCTGATGCAGTAGTAAATGTGTAAAAAGAAATGCCAGTAGCACCAAACCTCATATATACCTTCGCTCGTGTCCCTCCACAGCTTGCCAGCAACAATGGTGCCTTTAAAACACATACTCCCTGAGCTGGGTGCTGGAGGTCACCAACACCACACTAAGGCCTGCCCCCGCCCCCCGTTGCTCTCTTTCAAAAGAAAGCGGGCTCCGATCCTATGGGATCAACAGAGAGAAATGGCGGAGGGGGGGACTGGAAGCCGCCGGGCGACGTGCTGTTCGCGCTTTTGTTTTTTCAAACACTCCTTCCCTGAAAAAAAAAAAAAAAAAAAAACAGCACGGGGGGGTCTGGTGGGGAGGCAAAACCCCCCCAGACTTACCGGAGGTCAGCTGCCAGCCGAAAAGAAAACTGCTGTTTAATGGACACATTGTGGGCTCTAAGAAGCATGAGACGCAAGTGGTGACACATGACAGGCATGACAACATTTACTAATTAAAGGAGACATTCATAAGAAAATTTAGAAAATTTCTTAGAAAAAACTCCACTCAGCTTTCCCTCCGCAGGGTTTTCTGTGGTAAACCAACAGACCCAATCTTCACCCTTCACGGTGGGTTCCGTTAAACCTTCAGGAGCTGGGGATCCTCGAGGAAACCCACAATCCTGGACCTGTAATACTGTAATAGCACCACCACCAGTAACACTTTATGGCCTTAATACCAAAAAGTACTGGATCCCGGGTTCCAGCTCTCTAAAAAGAGAAGAGTAACAGACAAGACCACGTTTCTTCTGATATGAGGCCCGGGTACCATTCAATTCGGCCAAAAAGACACTTTGAATGGATCCGGCTGCATGGCTAGCCCCAGCAAGGATTGTTCCAGTGGAGCTCAGCACATCTTTACTTGTGACCAACACCTTAGACACTGGTGAAATAAAACTGAGGTACTCCCACCAGTGAGAGAGGTTATATAGGGAGTGCACTTTTTAATTTAGGGCGTGCCAGTTTCCATCACCTGAAGGTGGCCTATAACCCACATAGTAACTACTATGGCTCTGTGTCCCATGATGTACGATAAGAAATATATAAAGCTCAGCAAAGCCTTTTTAAAAGGCAACATGCTACACCTGTATTTAGGGTGTAACAGACATGTACGTTTTTATTCCGGATCAAAAATCGGTACAAGTTCTCATTATTCGGAAATTTAAATGTATCCAAATTTCTGAATTACAATAGTAATGAATTTAAACGAATGTGAAATAAAACAATTTTTTTTGTCCGAAATTTGAAGCAAATTCAAAATGTTTTTTGAATTTAATTTCCTATTTTATTCTATTGGGAAATTCAAAGGAATAGAACAAAAAATATATCTTCATACTAAAAATTTCACAGCATCGGGTTGTACCAATTGGAACTCTTACTGTATGCTTGGCAGACCCACCTAGGACTCAACCTTTTTCTAAACATTCAGCTAAACAATCATACTCATCCTCCCCTCAGGCTTTTCATTTCCACAGAAATGAGACTCCAGCACTACATTACCAATTATATCTGCTATGGTTGATTTCGGTCTAAAGCTGGTTCTATAGGTTCCAGCTGGTAGTTCAGACTGATGACTGTTTAAGTTGTTATTATATGCTTACCACACATACAAGGCACCAAAAATACACTAAGTACATCTGTCTACAGTGAAGTGCCTATGTCCAGGCCCGGATTGGCCATAGGGCAGACCGGGCATTTGCCCGGTGGGCCGGGGCCACCTGATCTGTGGCATATTGATGATCAGGCCACACAGCGAGAGGTAATCGGCGACCGCCGCCTGAACAACACAGGCTGCGGCAGCCGCTCGCCTACTGGTATGCAGCCATGCCTGCGTCTTCTCCGGCAGGACTAGCAGCTGCATAGGCTGAGCTGTGTCTCTCACACACAGCTCAGCCTCAGAGCCGACGCTGACAGTTCCGCTTTCCGCTCCTCCACCTCCAGCCATGGGCATCTGCACAGTGGTGCAAGGGGGGAGCTGCGGGCTGCTGTCAGGATGTTTCCCCTCACTTACCCCCCCTCCACTTCTCATGTCGGCAGCACAGGAGAGAAGGCTTCCTGCCTGTTCTTCCCTCACCATTGGCCACAACAGCAGGCCACTCAGAAGAAACTAGAGGGGCATCGTGGGAAATGTAGTCCCAGAGATAGGTGGCCCAATTTTTCTCAGCAGGAAGTAGACTACAGTCCCCAGCAAGCACTCTGAAGAGAAAACCCAGAAACAAATCTGAGGAGTGCTTGTAGCAGCTACTACAGGAGAAATGGAAAAACAAATAGGACTGTGCTGGGGGAACTAATAGCCCAAGCACCACTAGAGAGCCACACTGTACCCACACCACCAGAGAGCGCAAGCCACGCTGTACATCACCAGAGAGCCATGCTGTACCGCACCACCAGAGAGCAGGTCAGCGTTACTGGGCAGTGTGGGCACAATAGGAGACAGAGTACTAGCATTCTATGGCCACAATAGGGCTGAGACACTAATATAAAGGGGACTGCACTGTAATCATTGCAGTGCCCCTTTACAGTGCAGTTCCCTTTATATCACGGTGTCCCTGCACTGTGATATAAATTTAAAAAAAAAATTTAAAAACACACACTAAAAAAAGAGCGAACATTATGAAATTCGAATAGAATAAATTCAAATGAGTGCAAATTCAAATAGAACACATTTGAATAGAAAAGAAAGTAAAATAAAATGGAATAGAAAAAAAAATAATAGCATAGAATGGAGAATATAACTATTTCCCAAAATTCTAATTTTGAATATAATAAATCCAAATAGAATGAAACAAATTCCAAAAAACAAAAACAACAAATTCATGTAAATAACGAAACAAAATGTATTTTTTCGCTCTGCACAGGTCTAGTGTAACAGATGACTATACAGTACCTGACCAAAACCCCCTCCCACTCCTTTTGTGACAGTGGAAGGGGGACACGTCCTGTAGCCATTAAACATAAAGCTCATTAGGGAGGTATGGGCAGAAAGTTGTAGGCAGTATCTGCAGGAGCCTGACAGTGCACCTACAATCTATGGATCATGAGTGCAATGCTCTGCAGGCACTAGAGAAAATAAATTAATTCTACTTTTTTTTCAGCCTGCAAAAAGGTGGTGTTTTTTTTTGAAAGGTGAACTTAGCCTTTAACAGAAGTATTGGTATTCATCTTACGTTGGATTTCTGGGTACTTAATCATGATCAGGATGCTCCATCTCAGAGTGGTGGATGTGGTTTCCACTGCACCACCAAACAGTTGGGCCATCAGGACAGTTAAGTTGTCATCATGGTAATACAGTATAGTTTCCGGCTTTCTCTGAATGAAGAGGGGAAAAAAAAAAAAATATAATAAAAGAAAAAAAAAAAAAAAAATAAACACACACACACACAATATTTGTGGTAATTTACTACCACATTGCTTCATCAGTTGCAGGTACATTAAAGCCTCGTTTCAGGCTCTGAACCCTCCCCCCAGGGAGCTGGTCTATTCACAGCTCTGCAAGTTTCTTCGTTCTTCTGCTATGTGGAGGGGGGGCGGTGCCTTTCCTCCAATCAGATCTCACACAGTGTATGCCCAGAATTCCCTCCCACTGCGCAAACAGGAAGAAAGATTTCTAACACAATGTGTACTTTCTAAAGAATAGAGAGGGAAAGATTGCAGATATTTATGTAAAAAACATATGTAGGGAGATTGGTTTCATCCCTGTGCATCATCTGAGGCTGTATACTTCACTGGGTATAAAAGTGGCGGTGTTTTTTTTTTTTTTTTTATTTTTTTTTCGGCCCGTCAGCGGAGCGAGAGAAAATGATGAATGGACTTTGTGAGACATTTTTATTTTTTTAATAAAGGACTTGTCCCAAGTCTTGTCATTTTTACCATTTTGACACTTTTTTGTAAAATGATAGGGGTACATTTGCACCCCGTTACCATTTCACACGGGGGGTGGTGGGGGCAGGCCGGGATCTGGGGGTCCCCTTCCAAATTCCAATAAGCCCCACGCAGATCCCCACAACCACCAGGCAAGGGTTGAGGGGATGAGGCCCTTGTTGCCATCAACATGGGGACAAGGTGCTTTGGGGGGCTACCACAAAGCACCCTCCCCATGTTGAGGGCATGTGGCCTGGTACGATTCAGGAGGGGGGGCGCTCTCATCCCCCCCTCTTTTCCTGTGGCCTGCTAGGTTGCGTGCTCGGATAAGGGTCTGGTATGGATTTTTGGGGGGACCCTCACGCCATTTTTTTTTTATTTTGGTGCGGGGTTGCCCTAAATATCCATACCAGACCTGAAGGGCCTGGTAATGGACTGTGGGGGAATCCCATGCCATTTTTTTCAATGACTTAGGTGTATTGCCGGGACCGACAATTCATTATAGCCACAAGTACTTTTAAATTACCTTTTTTCCTTTAGAAATGTCATTTTGTGGAGGGACTGTTGTAAACACGGGAAACATGCACCACTTTACAGGCATACTATAGACCCCCCCACCCACCCCAGGAACAAAATTTATAGGAATATTGCACTTTTATTGTTTCACTTTAAGCATTATTAAAATCACTGCTTCCGAAAAAGACGTCCGTGTCCCTTGGGGCAGGACCTAGGTCCCCAAACACTTTTTATGACAATAACTTGCATATAAGCCTTTAAAATTAGCACTTTTGATTATTCATGTTCATGTTCCATAGACTTTAACAGTGTTCGAACAAATGTTTTGCCTGTTCGCATGTTCTGCTGTGTACCGAACCGGGGGGGGGGGGGGGGGGGTGTTCGGCTCATCCCTATTAGGCTCCTGCAGGAAATTTCAACCCCATCACACACCTTTGTGTCATCAGCAAAAAAAAAAACAAAAAAAAACAAAAAACACGACATCTCTTGCTCAACAAACCTTAGGTTATATCACTTACATATAGATTAAATAGACCCAGTACAGAGCCATGTGGTACACCACTAGTGACTGCTCTGTTCTGAGTGAACCCCATTTACAACCACTCTAGTATCCTTTAGCCAACTCCATATCCACTAAACCACCCAAGAGTTAAGTCCTAGCTTGTACAACTTTGGTATTAGATCATTATGCGGAACTGTATCAAATACCTTGCTGAAATCAAGATAGGCAATGCCCACAGCACCGCCCTGGTCCAAAACATTGGTAATATAGACCTATAGCAATTGATGATCAAACTGGAAGTGGAACAGGAAAAACATGAAGCTGTAGATCTGCAGTAGGGATGAGCCCGATGTTCAAGTCGAACGCAAGTTCGACTCGAACATTGGGCGTTCACCGAACAATATGCGGTGTTCGCGGCAATTCGAAAGCCGTCGGAACACTGTTAAAGGCTATGGGACACTAACATGAAAAATCAAAAGTGCTAATTTTAAAGGCTTATATGCAAGTTATTGCCATAAAAAGTGTTTGGGGACCTGGGATCTCGGCAATATAAAGCTCATTGAAAAAAAAAAAAAAAAAAACAACATTGCGTGCAGTCACCCTAAAATACATACCAGGCCCTTCAGGTCTGATATGGAAATTAAGGGGAACCCTGCGACAAAAAAAAAAAATTATATATATATACTTTTTTTTTATTTTTTTTTTTTTAATTGTCGCAGGGTTCCCCTTATATATATATAATCTCCATACCAGAGCCTTATCTGAGAACGCTACCTGGCAGGCCGCAGGTCAAGGGGGGGGCAAGAGAGTGTCCCCCCCTTCCTGAACCATACCAGGCCACATGCCCTCAACATGGGGAGGGTGCTTTGGGGTCTAACCCCGAGCACCTTGTGCCCATGTTGATGGGGACAAGGGCCTCATTCCCACAACCCTTGCCCAGTGGTTGTGGGAGTATGTGGGCATGGGGCTTATCGGAATCTGGAAGCCCCCTTTAACAAGGGGACCCCCAGATCCCCGCCTCCCCCTAAGCCCGATGTCACCGGGTGGCCCCACCCTCAGCTATTCAAGAACTGTCACAGAAGAGTCAGATGGTGGGAATGGTCGTGGCTTTTTTTTTTTTTTTTCTTCGGTCCATTGGGCGGCGTGAATTTACATTGCAGGACATTTTTATTTTTTAATTTTTTAATAAAGGACTTGTCCCAAGCTGTCTCTTGTCTTTACCTTTTGACACTTTTTTGTGAAATTGTACCCCATTGCAATTTTACATGGGGGGGGGCGGGATCTGGGGGTCCCCTTGTTAAAGGGGCTGTCAGGGCGCTGACAGCAAGAGAAGGTCTTTAGGACCCAGCATCTGTCAGGGCACCAATAGGGGAAGGGCTCTAGGACCCAGCGTCCCCAGCAGCACATCACATGGGCCTTTATAAAAGGAAGTTAATCAGTGCTTGAAGTTGCTGACTGAGCTCAGCTTGTTACCCGTGTTCCTGGCTCCTGTGTTCTAGCTTCTGACCCGGCTTGTTCCCGACCTGTCTGCCCATCTCCAGTCCCTGACCCCGGCTCATCTCACGGATACCCTCTGCCTGCTTCTTGTGTTTGACCCGGCTTCCACCTGACTTAGTCTGCTCTGCTTTAAACCTGGTTCTGATCTCGGATTGTGTTGACTACTCTTATCTCAGTGACTTTACAGACCTGTCCCACCTCACAGGTGCCACCTGCCTGCAGACTCTGTTCATCACAACTGAGCTTTCTGCAAGTAACTTCACAGGCGACCTGTGCTACTTTGTGCCAGACTCATCCTGTCTCACCTTCAGGGGATTCCTGAACTTAGCTGCAAAAGGAAGCCCTCTCTCCATTGGCCTCCAGCACTTGGTATGTGATTGTATCAGTCAGCCATTATGTCTGAGGCCGTGAGAGGTGCTTCTGCACTGGAAGTGCTGTGGCAACAGATGACAGCCCTGACAAGCCATCAAAAACCTGCAAGATGGATACTTCCAGCTTAAAAGGAACATCTCCATACCCTCACTACTTCAATGGCGTCAGCCAAACCCGACCCAGCCACAAGCTCCGCCTCTGCAACAGCATCCTCCAATTCAGCTGCTGCTGCTCCACCTGCTACATTACTGTCTCTCCCAGAACCTAGAGTCCCCATTCCAGAACCCTTCTCTGGGGACAGACGAAGGTTCAGGGCCTTCAAAAATGCCTGTGAACTTTACTTCACCCTGCAACCTAGGACTTTCACACTAGAGACTGTCCGAGTGGGGTTCATCATCTACCTCCTATCTGATGAACCACAATCCTGGGCTCATAACCTGCTTGAAAAGAGGGATGAGGTGGTAAACTCAGTCACCACATTCTTTGAAGTCATGGCGGTGTTATGACGACCCACAGAATACCGCCTCTGCCGAATCAGCTTTTCATTCCCTTGTGCAAGGCAGACTAGGTCGGAGAGTTCCCTAGGTGGGCAGCTGATACAGGTTGGAATGATGCAGCCCTAAGATTCCAATGCTGCCTAGGCCTGGTCGAAACCCTCAAGGATGAGCTAGGCAGGTCTGAGGCTCCCGCTACACTTGAGGCTCTCATTCAAGTTTCTATTCAGGCAGAAGCGGCGCTCTGAGCGATCCCAGAACTTTAGGCCAACTTGGCTACTACCCAAAGTCCCAGCCCCAGAAGTCCCTGGCTCCATTCCTCCAACACGTCCGATGTAGAGCCTATGCAGATAGATCTACTCCAACCCTCTTTGAGCCGCGAAGAAAGGGAACATAGGTGCCTAAACAACCTATGCATCTATTATGGAGCTGCAGGCCACTTCCCACGTAACTCTCCCATCCGGCCATGTAGGTCCAGGCACCTATATCCCTCATACCTCCAGCTATCCAGGACTGTCTACTCACATAATTTTTCCTATCTCTTTGCAGGTGGCTGGAAAAGAGGGCAAATTACGAGCAATTGTCGACTCAGGAGCATGCAGCTGCTTCTTGGCTATTAACCTTGCAAAAGACTTACATATTCCTCTCCTTTTCAAGAAAAAAAAAAAAACCTGGACATACACCTCGCTGATGGCACTCCAGCTAGCTCAGGGCCTGTTACTCAAGACTGTCCCCATTCTTGCAACCTCAGACACTGGTCAACAGGAACTCCTTTTTGATATGATCAGATCTCCCATTTTCCCAGGCATGCTTGACTGCAGGCCCACAACCCATCAACTGGTCCAAAGGGGAGGTCACTTTTTCCTCCAGCTACTGTCGCCAACACTGTGGCATTCCCATACAAGTCGACCCCTCTGCGTGTCTAACCATTCAACCTTCAACAGATACCAGTCAGCTTGTTCCCTCAGCTTACCATGACTTCCTTGACAAGAAGAAAGCAGATACCGTACCTCCGCACCGGCCCTACGACTGCCCCATCAAGTTGCTTCCTGGAGCAGAGATTCCTTTTGGGCGCATCTTTCCATTATCCGAGGTTGCGTTGGAAGCTCTCAGGCAATACATTGATGAGAACCTGGCCAAGGGTTTCATTCGTCCCTCCTCCTCACCTGCAGGAGCAGGCATTTTCTTCATTGAGAAGGACCACTCCCTCCGGCCATGTATTGACTACAGGGAGCTCAACAAGCTCACTGTCAAGAACAGGTACCCTCTTCCCCTCATTCCAGAGGTTCTGAGCAGCCTGAATGTTCACTAAGCTGGACCCGAAAGGGGCCTACAACCTGGACCGTATAAGAGAGGAGATGAATGGAAGATGGCTTTCCGAAACCTGCTTCGGTCATTTGGAGTACCTCGTGATGCCCTTTGGGCTATGCAACGCCCCTGCAACGTTCCAACACCTCGTGAACAATATCTTCAGAGAGTACCTTGACCTGTTTATGATAGTTTACCTGGATGACATTTTGATCTTCTCAGCCTCACTTGAACTCCACCAGGAGCATGTCAAGAAAGTATGCCAAAGCAGAAAAGTGAATTCGAGAAGCAGTCCATCCAGTTGTTAGGAGTCATAATCTCCACTGGGGGGATTTCAATGAACCCCCAAAAGGTCTCGGCAATCCTTGAATGACCTGCACCATCTGATAGAAAGGGAGTCCAAAGATTTGATGGTTTCGACAACTTCTACCAGAGGTTTATCAAATGCTTCTCGACCATTATTTCCCCAATAACTTAGCTTACTTGCCTTCATACCCATTTCCTCTGGAACTAGGAAGCCCAGGCAGCCTTTGAATGTCTGAAGATCTTCTTTACCTTTGCTCCAGTATTGCAACCCCTGGACTCAGCACTTCCTTTTGTTCTTGAGGTTGATGCTTCCGAAATAGCTACAGGAGCTGTCCTCTCCCAATGTCTGGGCCCAAAGGCCTTGTTGCACCCAGTAGCCTTCTGCTCCAAAAAAATTAAGCCAAGCCGAAAAGAATTTTGATGTAGGAGACAGAACTCCTGGCAATTAGGGTAGCATTTGAAGAGTGGAGGTATCTGTTGGAGGGTGCTACTCACCTAGTCATGATCTTTACTGACCATAAGAACTTAGAATAATTTGAGATCCGCTAAGTGCCTAAGGCCCCGGCAGGCCAGATGGGACTTATTGTTTTCAAGATTTAACTTCCATTTGACATATAGACCCGGATCTAAGAATGGGAAGGCAGGCGCCCTATCGCGGATGTTACCTGAATCTGCTCCCCTGAGCACCATTCTCTGCCCAGAACTTTGTTTATTCTGCCTAGCTTGAGATCGATTATTGAACAGGCCTCTGCATCTTGCCCTGAAACAGAGCATGCTTCTCTAAGGAGACAGGGCGGACTACTCTGGCATTAAGATAAGGTCTTCATAGCCCAGGAGGCAAGGCTTCCAGTTCTCAAAACATTCCATGACCACCAATTAGCTGGCCACTTTGGAGCCCGTAAAACTAGTGAGCTCCTCCAACGGTCCTTCTGGTGGCCCAACCTTGATCGAGACTGCAGAGCCCATTTTAGAAACTGCACTGTGTGTTTGCAGCAAAGGTGACAAGACTAAGCCTTGGGGATTATTGGGATCCTTAAATGTCCCTAACCGTGCATGGGAGATGATCTCCGTGGACTTTATCATGGATCTTCCGCCCTCTGAAGGAATCACTACCATCCTGATGGATCGCCTGTCAAAGATGGCCCATTTCTTACCCATGGTAGGCACACCTTCAGCCACAGAGACAGCTCACATCAGATAGATCATGAGACTCCATGGTCTGCCCAACAACATTGTCTCGGATCAAGGAGTACAGTTTACCTCCAGATTCTGGAGGGCTCTTTGTAAAGCCCTGAGTGTGGAACTCTGCCTTTCTTCGGCCTACCACCCCCAGAGTAACGGGCAAACCGAGCGTACAAATCAAACCTTGGAGCAGTACCTACGTTGCTTCTTAGAATTTTCCTAAGACAATTGGGCTTCCCTGTTTCCACTTTCGGAGTTCGCCTATAACAACTCACTACACTCTACCAACCAGTCCCCGTTCAGGGCCAACTATGGATTCCACTCTTCCGCTATACCAGAGACTATACCAGAATCAGCAATGCCTGCTGTACAGGACAGACTTGCCTTCATACAACGGAATTACCAATCCATCCTAGAATGTATACAAAAGGCTCAGTCCAACTATAAAAGGTTCTTTGACAGGAAACTAAGAGGGAATCTCTCCCTTAAAGTCGGTGATGAAGTATATCTATCAAACAGCCAACCTGAAGTTACCGTGCCCTTCGAAGAAGTTGGGGCCGAGAGATATTGGCCCTTTTCCCATTAAGCGTGTAATAAACCCAGTGGCCTTCGAGTTATCTCTGCCCGATTCATACAAAATTCACAGTCTTTCACGCCTTTCTCATCAAGCCAGCCATTTCGGATCCTTTTCCAGGTAGAGTAGAACCACCTCCACCATCGGTAACTGTTGAGCGGGAAACAGAATACGAGGTGGAATCTATTCTAGATTGCATAAATCGAGGTAGGCAGATCCAATAATTAAGTGGAAAGGATATCCACCCGAAGAAATGTACATGCCCCCATAATCCTCCGAGAGTTTCAGGCCAAATACCAAGAGAAAATTGCCCAGAGGGGCATCCGGAGGCTGCCCGTTGGGGGGGCACTGTCAGGGTGCTGACAGCAGGAGAAGGTATTTAGGACCCAGCATCTGTCAGGGACCCAACAGGAGAAGGGCTCTAGGACCCAGTGTCCCCAGCAGCACATCACCTGGGCCTTTTTAAAGGAAGTGAATCAGCGCTTGAAGTTGCTGACTGATCTCAGCTTGTTACCCGTGTTCCTGGCTCCTGCATTCCCTAGTTTCTGACCTGGCTTGTTCTCGACCTGTCTGCCCATCTCCAGTCCCCGGCCCCAGCTCGTCTCACAGATAGCCTCTGTGTTTGACCCGGCTTCCACCTGACTTTGTCTGCTCTACTTTAAACCTGGTTCTGATGTCGGCTTGTGTTGACTACTCTTATCTCAGTGACTTTACAGACCTGTCTCACCTCACAAGTGCCACCTGCCTGCAGACTGTTCATAACAACAGCAGCATTCCCGAGCTTTCTGCAAGTAACTTCACAGGTGACCTTTACTACTTTGTGCCCGACTCCTCCTCTCTCCATTGGCCTCTAGCACCTGGTATGTGATAGGGGGCTTTCCAGATTCTGATAAGCCCCCCATCCACATACCCCCACAACCACCAGGCAAGGGTTGTGGGGTTGAGACCCTTGTCCCCATCAGCATGGGGACAAGGTGCTTTGGGGTCAGACCCCAAAGCATCCTCCCCATGTTGAGGGCATGTGGCCTGGTATGGTTCAGGAGGGGGGGCGCTCTCGCTCCCCCTTTTTCTGCAGCCTGCGTGTTTGGATAAGGGTCTGGTATTGATTTTTTTTTGGGGGGGGCCCTACGACTTTTTTTGACATTTTGGCGCAGGGTTCCCCTCAATATTCATACCAGAACCAAAAGGCCCGGTAATGGACTGGGGGGAGGGTGCCCATGCTTTTTTTCAATGAGTGTTATCTATATTGCTGAGATGGTGAATTCATTACAGCCGCAATAAGTTTTAAATGACAATTTTTCCTTTAGAAATGTCATTTTGCTGTGGTACTGATCTAAACATGGGAAAAATGTGCCAGTTTACAGGCATACTATAGACACCCTCAGGCACGATATTTAAAGGAATATTTCATTTTTATTGTTTCACTTTAAGCAAAAAAAAAAAAAAAACTGCTCCCAAAAAAACTGCAGTTTTTAAAAAAAAAAGATGTTTGCATTGATACATGTACCCTGGGGCAGGACCCGGGTCCCCAAACACTTTGACAATAAAAGTGTTTGGGGACCCTTTAAAATGAGCACTTGAATTTTCATGTTCGTGTCCCATAGACTTAACGGTGTTCGTGTGTTCTACCGAATTCTTTGCCTGTTTGCAAGTTCTGGTGTGAACCAAACCGGGGGTGTTCAGCTCATCCCTAATCTGCAGACTCTGACTGTCATGTCTGAGAATTGCGAGAGTGGCTGAACAGAATTAGGTCAGTTTTGCTGTAGCTCCACTTATAGCTATCCTTTAATAGTGGGTATAAATTAAATACAATTTGCTTATTTACAGTACACCCAGCCTGTATTCTATTCTCATATAAACCTCCAAACACGTTGGATGGCTAAAACCATTAAAAAAAACAGACTGCAGCTTTCCTAAAAAGGAGCACCAGCCATGGTCACAGAGGTGCTTGCAAACATATGAACACTGAACACATGTAAGGGGCCTTATGACTGGCTGGGTGTTGGCACCAACAGGTGCAAGTCCCCACTCAGCTTCTTCTAGGATAGAACAAATCAACCTGCTTGCAGCACTCTACCCATGCCATATTGTGCCTATCTCCTTGAACAAGGCCTTCCCACAACATCCCTGGTCATTGGCCTTAACATTCAAAGAAAGGAATGTCCACACAAAACAGAAAAAAAAATAAAAATAAATAGGTTACCGCACTTTACTAGTGTTCTTTAGAAGACGGCATTGACCCATCGCATACTATCCAGGGTTGCTTGGCATTCCTTCACCAAATCACACATATGGTGGACATACTGTAGCAGGCATGTCAAAGGAGAACATTACTCAGTACTGTTAAAGTGTTTGTAAATGCTTCAGGTTTTTGTTAATTTCCATGCATGAAGTTAAAAAAAAAACCTATGTGCAGCAGCCCCACACCCCCAATACTTACCTGAGCCCCATTGCAAGCCTTTTTCTCTCCACTTCATCGGCTGAGCCATTGGCTCCTGCTGTTGTCAATCACAGCCAATGAGAAGAGGGGTTGGGGCCAAGCAACAACTGTGAATGGACACAGCAGTGGCTCAGGAGTGAACCTGCTCCAGTGCCCCATCGGAAACTGCTTGCGCGGGGGGCACTTGGGAGGGGCCAGGAACGCTGCTGGGGGACCTGGGAAGAGGAGGATCTGAGCTGCTCTGTGCAAAACCTCTGTATGTATGATGACGACTTTTTTTAAAATATATATATACCTGAAAATCGGGTGAAAATAGTGTGTGAGTGTTATACGCCGATACTGCAATTTGGGCTGCCTAGGAGGGAACCAGGGATGAGCGCCTTCAGATTACATACAGCGAAAATCTCCTGTTTACACAATGGCCTCTGAAATAGGAGGTTCCGTCTCCTGGGCCAGCATTGGAACAGTGTTCTGTCTATCATAGAAGCCGGTCCAGGAGGCGGGACTTTGTATTAAAGAGGCTGCTGATTAAACACGAGATTCTCGCTGTATGTTATCTGACGGCGCTCGTCCCACCCCCCTCCCTGTTACCTCTGAAGCAGCAGTAATCTGAGGTGAGGCTGCAGATGGGCAGTGATCAGGCTGCATTCATGGCAATGGTGAGGCTGTATATGGGCATTGATCAAGCTGCCTTAATGGGCAATTGTGAGGCTGTAGGTGGGCATTGATCAGGCTGCATTGATGGGCATTGATGGGCAATGATCAGGCTGCAGATGGGCAATGGAGAGGCTGCATTGATGGGCACTGACCCTTATTTTCCTTCAAAGTTCTTTATTCAAATTAAAAAATTTTTCCTGAAACTTCCCTACTAAAATGAAGTTGCGTGTTATACGCCGATAAATTATATATATAATTTTACCTTTAGTATCACTTTAAGCCATATTCCCTTTTGCATAGTCTCTATCCTTCCCAGGGTCATTAGTATGCAGTCAGAGGGCTATGTCTTTCTTTTGGCTCTATGTATCCAGCACACAATTCCCTACTTGTTGTTACAGAGACAAGATCACTGCCACTGAACTTCTAGCCTCAGTACATTTCTCCCAGATCCTCCAGGGGGATATAACTCACTGCAAAAAACACCTGGCCTGGTCCATACGAGCTTTAGTAAACTGCTCTAGCCTCCACCAACCATAAGAGACAGGAAGACTACAGACGGCTTTTCTGGGTGCAGAATTATTTCACCCTGCCCTCCAGCCCTGTCTAGGGCCTCTGCATTAGCTGACTACATCTGCATGCTAGTGGGGCATTTGGCTCCCCCCCCCACTACACTAGCTCCTCCTGAGTTTTATATAGAAACTGACTACACCCATTACACCACAAGCATGGACTTCTCTAAAAAGGGGAGCCTTCCCCTCCCTTTGATTTTCTCCTTTACCATGAGAACAGAGCCATCTAGTTGCACATCCCCACAATATTATATATTTAAATAAAAATATAACACACCACACACACACACACACACACCTACCTTTGGTTGTCTTCCTCACCGTGTGGACTTTTCATATTAAAAATGGTCATCTCACCTCTTGCTGTTTTGCCAGAAAAGCATCAAGAAGACTTCTTTGATTGTTCACATCCAGGTCTTTCCTCCGCTTGGTAAGGGTTTCTCTCATAAAATTGTGCAATTGTTTAATGTATGCAACAATTTTGTTGTGGGCTCCTGGTAGAGGATCTATCAATGTAGGGAACATGTTGTACAGCTGAAAAAGAGAGATGATCACCTTAAAAAAAAAAGAAGGACATGAATATGTTATAAAATACCACTTGAAACAAAAGGGATTGGTGAACTTGAAGCAAGGAAATAACTCCCTGGAAGCTGATACAACTTCTCACTGAACTTGTGTAGAGCTTCCCCCATAGGAGCCAGTGGTGAATAGGGATTCCCCACCAGGCACACCACATTTTTTACAGGCTCCTTTGAGTCAGGAAACAGTCCAGCAGCTTTGTTTTTTTTTAAATTAGAGGTTAATAAACTTGGATGGAGATAGGGGTGTTAGGGGATACCCACTTGACTGGAACAAAGCCTCTTTAGGGACAAGTCAACTATATACACTCTTCATCCAGCACGTCACTTGCTTGCAGAACAACTCAGACCCAGCTGGAACAGTTTTGTGGATCTGGCAAGGCACTTAGCCAAATCAAAGACCATTTTACAGGCAGGGACTGCGGGTCCCTTTGGTTGTGTAGAGAAATAAGTCCCAGTGTCCATTTACATTCCTGTGGCTACTGATCTGAGAAACATCTAGTCAGGCACTGCCAGCCCACCTGGCTACAGCTGCCCCTTTCACCAACCCTCCTGGCTACTTCCCACAGTTCTCCTAGACTGCCACACTCAGCCACCAGGCGGTCTTCTCCCAGATATGCTAGCTGGCTCCTGCTGTCCTCACTTTTGCTCCCGTGCCTCTGGACAGGACTCCTCATTTCTTCAGAGGATCCTTCCAGCACCCGAGCCAGAAGTCACCCTTTCCCCCAGACTAGGGGGCTCCCCTTAAGGGCCTCTGACAGCTCTCTCAGCACTCCATCTCCAGCTTCCATCCGATCTCCACACACTGCCCCTGCTGACCTGACTGACTATTTAAGAGGAGCCTACCCCCAGCCAACCCCTTTTGCTGAGGATCGGCTGGGGACCTCTTCAATACTCCAGGCAGCTCCTCCTAACCTCCCTCCCATTCTTCGGGAAACTTCTCCAAGGTTCCAGCACTATGTCCAATGGTTCTCTCCTGCTCTGTTCTTCTGTTATCAGCCTGATAACTTCTGACAAATTCTCTGATACATGAGATAAAAGCAGGCTGAATTTTGGGTCGTGTGGGAGCTATAAATTGATTAGCAGACAGCTTGCTGGGTCACAAAACACCTCAGGGTCTTTGCCTATGAGGAGAGGGGGTGTGTGTGCACGCCTTTCCTCCAATCAGCTGTCTTGGCTGTATGCCCAGACTTCACACTCAGTGTTAAACAGGAAGAGAAAATCTAACACAATGTGCACTTTCTAAACAGTATAGAAGGCTTAGGACAGGATAAAATACATGTAAAAAAAAAAACGTATGTAGGGAGAATGGTTTTATCCCAGTGTATCGTCTGAGGCTGTTCACTTCACTGGGTATATGCGAGGGTTTACATCCACCTTGATGGTGCATGTACTGACTACCCCTCAGCCCAGTCCTATATGCATTCCTCTTCATTGCTCAAATTTACACTCTCCCACACCCCTGCATACACACAAGATTCCCCTACCACTTCATCTGTAGCCTCAATTGATAGGGAAGAAAGTCTGACAAAGCGTGTAGCCTCCCTGGCGGTTTTCCCGAGTGTGGCTCGGGGTTAAAATTCAGGACCATTAGCGGTAACTCCGAGCCACACTCGGGATTACATCACAGGATCCTGGTGTGGCTTTACTTACCTTGTCCCCGGGATCCTGCGATGTCCCCGGCAGTGTCCGTGGGCTCCGTCTCCTCCGAAGCCTCTCCTTGCCAGGCTCCGTTCCCTGCGAGCGTCGCAGTAAAAACAGATTACAGTACTGTATGAAATGATTTCACATCCCTTTTGTCCCCAGTGCTTTGGCCCATGCCCTGCATGCAGTTTTATATGATATATACTGTTCTTTCTGCCTGGAAACTGGAGATTGTCCATAGCAACCAAAAAGTGTCCCTTTACGTCAAAAGTGGCTTTAGACCAGCTAGAAAACAGCCATAGTAAATTAGAACACTTGCAGAATTGAGCGATAGTGAATCGTGGGGAAATTTATTTTATTACTATTTATTTTTATTTTTTTTAATTATTTATGTTTATTTATTATATTATAATTTATGTTTTTGTGTTTCAAACTTTATCATACCCGGGATATCTACTAGACTCTTGTTTGGACAGATTTAAGTGTGTTATTGTTAAGAATTACAGACCTACAATATAAAACGCCAAATTTCCATGCAAAATAATTTTACCGCTTTCAGCACCTAAAATCCGAAATAATCATACCGCCAGGGAGGTTAAGAGGTTACCCCAAACAATAGTTTTGATGTGAGGTAAAATATTGTTCAGGAGTATAAAAAAAAAAAAATAAACCAACTTCACATCAAAGAACCTGTATAGCAGGGGGCACATGCAGGAAGCCATCCACGCAAGTCACGCTTGTGAGAGGCTCCGCACCTACCAGGACAGAACAGTCTTGCAGTGCCGTACTGACGAGCCACCTGCCAAGTCCTCAGATAGCTGGGAACTGCCAGAGCTGCCCACGATGGTTCTTACCGGTGGCAAACTGAAAAACAAGCCACGATACATCAGGGACGCTCTCCTCAGAGCAACACCTAAAATGGCTGGGATTCCATCTTCCCAGCCCACTCCCACATGCACTCAACGGTCCACACTGCATATTCTGCAGCCACAGACTTCACGGGTGAGTCAGATGCAGAGCTGGACACGACCCCCCTGGTTTTCCAGTCTGATAAAACCAGCACCAAGCCTGCTCATACAGTTTGAGAGAATGCTCACTAGAGCATTAAAGAAAACTTCTCACACTATTACTGACAAGCTGACTCAGGAAATACATGAAGTAGGCCACTGCACCTCAGTGTAATGCCCTGTACACATGGTCGGACTTTCTTTGGACATTCCGACAACAAAATCCTAGGATTTTATCCGACCGATGTTGGCTCAAACTTGTCTTGCATACACGCGGTCACACAAAGTTGTCGGAAAATCCGATCGTTCTAAACACGGTGACGTAAAACACGTACGTCGGGACTATAAATGGGGCAGTGGCCAATAGCTTTCATCTCTTTATTTATTCTGAGCATGCGTGGCACTTTGTCCGTCTGATTTGTGTACACACGATCGGAATTTCCGACAACGGATTTTGTTGTCGGAAAATTTTATATCCTGCTCTCAAACTTTGTGTGTCGGAAAATCCGATGGAAAATGTGTGATGGAGCCTACACACGGTCGGAATTTCCGACAACGAGGTCCTATCACACATTTTCCGTTGGAAAATCCGACCGTGTGTACGGGGCATTAGAGCAACAGATGGATGAGCAAGAACTCCTTACAGGCACACATGCCGAGCAGCTATAAATCATCTGAAGAAAAAACTTACCGTATATACTCGAGTATAAGTCGTTCCGAGTATAAGTCGAGGCCCTAATTTACCACAAAAAAAAAAAAAAAAATGGGAAAAACTTATTGACCCGAGTATTAGACGAGGGTGAGAAATGCACAGCTACTGTAAGTGGAAAAGAGGGTCAACAATGCCCATTTGCAGCATCACTGTGCCCATTTGCAGCCATAGGTCCCCCAAATTTCAAACTCGGTAGTTGAGGGTTCCTAGATGCCCCCTAGCTGCAGCCAAAATTTGGGGTCTCTGAACCCAAAGGGTCCCAAAATGACATTGCTGCAGATGGACACAGTTGGCTTAATTTGGGGCCCTGTATCTCGGGGCCACTTAGTGCTAATAACCTCAAATTTGATGTGCAAACCCAGGAATACTAGTACCATAAAATATCCAAAGCTGGGGTTTCTAGCACCAAGTGGCCCCGAGATACAGGGCCCCAAACATCAGTTTAGAAAATGTCAAGCACTTTTCTGCAGCAGAGAATGACATTTTCCGAACCGGCTTTGGGGCCCCGTATCTCAGGGCCACTTGGTGCTAGGAACTCCAGCTTTGGATATGTTGTGGTACCAGTTCCACTGGGTTTGCACACCAAACTTAGGGATCCTAGCTCCAAGTGGCCCTGAGATACGGGGCCCCAAATTCGGTTCCGATAATGAATTTTTTTGCTGCAGAAAAGTGCTTGACTCGAGTACAAGTCCAGGGGGGCACTTTCAGCACAAAAAAAATGTGCTGAAAAACTCGACTTATACTCGAGTATATCCGGTAACCCTCCAAAACACGCCTGGAGGATTTTGAGAACAGAGCCAGATGCTCAAATCTCCGCATTCGTAGAATACCAGAGTCATTACCCTCCAATTCACCATTACCGCACTCTTTCAAGAATTGACCCCCTCAATTTCCATAGAAAGGTTGGAAATGGATAGAAGCCATAGAACCTTAGCACCAAGCCCAGAAGATGGACCGCCCTGTGATATTGTTGTAAAACTCCACTTTTTCCGTGCAAAGCAATAATAACAGCATCTGGGAAGAAAGAATCACGAAGAAAGAATCACGAAGAAAGAAGAAGAATCGGTAAATTTCATTTCAGGTGGTTGGCCACACTGGACCATGCCATCAGCGGCAGGATCTAGGCAAATGTTCTGACCTCTATTACTATGCCTGCGTGGGTGGGGCAAAATGCATCAGGAGGAGTGGTCAGTGGAGAAGCACTGGCTGAGGCCATATGATACACTCCACATGGGTTGGGTGGGAGAGCGGTGTTCCAAATGCCTGTTAGGCAATTTTTTTTTTTTTTATGGTGGCTGGGAAGATTGCAGGGCAGTGTACAAATTCTGCAGCTGGTAGTACTGCCCTAAGTGCTCAGTATTAAATCTCTTGTACTAAACCTAATTTTTAACTGGAATACTACAAGCCAGTTTAAGATAAACACCCCCCCCCCCCAATTTAATTTATAAAAAAGTTCATAAAATATTGCAATACCTACAGTACATGTGCAGTATCACTTAAAATGGCTGCAATCCCAGTAGCCATTTTAAAATCTATTAAAAGAACATTAGATTTTTTTTCTGAAAATTTGCAAACACATTTAGTGCATCATTAAATCACTTGTACTAGGCCCCATTTTAAACCCCCTCATTTTACCAATAAGAAATGAAAGTGGTTGTAAAGGCAGAAGGTTTTTTTTACCTTAATTCATTCTCTGCATTAAGGGTTAAAAACCCTTTCTGCATGCAGACCTGTGTGGTGCCCAAATACGGCATTGCAGGATCCTAACTGGTAGTTTAAGCCATCTGTGCCCCACTACAAGCTGCCATGACCCCTTTAACGGGTACCAGAATTTGTTGGCTCAACTAGCCATTCCCTTCCAGGATTACTCCCTGCCCCAGCAACAACTTCATCAGCTGCTGAAGGCTATTGAAGACCCCATCCACACAGGCAGTACCCCTCCTGGCTCTGTCAAGAGATCAATGAATTGATTTGTAATTATACGTGCACTGCCAAAAAAAAAAAAAAAAAAAGTTAGTTTTCGTTTTGGGTCATTCGCTATAATCGCAATTCGAAAATTCATAAATAACAAAAGAAAATCCGTATGAATAAGTAAAAAAAATAACTATTAAAATGATTTGGAACTTCCGTTCAAATTTGGCTGTTGGTGAACGTAATATATACAAATTTATCCGAAATAACGAATGCCGCATCTAAACAAATGGAACGGAACTAATTCATAATAAAGAAAGGATTATTATCATTATCATCATCATCATCATCATCAATTCATTACGATCCATTCGTTTAGGTACGGCATTCGTTGAATACAAATTTTTCCAAAATAACGAATGCCGTATCTAAACGAATGGATCGTAATGAAATATTATTATTACTTTTATTTATTATGAATTAGTTCCGTTCCATTTGTTTAGATGTGGCATTCGTTATTTCGGATAAATTTGCATTTATTACGATCACCAACAGCCAAATTTGAAAGGAAATTCCAATGGGGAAATTATATAGTTAGGAATAGTCAAGTTAATATTCGTTAGTTATTTCATAGTTTTGAATTTTAAAATTTTGAATTTACGAATATTTGGAAAAATTAGTTTTAGTTAATTCGGATATTTCTGAACTACTGAATTTGCCGAAATTCGTTAAAAAACTAATTCAGAACGACACGAATTGCACATTGCTACTTTTAATAGATTGCAGAGCAGGATAGTCAAGGAAACCCTTATGGATTCCCAGAGGAAGTCACAAGACTGATGAAACCGGTAGGAGGAGCTTGATTGGCTGACAAGGAAGGAAGTGAGGTGTCTTTTGTACTACAGGCTTAGGATGGGGAGAACACTGGGAACCGTAGATGGTCTCCAAGTGACATTATCACCCCCCTTTTTCTGTCCATAAGCATATCAAGGTGTGTTTTTATTGTGTCAAATGTGAGATTTTAATAAACCCGTTTTAAAACATCACCACACCATTGCAAATATTAAGGATTTTTGTGCAAAACAGAGCATGTGCACTTTCCTTATATTATAGTTTTGGACATTGCATGAAGATTTTACCATCTTGTTCTAGGTTTATGTTTTTATAATGGACTTTTTAGATTGAGGATTTGTGTGCATCACACGGAGCATGTGCACTTTAATTATGTTTTATGTATGATTTTTTTTCACATTATAGGATATATGCACGAGTTATTAGTTTAATATTCATCTTATTTTATTTCTAATTAATTTCATTTATTTTTAGCGCTGCACATTTGGTATATCAATGGCCATGTGGATGCCCTCTTTTTCCAGTAGAGGAGCCTGAGGGCGATGTGCACACAAGTCAGGAGGGAAAAAAAAAAAAAAAAGATATATTTTTTATTATTATATATATTATTATATTATATATAAAAATAGTGGGGACGGAAAATATTCAGAACCCCTTACATTTTTCACTCTTTGTTATATTGCAGCTATTTGCAAAAATCATTTAGGTTCATTTTTTTCCCCTCATTAATGGACACACAGCACCCCATATTGACAGAAAAACACAGAATTGTTGACATTTTTTGCAAATTAATTAAAAACGATAAACTGAAATATCACATGGTCCTAAGTATTCAGACCCTTTGCTGTGACATTCATATTTAACTCAGGTGCTGTCCATTTCTTCTGATCATCCTTAATATGGTTCTACACCTTCATTTGAGTCAAGCTGTTTTTGATTATACTGATTGGACTTGATTAGGAAAGCCACACACCTGTCCATATAAGACCTCACAGTTCATGTCAGAGAAAATGAGAATCATGAGGTCAAAAGGAACTGCCTGCAGAGCTCAGAGACAGAATTGTGGCAAAGCACAGATCTGGCCAAGGTTACAAAAAAAATTTCTGCTGCACTTAAGGTTCCTAAGAGCACAGCGGCCTCCATAATCCTTAAATGGAAGACGTTTGGGATGACCAGAACCCTTCCTAGAGCTGGCCGTCCAGCCAAACTGAGCTATCGGGGGAGAAGAGCCTTGGTGAGAGGTAAAGAAGAACCCAAAGATCACTGTGGCTGAGCTCCAGAGATGCAGTTGGGAGTAAGTTGTAGAAAATCAACCATCACTGCAGCCCTCCACCAGTCGGGGCTCTATGGCAGAGTGGCCCGACGGAAGCCTCTCCTCAGTGCAAGACACATGAAAGCCCGCATGGAGTTTGTTAAAAAACACCTGAAGGACTCCAAGATGGTGAGAAATAAGATTCTCTGGTCTGATGAGACCAAGATAGAACTTTTTGGCCTTAATTCTAAGTGGTATGTGTGGAGAAAACCAGGCACTGCTCATCACCTGTCCAATACAGTCCCAACAGTGAAGCATGGTGGTGGCAGCATCATGCTGTGGAGGTGTTTTCAGCTGCAGGGACAGGATGACTGGTTGCAATCAAGGGAAAGATAAATGTTGCCAAGTACAGGGATATCCTGGACAAAAACCTTCTCCAGAGTGCTCAGGACCTCAGACTGGGCTGAAGGTTTACCTTCCAAGACAATGTCCCTAAGCACATAGCTAAAATAACGAAGGAGTGGCTTCACAACAACTCTGTGACTGTTCTTGAATAGCCCAGCCAGAGCCCTGACTTAAACCCAATTGAGCATCTCTGGAGAGACCTAAAAATGGCTGTCCACCAACGTTTACCATCCAACCTGACAGAACTGGAGAGGATTCCCAAATCCAGGTGTGAAAAACTTGTTGCATCTTTCCCAAAAAGACTCATGCCTGTATTAGATCAAAAGGGTGCTTCTACTAAATACTGAGCAAAGGGTCTGAATACTTAGGACCATGTGATATTTCAATTTTTCTTTAATAAACCTGCAAAAATGTCATCAATTCTGTGTTTTTATGTCAATATGGGGTGCTGTGTGTACAATAATGAGGGAAAAAATGAACTTAAATGATCTTAGCAAATGACTGCAATATAACAAAGAGAAAAATTTAAGGGAGTCTGAATACTTTCCGTCCCCACTGTATATGTACTTGTTTAATTGCAAAAAGCCCCACAGAATGTTGTAACAAGTATGCTTGATAACGTTCTTTCAAAATAAAAATAATAACTGTTGTTAACAAGGCCGACACCAGCGAGTATTTCATAAAAATTAAAGTTTCTGAAAAGGCCCCCCAAAAATGCTCTAATGAGTACATGCATGCAACTAAATCCCGCTCTCTCGTTTAGCCTCAATGGAAAAAATACAATTTTTTTATATAAAAAAAAAAAAAGGAGGCGCGGCAGTACAGCAGTGAGGTCTAATTGGTAATTAGCTATGGCAAACTACTCTGCCATTTTCCTGAATTGTGAACTACTTGGCTTCAGGTCAACCATGGGTTTGACCCAATGCTTATCCCAAATGAGGTCTTTGAGGCATAAAGTTATGAATGTCTACTTCTATTCATAGCAGTAACGTTTTAATCCAGGCCATTTAAAGCCAAGGTATCCTCCAACATGCTGCAATAAATGTACTGCAAATGGTGACCTCCCCTAGACACAAATATATGAATAAAAAAATAGCTTACCCTGGCCATAGGCGTCCCTAGGAGTCTCATACATTCAGTAACACACTTCATAAGGCTCAACAATGTGGGATCGTCGTATTCGCACCTGCGATTTAGCAGCACAGAAATTATTATATTGGCCACAGCAGCACTTAGGATGGTCAGATGGTCAAAGGGCTTTCCTTAAAAATGAAAAGGAGAAATGCAAAACAATATACAATGAGCTGGAAGTTACTTGCCTACTGAAGTTTTTTTTTTTTTTTATAAATACAAAAGAGGATCTATCTACACACACACACACACACACTTCACATCATTATTGGGGAAAAAAAAAAAAAAAACACACCACACAAAATGTTGCTTTTGCCTACTAGGACCTAGTTGCTCCAATTTTTTTTTTTTTTAATCCACGGGGGTGCGCAAAAAAACACAAGTGTACAAAAAAGTAAAAATTACACAAAAGTGCACTAAAAAAAAAAAAAAAAAAAAAAAAAGGAAAGAAGGAAGAAGGGGTGCTGGTGCACTGGCTAGGCCATGAGGCCTGGTAACAATTGCCCTGGCCTTCGTAAAAAAAAAAAGGCCTAGCCCAAAGAGGTGCAGTGCAGAAAAAGCTTTAGTGCCATGGCCACGTGCTAAAGTGATACTAAGAGCACCCCTGGAGAAAACAACGCCCAGGGGACATAACACTGTGAATGCTCTGCCTTCCCAGACAAGGTAGGACATCCATGACCAAGGTCCAGGGGGAGGGGGGGCGGAGTGGAACACATTGGGGGCGTGACCTGGTCGGAGTCCAGGCTGAGGTTGCCACTCCATTAATTGCAGTAGGTCACCACAGATGTTACATAGTAGGCGAGGTTGAAAAAAGACAATTCCAACCTGTGTGTGTGATTATAGGTGAGTATTACATTGTATATCCATCTGTTTGTTGCGGTCGTTCAGGTGCTTATCCAATAGTTTTTTGAAAACTATTGATGCCCCCCGCTGAGACTATCGCCTGTGGAAGGGAATTCCACATCTTTGCCACTCTTACAGTAAAGAACCCTCTATGTAGTGTAAGGTTAAACCTTTTTTCTTCTAATTTTAATGAGTGGCCACGTGTCTTGTTAAACTCCCTTCTGCGAAAGTTTTCACCCCATTGTGGGGTCACTAGTACAGTATTTGAACTGAACAGCATACTCCAGGTGAGGCTGGACCAAAGTCTTGTGGAGTGGGAGAATTATAGCTTTATCCCTGGAGTTAATCCATGCCAATATTCTGTTTGCTTTGCTAGGCTCAGCAATGGCATGCAATGCCAAGCTGTTGCTATATACTAGGACCCCCAGTTCCTTTTCCATCCTAGATTCCCCCAGAGGTTCTCCCTCTGGTGTATAGATTGCATTTATATTTTTGCCATTCAGATTCATTATTTTACATTTTTCTACATTAAACCTCATTTGCCATGTAGCTGCCCACCCCATTAATTTGTTCAGATCTTTTTGCAAGGTTTCCACATCCTGGGGAGAAGTTATTGCCCTGCTTAGCTTAGTATAGTCCGCAAGTACAGAGGATTGTGACTTACAGGGCTTACCCTTCCTTCCTTAAACCTTTGCAGGAGCCAGGAGGGGCTCCATCTCCTGTCACTCTAGCAGCAGCTGCACTATTCACATACCACCACCAACCCACCCCCCCTTATCAAGCCTGAGCGCCCCCCTCCCCCCCACATTTTTTTTCCAGGCCAGACAAGGTAGACCCATGCAAATCCGGAGGCATTGGTCCTCTTCAGTCTTCCTGGGGAAATTACTCCCATTCCCCACATTCCGTGGCCAACCCTCGGTTTCTGTTCCAGCTAATATTTCAAAAAAAAAAAAAAAATTGCAATGCTCCTTTTATGTGGAAACAGAAGTGGCCACTCTCCAGAGATGGGTGCTGTCTCAACCAAGAGAGCAGCTCACACGCTTTATGCGCTACAAGTGCCTGTAAAAATTATTTCAAGAGGATCCTTCTTATTCTATGGTTTTTCCATGATTTACTACACTGAGATTTTCTCTTTAATCTTGGTTGGATATGATATGGTGTGGAAGAGGTGACAACGCTTAAACATCAGAAGTGGATCCTCTTGAAAGTATTATACTGGCATAAAGCATGCGAGCTGCCATCTTGGTTGAGACAGCACTTATCTATGGCGAGTGGCCACTTCTATTTCCACATGTGTAAAGGAGCATTGCACTTTTGATGGACTATTTTGATACACTATGTCTGTCCAAATAAGGACTATTGCACTTTAAAAACACGTTTATTGACCATTTTAATTTTGTATGCACCAATAGCACTACCATTTTTTTGTTTGAGGGTTGTGCATTTCCTTCATTGCTAGCATTTGTTATTGTGTCTAGCACTGACGTCTTATATATTTTTTCGGTTCCAGCTGGTACTAGCCTTCAGAGCTCTTATCTTACCAGCACGACCCAGTACAGCACCCCTACTGGGCACCAATAAGAACAGATACTACACTTGACGTTAGCCAATAAGCCGAAAAGCAGCTTCTACTGATACAACTGAGAAGCAGCTGGGTCCTATTAAAATAGTTTTGGAGGGATTTGTGCCAAACTTGAAGGTATTTCGAAATAGCAAGTGGCCAATTTGAGGTGAAGGCATCACTGACATTGGGTGTATAAACATTTTTCCTGGGTTAGAAATAATGGAAGAGAGGAAAAATCAGAAGCACCACATCCCAGAAAGTACATTTGTAAAGAGAGGGGACATTGAGGCCGGGACAGGCCCCGGGACTTTTAACGGTGCTGGGATAAATGAGGTAGAAAAGGTAGGATAAAAAGATCTTTTATTTAACAATCTTTTAAAAAACAGACAGAGAAAAAACGCTAATCAATATTTACAAAACAAATAAGATAATTGATTGATACAGGAGTTGATACCACTTTCTCAACATGTTTCGCTTTCTTAAGCTTCTTCAGGAGACATAATGTGGCATTAGATCAACTATAAGGTAGAAAAAAACAGTCAAAAAAGAACAATTGTTGAAAAGAATTTTTACAACATATAGACCCAAGGGGGAATGTATCGTAGAAGAAAAATTAATATGAATGTAAATAATGTATGAAAAAAAAAAACAAAAAAAAAAAAACACAATACATATGTGTACACATTTGATTCAGCATACATCACATCATAACTTGTTCATTAATCTTACCCGTAAACAGGGGGAAAAAAATCTAGGTTTAAAAAGGAAATTTGTGCAAAAGGAATATTCTTCCCTCCAGTTCGCACCTCACTGATTAGCATGCAGAGAGGGATAAAAAAGATTGCAACAGTAGATGAAATTCTCTGGAAAGGAGAAAAATCAAATATGAGGGTGTCATAGGATCTGATGCATAAGTCAAAAGCATAAATAAGCTGACATTAGGCAAAGTGAAAGGGGTAGCAGTTTGAAGTAAGGTACCTTCAATATAGTAAGTAGAATCAATTCATAAATAACGGATCAACATCCAAAATATGATGGAAAGCCTGATTGCTGAATATGCAGATAGGTGGTTCTTTTTATGCAGCAGGATAGCAGCCGAACAGTGGGCAGGATGCAGGGTTCGAGCACCCACAAAATATATATATAGTGGGCAATCAAACCTGAAGGGTCGTCTGCAGCCTGGCACAAAGAACCTATAGATATAATAACACAGAATGAACTAAGTTCAAATGCGCGATTGAGAACAAATTAGATAAGGCTAAACATAAGGAAATCAGAGAACCAATCAGAGGAGCTTACTTGTGAATATTAGAGCCAATTGTAACATCAGCCAGAGGTATCCAGGGACGTCTGCCTGCCCAGCGTGTCTGGAGGGAATGACAGAGTAGCGGGAGAACCCGCTTTTTAAACCTCTCCAGCGTGACGGCGTCTGACTCGCCGCCACGCTGCGGACCGAGAAGAGACAACCGTGCATGCGCACGCATCCCGACCTCAGTGCGGAAGCGGCGTCAGAGATCTTTGATTGACCCGCGGCCATCTTTGAAAATCTGATGCCCAAGATAAGCTATATATATGGATATATATTATGATATATTAGCAGACATAAAATTCTTATTGCTGTTTTTTCTACCTTATAGTTGATCTAATGCCACATTATGTCTCCTGAAGAAGCTTAAGAAAGCGAAACATGTTGAGAAAGTGGTATCAACTCCTGTATCAATCAATTATCTTATTTGTTTTGTAAATATTGATTATTGTTTTTTCTCTCTGTCTGTTTTTTAAAAGATTGTTAAATAAAAGATCTTTTTATCCTACCTTTTCTACCTCATTTATCCCAGCACCGTTAAAAGTCCCGGGGCCTGTCCCGGCCTCAATGTCCCCTCTCTTTACAAATTTTTCCTGGGTTAGAATAAACACTGGGAAAACTGTTGTAAAATCATGATAATTGCTTTGGCATCTGGAGTTTTTCTTTGAAGCACTTGTAACTTTTAGTGCATGTTCACAAGAGAACGCAGTGCAGGAAACTCAGGTTCTGTCCCCATTTCTTGCACCATGTTCAAAACGCACTGGATGTGCAATCTGCTGTGGGTGTCAATATACACTCACCGGCCACTTTTTTAGATACACCTGTTCAATTGCTTGGTAACACAAATTGCTAATCAACCAATCACATGACAGCAACTCAATACATTTAGGTATCTAGATATGGTTAAGATGACTTGCTGAAGTTCAAACTGGAGCAGCAAAATAGGAAAGACAGGGCATTTAGGTTTGAAAGTAGCATGGTTGTTGGTGCCAAAACGAACTGGTCTGAAAAAAAAAAAATATAGATATATATATATATATATATATATATATCTATATCTATATCTATATAAAAACACACAACACACCAAACCCCAGCTGATCTACTGAGATTCATGCCCACTCATCTCTAGGGTTCGGCAAAGAAAATATCCAGTAAGCGGCAGTTGTGTGGACGAAAATGCCTTGTTGATGTCAGAGGAGAATGGGCAGACTGGCTCAAGATGATAGAAAGGCAACTGTAACTGAAATAACCACTTGTTACAACCAAGGTATGCAGAATACCATCAAGGATTGCACAACACATCGAACCTTGAAGCATATGGGCTACAGCAGCAGAAGACACCGGGTGCCAATCCTGTCAACTAAGAACAAGAAACTGAGGCTACAATTCACACAGGCTCACCAAAATTGGACAATATTGTAAAAAACGGTTTCCTGATCTGAAGAGTCTTGATTTCAGCTGCGACATTCAGATGGTAGGGTCAGGATTTGGCGTAAACATGAAAGCATGGATTCATCCTGTCTTGTATTAATGGTTCAGGCTGGTGGTGTAATAGTGTGGGGGATATTTTCTTAGCACGCTTTAGGCCTCTTAGTACCAATTCAGCATTGTTTAAAAGCCATGGCCTACCTGAGTATTGTTGCTGACCATGTCCATCCCTTTATGACTACAGTGTACACATCTTCTGATGGCTCCTTCCAGCAGGATAATACACCATGTCACAAAGCTCAAATCTCCTCATCACTGCTTTCAGAAATCAGATTCTGGTGTGAAATCGGCACTTATTCTTGTAGTTTATTTTAGAACACTGTGTTTGAACATTTTTGTTTCAAAAATTGGGTGTGTTTAGAAGTGTTTAGTTTACACAGTATATGTTGACACTTTGTGTGCACCATTATTTTACACAAAGCGATGTTTTGAGAGAATTTAACCCTTACAGCGCTACTATTAAAAGAGTTAAAAAATAAAAAATAAATAAATAAAAAAGGGAAACTAATAAAATAGACACTTTAAATGAAAACGATGTCTCAACCTATAAAATTCTGCTGAACAGCTGAAATTAGAGGGACACAAACATCTTACCTCCATAGGATCTAAAGGTTTGCACTAAGCATTCAGCTTCCTCATTAATCTTGTCTTCTATACCTCTCTTCCCCATTCCATAATCTCGTAGAGTTGATAGAGTGAATCTTCTCATTGCCTTCCAGTTTTCGCCATTGGAATATACGATTCCTGATAGAGTAATGTACCCATTTACATACCGTTAAATAGAATGCTGAGCCATTCCACATCTCTCACAAAAAACAGATATGTAAAAACAATATGTTGTGCATCATTATTGCCCAAAATGTCCTAATCTGTTTGGTGAACAGTCAATGTATCAAGCCAGATTAGTAAAAAATGCTGACTGCCCCATAGCACTTTTACTGATACATCAACTGATCAGCGGGTCAGGCAGGCTTGATGTCCGCCGCCACCCACTGATTATTCTGTAAACAAGGCAGATCACCTTTCTGTCAGTAAGGAAGGCATTGATCTGGTTTTCCCTCAAAGCTGGGACGTGGATATATGCCTTCCTTTAGTCAAAGCACCTCCCCTTCATAGAAGTAAAACACCAGCTAGGCACACAGATAAACATTTGATCACCCCTGATGTTAATCCCTTCCCAGCCATTTGTACAGCGAGTGCAAAAGTGTCAGTGTCCAATTTGTTTTCTGCAATATTACAATATTTGTAGACACCCCGCCAATATACGCTTTTTTTTATTTATTTTTTTAAACCAAAAATAGGTGGCAGAATACATATTGGCCCAAATTGATGAAAAAAAGCCAAGTTAGACTTACCAGTAACTTGTTTTCCAGGTGTCTCAGGACAGCGCCTAAGAGATCGTGGCTCCTTCCACCATCCAAGAAAACACCTTTTCCACCAATGTTTTATAAGGAGGCTTCTCCCCACCACATGCCAGCCGTAGTAGAGTACCTCCAGCCCATACTGGAACAAATAAGCACATCATAGTTAGTCACAGGAATAAACACAGCATAAGAGTGGGTCATTACTGCCCTGAAAGACTCTTGGAAAACAAGTTACTGGCAAGTCCAACTTGAATATTCCCTAAACGTCTTTCAGGACAGTACCTGAGAGGATAACCAAGACTTATCCCAGGAAAGGGGTAGGAAGGGACAACAGCTTGCAGGACCTTTCTGCCAAAGACCTGATCATTTGCTGATAAAAAAAAAAAAAAAAAAAAAAAAGGTCCAGCCTGTAATGACGGGCAAACGTCAAAAAAAACTTGACCACGTGGCCACTTTGCAGATTTGCTCTGGGGTGGCACCAGCTTTCTCTGCCCAAGTGTTTGCAAGAGCTCTAGTAGAATGCGCTCTGAACCCCAGCAGAGGAGACAATTCCATCTGGAAATATGCTTCTGAAATTGCCGACCTAAGCCATCTGGCTATTGATCCCTTAAATGCTCGGTGACCTTTTATTTCCAGTGTGTCGGATGACCTGAAGCCTTTTGTTTTACTACACCCCCAGGACAAGGTCTCGAGAACTGTTCTGGGCCGATGCCACTTTTTTTTTTTGCCAAAAAACACCCCACACAAACACTTTGGATCCATTGAGGACAACCCTATCTGAATATGGATAGAAAAGGTTCCCTCGCCGAAAGAGTGTGAAGCTCACTAACTCTTCATGCGGATGTAATGGCCACTAGGAAAACCATCTCGAGTGTCAGATTCTTCAGGGAAATGGATTCCAAAAGGTTCAAACGGTTCTTTAATCAGTCAATGCTTGAAGAACTACCTAAAGATCCCATTTTGGAAAGCGCTTTGTTTGCAGGGCCCATTCTGCTTCCTGCATTACCTGTCTGGACAGGAAATGCGCTACCTCGTTCCACGTGCCTTTGAGGTGGACTGCTGACAAGGATGGTAAATGTCTCTCTACCCATTCCAGAATATCCATGGCCACTGGCTGCAGGGCTTTGCTTCTTGTCTCCCCACCCTGCTTCGCTGGTCCCGGACTCCATTAGTGCCGGACCGGAACTAGGCACCAGTCCGATCCTGCCTCCTGCGTTTGCGGACAGAAATGACACCTCGTGCCTGCTCTGTGGGTGCCTCCCCCTCCGGAAACCTCACTTCCGGGCTGGAGCTTTCCTGAGCTACACCAAAATGGCAGCTGCCTGCAAAGAACTACCGGCACGATGCCGGGCTGAAAACCCAGTCGAGCACACACCAGACTCCTCAGGTGGAACAGTATCAGTAGGCTCTCAAGAACAAAAAGCAGTGGAGGCAGGAGCCCCATCTATGAGGACACTACCCAAGATATCCTGGCTCCCACCAGATGTTCCCCCCTGGCCAGAGGAAGCACAAAGACTGGCATGTGGTGGGAAGAAGCCTCCTTATAAAAACATTAGTGGAGGGTGCGACAATCTCTCAGGCGCTGTCCTGAAATATGTTAAAGGAAATTTAGCTTTAAACTTAACATTATTTGGGATATATGTTTTATAGCACAAAGAAAAAAAACCTTAGTTAGACTTACCGGTGACGGTATTTCTACGAGCCTTTCAGGACAGCACCTTGGAGAGAGCGTAGCTCCACCTCTTAGACAGGAAACACTGCGTAACAACGCCCCTTTAAAAAGCAGCTGCTTCCACCATGCCGTCAGTTTGTACCCGAGAAATCCTCCGACATGCTGGAAAATATAATCAGACAATTACCAGGTCCTATAATTATACTTTACATATGATAACCAAGAGAGGGAAGTAGGCTGCTGTCCTGAAAGGCTCGTAGAAATACCGTCACCGGTAAGTCTAAGGTTTTCTCCCTTCACCTTTCAGGACAGCACCTTGGAGAGGATAACTGAGAAACTTAGTTCAGGGTGGGACTACTGCCTGCAAAACCTTCCTACCAAATGATTGGTTTGAGACTGATAGTAGATTCAAGCGGTAGTGCCTTATGAAGGTCGAAAAACTGGACCATGTGGCAGCCTTGCAGATTTGCTCAGGGGATGCCCCGGCCCTTTCTGCCCATGATGCCGCCACTGCTCGAGTAGAATGAGGTAATACCCCTTCCGGAGGTTCCAGACCCAAAGATTTGTATGCCTCTTTAATGGCTTGCTTTAACCATCTTCTGAGGGTGCTCTTGGAAGCTTTACCTCCTTTGTGAGTACCTTCCATTAAAACAAAGTGTGAAGATGACTTTCTGATTTCCTTTGTTCCTTCCAGATATTTAAGCAGACACCTCCTGACATCAAGAGTATGGAAAGCTTCTTCTCCTGCCCCCGAAGGTAAAGGACAAAAGGTAGGGAGAATGATTTCCTGTGTACGGTGAAAAACTGAAGCCACCTTTGGTAGAAATGCTGGATCTGTCCTTAAGACTACCCTGTCCTGTAGACATCTCATAAAGGGCTCTTTAATTGAAAGGGCTTGTAACTCACTAATTCTACGTGCGGAAGTTACTGCTACCAGTAAAACAGTCTTTAACGTCAAGAAACTTAATGACGCTTCTTCTATGGGTTCAAACGGTGTCTTAGTTAGTCCCTGAAGAACTAAAGATAAATCCCATTTGGGAAAACTAATAACAGGTCTAGGCTTTACTTTTGCCATTGCCCTAAAAAATCTGATTATTAAAAGGTTCCCCTGACAGGGTTCTTTCCAAAAAAACTGATAAAGCAGCTACCTGCGTCTTGAGCGTAGTTGCTGCTAACCCCTTCTCTAATCCCTCTTGAAGAAATTCCAAAACTGAAAATGTGGTACGAAAATCAAAGTTTTTACTGGAACACCAAGAATTATAGATCTTCCAGACTTTAAAGTAAATGTCTCGTCACTTTTTTTCTACTTGCAAGAAGGGTAGAAATAAGCTTCTCTGATAAACCCTTCTGTCTTAAGATTTGTTCTTCAGAAACCAAAGCTGTTAGTTTGAGATAAGCTGGATCTGGATGGAGAATTTGGCCCTGACTCAACAGATCTGCCCTGATTGGTAATCTCCAAGCAGGTTTCACTGAGAGGTTCATCAAGGTTGAAAACCAGGGTCTTTTCGGCCAATAAGGAGCTATTAATATTAGCTCCGTGGACTCCAATCTAAATTTGGCTAACAACTTTGGTATCAGTTGAAACGGGGGAAAAGCGTAGGACAGATGGAAGTCCCACTTGTGAGCCAACGCATCTACTCTGAGAGCTTGATCCTGTCTCTGAAGAGAGAAGAAGACTGGTATTTTTGCATTTTCTTGTTTTGCAAAGAGGTCCACCTGGGGATAACCCCAATTCCTGGAAATTGTTTCGAATAATTGTAGATTGAGAGACCACTCTGCTTCCCTTAGTTCTTTCCTGCTGAGGAGATCTGCTAAGGTGTTTTCCGTCCCCTTCAGATGGACTGCTGATAGAGAGGCCACATTGTTCTCTGCCCATCTTAGGATCTGATGCGCTAGACCCATTAGGGTTTTGCTTTTTGTGCCCCCTTGCTTTGTTAAATATAATACTGCCGTCATATTGTCTGACAATATTTGGACATGTTGATTCACTAGAAATTCCCGGAGGGAGAGGAGGCTTAGGTGAACAGCCTTTAACTCTCTCCAATTTGAAGATCTTCTCGCTTCTGGTTTGGTCCAAACTCCCTGAATCGTTTATTCTTCCAGATGAGCTCCCCATCCCCATGTGCTGGCATCTGTAGTCAGCCTTCTGGTTACCGGAAAGACCCAAGGAAGCCCTTTTGAATTGTTTCCTTGGTTCCTCCACCACCAGAGCGATCTTTTTGCTCCTGCCCCCATGTTGAATTTCTTCTCCAGAGGTTCCTGGTATGACCAATTCATCAGAATATCCGAGTGCAGAGGACGGGCATGCAACCTGGCCCACTGTACCGAAGGAATTGCCGCTGTCAACAGTCCCAGAGCGGACATGGCTTGTCTTACAGAGATCTCTGCGTTGGATTGAAGTGTTTTCAGGGTCAACTGCATCTTTTCCATTTTCTCCTGGGGTAGAAAAATTCTCTGTTCTATCGAGTCTATTTTGTACCCCAGAAACCTTACCCTTTGAGATGGTATTAAGTTTGACTTCTGAAGATTGAGAAGCCATCCCAAACTTCTTAGATGTGTTTTAACTGTCTGTAGGTTGACCTCTACTTGACCCTTGAGTCTGCAAACAGTAGCAGGTCGTCCAAATAGGGTACTATTGAAATCCTCTTCAGCCTCAGGGGCTCCAAAGATTCCGCCATCACTTTTGTGAATACCCTGGGAGAGGAGGAAAGACCGAAAGGCAGAACCCGAAACTGCAGGTGCCAAATCCCCCCCCCCCCCCGATTGACTGCGAGACGCAGGAACCTTTGTGATGTGGGCGCTATTGGTATAGAGATAGGCATCTCTCAAATCGATGGAAGCCATATGACATTTGGGGGTTAGCAAGTTCCTCACTGAGAAAATCGTATCCATCCTGAATTTTTTGTATTTTATGGATCGATTTAGAACCTTCAAATTGAGAATCAGGCGGAACTTTCCTGATGGCTTTTTGACCAGAAAAATGTGGGAGTAAAACCCCTTCCCCTCTTGATCTTTTGGAACCTGGGAAATGACCTTCTGTTGCATCAGTTCCTGTAACAGAGACTTCATGGCCAGAGCCTTTTCCCGATCCTTTGGCAGGTTTGTGATGTAAAACCGATTTGGGGGGCTTTGTGAGAATTCCAATTGATAACCCTTTTTGATTAACCCCAGAACAAATTGGTAAGAAGTCCTGTAGTCTCCCCCCTACTAGATGGTCATTGTTTTTTAGGGGTTTGTTCTGGGGTTCTAAAGAGTACCCCACCTCTACCTCTTCCTCTCTGAGAAGACCAGGGTCTCTTCTATGTGTGGTACTTTTCCTTATCGGCTTGTCGAAAAGAATGAAAATTTTTCCTCTGCTGTACCGTTTTCTTCTTCTGTGGGAAAGCTTTCTTCTTATCTGCCGTCCTGTCAAGGACAGTCTCCAGTTCTGGCCCAAACATCAGGTCTCGTGAAAAGGGAATTCCGCACAGTTTTACTTTAGAAGCTGAATCCCCTGACCAGGTCTTTAGCCAGAGTGCTCTTCTTGCTGAGTTAACAAGCACAGAGGACCTGGCTGACATCCTGATAGATTCTGCAGAGGCATCTGCCATATATTTTACTGCCTTAAGCAGGGTAGGAAAGGACTCCAATAAGTCTTTTCTGGAGGTACCTGCAACTACATGATTTTTAAGTTGATCTAACCAACACTCCAGATTCCTAGCCACAACTGTAGCCGCCATTGCTGGCTTAAGATTAGCTAGAGATGCGTCCCCGGCTTTCTTCAGTAGCCCATCTGCCCTCTTATCCATAGCATCTTTGAGAATACCCATGTCCTCAAAAGCTAAATCAGTTTTCCTAGATACTTGAGAAAAGCAGCGCCTATCTTTGTTTTTTTTTTCCACAACAGTTCCTCATTCTCCTCAAAAGGAAACCTCCTTCTGAGGGCTTTAGAAAAAAAAACAAAAAAACAAAAACAAAAAAAACTGTCCTTTCTCTGGATCCTTCCATTCCTTTTTAATAGTGTCTGTTAACACTTTATGCACAGGGAACACCCTGTGTTTAATTTCCTCCAGCCCCAGGTACATCTTGTCATGCACGGACAGCTGAGTTTTTTCTTCCTGGATCTCCAGGGTAGTATAAATTGCCTTGAGTAATTCATCCACCTCCTCAAGTGACAGCTTATATCTAGATGATCTTGACTCTTCTTCCACCTCCTCCTCCTCAGAATCAATGGTTGAGGGTGGAATGCTTTCCCTTTCCTCCTCCGACTCACTTTCCACCTGTCTGGAAGTGGACTGAGGGAAACTGGAGTGAGAACTCTGCTCTTGGCTGGAACTCTGGCCGCGTTTCACAAGGGAACGCACTGTCCCTAGGGCCTCTGCTAATTCCTTCCTCACAGAAGATAAGAGTTCTTTGCACTCCTGTGAGGATTCTTCTTTTACTAAATCCACAATGCAGGATTTGCACAGTGGTTTGGGCCAAGAGTCCCTTAAAGGATTTTTGCATGAGGGGCACTTTCTCCCTGTTCTCTCTGATTTGGCAGTAGCTTTCTGAAAACAGAGAAACAAGAAAAAGCCAGGTCCTTAGAACTAAGGCTTCAGAGAAAAGTAGTACCTCCAGCCAACACCCTAAGTGCCCAGAGTCTCACTCCTTTGCTGAACTGCTAATGGAAAAATTTTACCCCATAGCAGACAGCAGCAGGCTTTGAACCATATAAAGATAAAAACACCCAGTGATATAAAAAGGAAAAAGGTGTCACCGCACCTCTCCTACCTGGACCTGGCCGGGAACCTGGGCGCCTGCATCCGCCATTGCTGCTGACGATTCCGCTGTCTCCATAGTGAAATCCGCAGCTGCTGCACTGTGTACTAAGCTCCATGTGCCAAACAAAAGGAAGTCCCGACCAGAGGACCCGCCCCTTCCTCCTGCGTTCCAGCAGCAGGAACCAATCGCTGCTACGCCCCGCCAGAAGTCTCCGCCCACCGGAACTGGTGTCATCCGCTGTCTGGGATTCGGCGCCGCCATGCAGAGGCCTGGCATGGACGCTCTTACTGAGCACAACCGCGGCCCCAGAACACCCCGGGTGGAAAAACTTCCGGCAGACCATTACTCCTGTGAGCCGGAGAAGGAAGGGACACCGGAGCACCCCCCTCATGTGCGGGAGGGAGCTGGGCTGGTCTGAGTACCCAAACGTGGAGGTCCTGCCAAAACCCTCTCCTTGGAGAGAGCGCAGCCCCTCTGGTTCCCCAAGCAGTGCTTCCACCATGGCGGAGGAAACACAAACTGACGGCATGGTGGAAGCAGCTGCTTTTTAAAGGGGCGTTGTCATGCAGTGTTTCCTGTCTAAGAGGTGGAGCTACGCATTCTCCAAGGTGCTGTCCTGAAAGGCGAAGGGAGAAAATTATATTATATAATATATATCCCCCCCCCCCCAATAAAAAAAAAAAACAAACATACCCCACCACAACCACCACACAGGAGGAGGATGAGGACATACATTTTATTTGGGCACAACTGCATAGTTGCCATAATGCCATAATCGCAAAGAATGGCCTGCTTAGGAAAGGGAGGGGTAAACATTGAAAATAGTATATAGATATGGTAGTAGTGCGCTGCCACCTAGTGATGAAAAGAATTAAAGGGTACAGCTGCTGCAATTACCAAATGTGTTTCCGCATTAAATCAATACTAAAGTGTGATCGCGATGCCTCAAGATGAAATAACAAAAACAAAAAAAAAAAAGTGACAATATCTCTCTCTCTCTCTTAAAGTGTGCTTCATAGAGAGTACACCACAGTGTAACGTCAATTTTCCACTTGTGATCCTTTCACCAGGTGAAGTGCAAGCTCACCTCCATTATAGACCCCTAAGGGTCAACAAAGCATGTACACAGATCAAGCTGATGAACACCAGAGTCTGGTGTTCATGTACCTGGGTTATTAGGCTCACACTGCACAGAACCCACTTCATAAAATGCACTCACATTTATTAGGTAAAAAACCAAGCATCTCACGTAATCTAGAGAAAACTCCAGCCACAAGAACACATGTACATTGGTGGCATAACACGTAGAGGTTGAGCCTGGCAGCGGAAATTTTCAATGGATTATGGGAGATGCTGGATTTTATTTTTATAATGAAGGCAAGTTTGCTCTTCACCTGGTGAAAGGATCACAAATGGAAAATTTACGTTACACTGTGGTGTCATCTCTATGAGGCACCTTAACAAACAGACTTCAATTGCACAATGTATAAGAAGCTTTATTATTTATTGCATTGGTTTTGTTGATAGATTTAGTTTGCACTGGCACATAAACACACATACACAGTATCTCGCAAAAGTGAGTACACCCCTCATATTTTTGTAAATATTTTATTATATCTTTTCATGTGACAACACTGAAGATATGACACTTTGCTACAATGTAAAGTAGTGAGTGTACAGCTTGTATAACAGTGTAAATATGCTGTCTCCTCAAAATAACTCACACAGCCATTAATGTCTAAACCACTGGCAACAAAAGTGAGTACACCCCTAAGTGAAGATTTCCAAATTGGGCCCAAGGTGACAATATTGTGTGTAGCCACCCTTAACCCTCTTGGGCATGGAGTTCACCAGAGCTTCACAGGTTACCACTGGAGTCCTCTTCCACTCCTCCATGGCGACATCACGGAGACCTTGTGCTCCTCCACCTTCCGTTTGAGGATGCCCACAGATGCTCAATAGGGTTTAGGTCTGGAGACGTGCTTGGCCAGTCCATCACCTTTACCCTCAGCTTCTTTAGCAAGGCGGTGGTTGTTATGTTGGAATACTGCCCTGTGGCACAGTCTCCGAAGGTAGGGGATCATGCTCTGCTTCAGTATGTCACAGTACATGTTGGCATTTGTCGTTGCCTCAATAAACTGTAGCGACCCAGTGCCAGCAGCACTCATGCAGCCCCAGACCTTGACACTCCAACCACCATGCTTGACTGTAGGCAAGACACACGTCTTTCTACTCCTCACCTGGTTGCGCCACATGCTTGACACCATCTGAACCAAATAAGTTTATCTTGGTCTCATCAGACCACAGGACATGGTTCCAGTAATCCATGTCCTTATCTGCTTGTCTTTAGCAAACGGTTTGCAGGCTCTCTTGTGCATCATCTTTAGAAGAGGCTTCCTTCTGGGATGACATCCATGCAGACCAATTTGATGCAGTGTGCGGCATATGATCTGAACACTGACAGGCTGACCCCCCCACCCTTCAACCTCTGCAGCAATGCTGGCAGCACTCATACATCTATTTCCCAAAGACAACCTCTGGATATGATGCTGAGCACATGCACTCAACTTCTTTGGTCCACCATGGCAAGGCCTGTTCTGAGTGGAACCTGTCCTGTTAAACGGCTGTATGATATTGGCCACCGTGCTGCAGCTCAGTTTCAGGGTCTTGGCAATCTTCTTATAGCCTAGGTCAGTGATGGTGAACCTTGGCACCCCAGATGTTTTGGAACTACATTTCCCATGATGCTCAACTGCACTGCAGAGTGCGTAAGCATCATGGGAAATGTAGTTCCAAAACATCTGGGGTGCCAAGGTTCGCCATCACTGGCCTAGGCCATCTTTGTGTAGAGCAACAATTCTTTTTTTCAGTTCCTCAGAGCGTTCTTAGCCATGAGGTACCATGTTGCACGTCCAGTGACCAGTATGAGAGAGAGTGAGCGATAACACCAAATTTATAACACACCTGCTCCCCATTCACACCTGAGACCTTGTAACATTAACGAGTCACATGACACCAGGGAGGGAAAATGGCTAATTGGGCCCAATTTGGAAATTTTGACTTAGGGGTGTACTCACTTTTGTTGCCAGCGGTTTAGACATCAATGGCTGTGAGTTATTTTGAGGGGACAGCAATTTTACACTGTTATACAAGCTGTACACTCACTATTTTACATTGTAGCAAAGTGTCATTTCTTCAGTGTTGTCACATGAAAAGATATAATAAAATATTTACAAAAATGTGAAGGGTGTACTCACTTTTGTGAGATACTGTATATGAGAAACATTTACCCATTTAGTAATTTGGCATTTAGTTATTTCATCACGATCACACATTTTAGTATTGAAACATTGAAAATAACATTCCCTGACATTTAGCAACATCAGTTCAATAATAAAATGGTCACAGCTTTGGATCCCATTTTCAAATCTTACTTGCGTGAGCTACTTTTAATTGGGGAAGTGCTCAGTGAAATTTAAATAAATAGTCCCCTGTATGTAGATTGGGAGAAAAAAAAAAAAGAAGGGGGGTGGGGTGGGGCGGGGTCATAGGATACACAGTGTGGTTGACTTACTAAATGCAAAAGAAAGGTTGCATTTTCAAAAGGAATTTTCCCCAGAGCTTAAAGTGGTTGTAAAGCCTTAAGGTTTTTCACCTTAAGGCAGTGGTCATCAACCCTGTCCTCAGGGACCACCAACAGGCCAGGTTTGCAAGATAACTGAAATACATCACAGGTGATATCATTTGCTGCTCAGTGATTGCAGTATTCTAGTCCGCATCTCCCCAAGGTAATACATAAAATATGGCCTGTTAGTGGGCCCTGAGGACAGGGTTGATGACCACTGCCTTAAGGCATCAAAAAGGAGAAAAACCTGTGCTGCAGTTCCGGGAGTCTGGACTGGCTAAGAGACGTCAGCCAATCGCAGGCTTCAGCCGAATATGGATAGCAGGAGTGTAGAACAAAGTGCACTCTTGTGATCCCCAGGTGAAGTATGGCCAAAAAAGCTTTGGGCCTACTTCTTGAAATGATCTCTTAACCACTTGCTTACTGGGCACTTAAACCCCCCTCCTGCCCAGACCAATTTTGAGCTTCCAGCGCTGTCGCACTTTGAATGACAATTGCGCGGTCATACAACACTGTACCCAAATGAAATTTTTATCATTTTTTTCCCACAAATAGAGCTTTCTTTTGGTGGTATTTAATCACAGCTGGGGTTTTTATTTTTTGCTAAACAAAACAAAAAAAGATGGAAAATTTTGAAAAAAAAAAAAAATCATGTTTAATAGTTTGTTATAAAATTTTGCAAACAGGTAACTTTTCTCCTTCATTGATATGCACTGATGAGGCGGCACTGGTGGGCACTGATAGGCTGCACTGATGGGCACGGATAGGCACAGATAAGGCGGCACTGATAGGCACAGTTAAGGCGGCACTGATAGGCACAGTTAAGGCGGCACTGATGGGGACAGATAAGGCGGCACTGATGGCCACGGATAGGCGGCACGGATAGGCGGCACAGATAGGCGGCACAGATAGGCAGCACAGATAGGCGGCACAGATAGGCGGCACAGATAGGCGGCACAGATAGGCAGCACAGATAGGCGGCACAGATAGGCGGCACAGATAGGCGGCACAGATAGGCGGCACAGATAGGCGGCACAGATGGGGGGCACAGATAGGCGGCACTGATGGGGGGCACAGATGGGGGGCACTGATGGGGGGCACTGATGGGGGGCACTGATGGGGGGCACTGATGGGGGGCACTGATGGGGGGCACTGATGGGCACTGATAGGTTGCACTGATGTGGGTGCTGATGGGTGGCACTGATGGGTGGCACTGTGGGCACTGATGGGTGGCACTGTGGGCACTGATGGGTGGCACTGTGGGCACTGATGGGTGGCACTGTGGGCACTGATGGGTGGCGCTGATTGATGGCACTGATGGGTTAATCTGGTGGGCACTGGTAGGCAGCACTGCTGCCTATTGCTTTTTGTTATAAGATCGCCGTGATCAGGACTGATGTCCCGATCACGGCCGGCGGTGATTGGGTTTTTTTTTCCTCCTCACGCTGTCAGCGCGAGGAGAAGAAATAGCCGATTACCGGCTCTGTTTACATCACATGATCAGCTGTCATTGGCTGACAGCTGATCATGTGGTAAGGGGTTGGGACCAACCCCTTACTCTGATCTGTGATCAGGTGAGTCTCATAGACTCGCTGATCACCGAGCGCGTACTGCAGGGGGCGCGCAGGCCGCTCGTGCACGGGACGACGTCAATGGACGTAGTCCCGGCAATTTAGATCCGCGCTGTTGCCGTCATTTGGCAATGGCCCGGATCTGAAGCGGTTAAGCCCAAACTTTCCCCCCTCTATTCCTGTTCTTTTGGCAATTCAATATTTTGGATTTACCCTGACTTTTATACCTGGTTACATTGGTATTCAAGACAATTGGATTCAGGGAATCTCCCTCTCTCCAAGCTACACCGGTCACCGCTCTGTTCCAATGTACTCTATTTTATACAATATAGTACTACTGACACTTTGACATTGCTTGGGAACAAGAGCAAAGACATTCTTTTATAAAGAAACCAAAAAAGATTTACCATGATTCTTTTGGAGCTTATACAACAATGGTGTTCTCGGTCTGTCAGCAAATTCATCTGCGTGGTTGATTAGTGCTTCTTTTACAGCATCATATCCACACAGGATAACCATCTTTGACATTCCTAAATGGATGGTGTATACTGGACCATACTGCTTGGACAACTGCAAGTACATTAGAGAATAGGAAATGGGGTTAATTAAATAAACTACCAATAAATGGTGAACCTACATCATTTTTTGAGAGCTTCATCAGCACCACATAAGTGTTGAGTTTCTATCCTAACTTTTGCAACATATCTGCAGTTTCTTCAAGGAGAAGTACCCATGGCTGTGGTTTTGGGTGGTCTGGGGGCTTATCGGAAACTGGAAGCCCCCTTCAACAAGGGGGACCCCAGATCCCGACCCCCTCTCTATGTGAATGAGTATAGGGGACATAAAAAAAAGAAAACCACACCACAAACACTCCGTCCGTGGCGAAGGCTAACCGCTAAATGCCTGCTCCGCCGTTTTACAGCTCTTAAATAGGTAAGGGGGTGGAGCCACCTGGTGACACTGCCCCCCTTGTGACATTACAGACCAAACAGATGCTGTTCAGGGTGAACTTTTGCTCAGCGCAAGCTGTTTGCCCAACTCTAATACCCGTGAAATTAGCACCGTTTTAGTGTTTCCTAAATAGCATTAGCAAGTTGTTAATTGGGTAACTTGTGGCCTCCTTCCAGTGAAATTTTACATTAAAATGTTAAAATAAAAAAAAAAAAAAAAAAAAAAAAAAAAAAAAGGAGCAAACAGGTGTGTTTTGTTTTTTTTTTTTGAAGAGACATACTAGGTCTCTACTGTAATAACTGCTTACAATCTCTGACAATGTCAGCATATGCTGGGATGATGCCAGGTGGAGCTATATGATCTAGGTAGGACTAACCAAGATGGAAAAGAACCCAAACTTGGCAGAATGGCTGAAGATGTCTGCACTGGTGAGTGATCCCACAAACATCATTGTAGGGGAGGTGATGATGAAGCTAAACCTGTATATCATTTTAGATTTCTAAAAGTACTGCCTAAAAGCAGATGGCAGAAGATGCCGAACATTTCCTTTAGTATCCATATCCTTTTTTGTACTCTGGGTTGCCTTAGTTTTTCTTTCTTATTGTGTCTGAGTATTGCTGATTTTATGGCCAGGTCTTCACAACTGCCATTTCAGCTTCCAATCAGGCTCGGCCAGTGACCAGTACAGGCATTGTCATTGGGCATTGGAATCAGTGGCAGATCATAGAAAACGTATCCTATGTGTGTGTTCAAGCTGTATTTTTTAATCAAAAATAAGTAATATTACCTCTATAAAGGATTTATGAGGGCGTTTTAGGTCAATTAGGTGTATACTTCCAATGAGGGGGAAAGGTCTAGGTCCTGGAGGGAGGTTTTTGTCTTTCTGTGCGTTCTGGTAAACTGTAGTCAAAAAAAGAACAACAACAATGGACACAAGAATCGTCACTGGGTCCATGGAAAACATGTCTTCTGAAATATCTGGAGAAAAAAAAAGAAAAACACATATATAGTTAGTGCTACTAGCAAAGTACTATTTTTGTAGTTGGCAATATATGCTGGATTAAAAACTTGGAAGAAATAGACCCCACCCATGAGTAACCCATGCTCTTCCCATAAATGTCATAGGTTCAAACAAACATGAAACTGCTTGTCACAAAAATAACCATTGTCACTTCTCATCCCAAACCCCTCAACTCTTGCCTCATTGTCGTCCCACACATCTCACTCATACAGGCCAAAGAAACAGGTGTGCTTTATACACTCACTGGTCACTTTATTAGGTATACCTGGCTAGTACTAGTTTGGACCCCCTTTTGCCTTCAGAACTGCCTTAATTCTTTGTGGCATAGATTCAACAAGGTCTTGGAAACATTCCTCAGAGATTTTGGTCCATATTGACATGTAATAGCATCACCAAGTTGCTGCAGATTTGTCGGCTGCACATCCATGATGCAAATATCCTGTTCCACCACATCCCAAAAGGTGCTCTATTGGATTGAAATCTGATGACTGGAGGCCATTGCAGGTTGGCTGTGAAGATGGAACAAATTCTGCATTTACAGTTCAAAGTCCTCCCATTTGGCAATTCCACCGCTCCACAGATATTCACGAAAGTAATGGCGAAAGCTCTTGCTCCACTTTGACTTCAGGTGATCACAGTGATCCCATATCTAGACGGACAGACAATCTCCTCTCTTTTACCCCTTCCAAAGAGAATTAGCAGGAAGATCTAGGCAGGGCCCACAGCTATTTGGAAAACTTGGGTTGGATTATGAACCTTTAGAAATTAAACTTCAACCCTGCTCAGGAAGTAGAGTTTTTGGGTTACCAGATAAGCTCAGTAGAGCAGTGAAAAATTCAAGGTTTAAAAATGTGGAGGCCATGTTAGACAATCAGGTGATGTCTGTCAGAAGGTTATGTTGGCTTTGGGGACCCTGACCTCGACTATGCCAGCAATTCAATGAGCAAGGCTCCATTTCAGGCCACTTCAAAAGTTACCTCCTGAAGGTGTGGGATCACAGTCCAGAATAGCTGGAAACCATAGTAAACAGGACTCTTTGGTGGTAGAAGAATCAGACAGACTTGTCAAAGAGGCTTTTATGGTCTTTTCCAATCAAAAGGAAGCGATAGTGGATGCCAGTGCATGGGGGGCCACTGGGAGGAGAATTTGGCCAAGAATTGGGAACAGGTGGAACTGTTCGCCTCCAGAAAGAATGCGCAACTCCATCAATTCTTTTCACTGAGACAATGGTTGTCTGGGGATGGGGGCCTTGGCGCACCCTTGGAACTTCACCTGTGCTATGCTTTGCCCCCCTTTTCAGCTAATTCTGCTGGTATTGAGGAAGAGAGAAATTATTGGCAATTCTGATTATCCCCTTTTAGCCAAAGAGAGCCTGGTTCTCCACCAATATTCATCTGCCGATCAAACCATCCTGGCATCTTCCTCTCAGACAGGGTGCAGTAAATTACTTGGATGTAGCCAGGTTAACTCCCACTGCCTGGTATCTGGGGAGGAGCTGTTGAGAAAGGGTTTTTCAGAACCGCCAATATCCACTTTGCTTTTAAGTAGAAAGAAAGTAACTAGAGCAATGTATGCAAAGGTTTGGAAGGTCTACAACGCCTGGTGCTGTTCAACAAATCTGACTTTGGAAGAGCATGCATCAGGGTTAGAATTCTTACGTAATGGTGCAGATAAGGGTTTAGCAGTTAGTACTCCTAAGAAGCAGGTTGCTGCCTTGGGAGTGTTCCTGGAAAGGCCCATTTCCTCAGGACCTTTGGTCACAAGCTCTTTTAGGGCTCTTGCTCAAGCCAGACCAGCACCTGCAAAAAGCTTTCCAAAGTGAGATCTAGCACTGGTTCTGCAAACTAACAAAGTTTGACATTAACATTCAAGACTGTTTCTAGTACATTGGCAATAAGAATCAGTGAACTTCCTGCACCATTAGTTAGGGAGCCCTTAGTGTCCATATATCCAGATAGGATTATACGTAAAACAGATCTAGGTTTTTTACCAAAAGTAGCATCAGTTCAAAACCGTTCTCAGGACATTATCCTGTCAACGTTTTGCTCTAACCCTTTGGGGGAGAAAGAAAGAAAGGACTTTCAAAATAGAGATGTCAAAAGAATTTGGTTGCTTTACCTAGGAGGTAACAAAGAACTTTAGGTCTTCGGACTCAGATTTGCAAGGCGCCTATATGGTCAAGTTTGACATTTGTTCGTCATTACAGACTGGACCTTCTGTCAGCAGGTGATCAAGCATTTGGCAGAAGGGTCCTACAGGCTGTCGCCCCTCCCTAGTTGGCAAGTCTTGTTTATCCTCTCAAGTGCCGTCCTGAAAGAAGTTTACCCCATGTTCTCCCAGGGCCGCATGGGCATGGCAGCCCATCCATTTCAATAAGCTACTGTGCCTGCATTTTATTTCCACAAAAGAAAAAAAAAAAAAAAAAAAAAAAAGGCGCATGCACCTTTTTAAAAATGTGCCCACGGTCTTTTTGACCATGGGATTTCCCTGCGGTTCCTGCACACTAACTGCGATTTTGCATGAATGGCAGCCCCATGCGTTTCCACTACACGCAGAAGTGTGAACCTAGGATGAGGGAAAAGTTAAGTTAGACTTACCGGTAACTTGTCTTCCAGCAGTCTTATAAGAAAGCAATGACCCATCCTTATGTTATGATTTACTGTATTAGGCTTGTATGTTCCAGCCTGGGCTGGAGGTACTCTGCTAAAACTTACAAGATGTGGGGAGAAGCCTCCTTTTAAAAGCTTGGTGAAAGAGAAGTTTCCTATTGTCTGGTGGGAGGAGACAAGATCTCTTAGGGCTGGCTTTAAAGACTCCTGGAAAACAAGTTACAGGTAAGTCCAATTTTATTTTTGGACCATAAACCCTAGAGATGGTTGTGCATGAAAATCCCAGTAGATCAGCAGGTTTTTGAAATACTCAAACCAGCCCGTCTGGCGCCAGCAACCATACCACATTCAAAGTCACTTAAATCCCCTTTCTGATGCTCGGTTTGAACTTCAGCAAGTTGTCTTCACCATGTCTAGATGCCTAAATGCATTGTTGCTTCCATGCGATTGGCTGATTAGCAATTTGTGTTACCTAGCAATTGAACAGGTATACCTAATGGGGGGCCTGGCCAGCCACTGAGCAAGATGGACGTCTAACCCTCCAGCTCCGCTCAGCCTCGGGACACTCTGCCCTTCACAGCAGCTCTCATCCCCCCTCTCCATACCAGGGGAGAGCTGGTTCATGAGGCACCTGGATGGTATATCCAGAAAGAGAAACAACTCAGCCCATAAGCAGCGCCACCTCACGGACTTCTTCAAATGATAATGCAGCACAGCCAAGATGTCACCTCCTGCTCTTTACATGCCAGCAGACAGGCACACACAGGGAGGAAAACAGGCTGCACTCCACAAGTGACTCAGAAGAAATGAACTCAGAACCTGCTCCAGCTCTTCATTAAGACTCCCCCCACAGACAGAGCAAAGGAGGGCAGTACAGTCACCAGCGCTTTCTCCCACAAAAGCTCAATACAAAAAGCAACATTGGGATGCTCCTGGGGAATTGCAACACCAGGATAGTGATCACGAATCACTGGCTGCCCACCCAGCCAGTGACCAGCCTGCTTCAGAACAAACACTGAAGCATATGCTCCTTTACTTGCAGAGAGACCTCCGCAAGGAGCTCTGCTCCTTCATACACTCTAGAATAGATCAAGTGGAGGAATGCACAGACCATGCCAATACCCATCATGAAATCACTGAGGCCTATCATCAGCACTCTGAGGAACTTAGCTTCCTATGAGCCAAAGTGGTGGACCTTGAGGAACATTTCAGAACAAATATAAAATTCAGGGGCATTCCATAAACCGTTAAACCCCCAGATCTGATTCACGATCTATAACTGTTCCTCAAGCTTCTCCCCCAACTCTCACAAGCTGATATCACCATAGATCACGCCCATAGGATTGCTAAACCTAATCCTCTTCCAGCTTCTGTCTCAACCCCTCCCAAGATGTTCTGGCATGCAGGGGCGTTGCTAGGGGGTGGCTATTGGGGCTATAGCCCCGAATCTGGGGCCCATAGCCCCAAGTCTCTCCTATGACATCTCTCTCCGCCCGCTCCACATCAGCGCTCTTTCAGCCTGGCCTCTTCAATCTGGGAGCGAGGTGCAGCGAGCAGCAGAGAGATGACATCTCTCACTGCCTGCCACAAATCATCGCTCTTCCTCCCTCACAGCACGGTGGAGTGGAGGTCACGTGCTTCCTGTCATTGTGGAGCTCCACTTTGCAGCAAGACCCCCTTGCTTCAATGTCGGAGGTACAGCAGGGAGCAGCGACATGACATCTCTCACTGCCCGTCTCGCATTACTGCTCTCACTAAATGGACCAGTGCTGTCAGCCTGCCACCAATGCAGCATCAATGCACATTTGGTGGCACGACAAATGACAATCCACATCAGTTGGCAAATGACATCCCACATCTGGTGTCCGGGGATGTGGTAAGTGACAATCTGCAAATGGTGGACAGAGATGTGGCAATCTGCAAATGGTGCCAGGAGATGTGGCAAGTGACAATCTGCAAATGGTGGCAGGAGACATGGCAAGTGACAATCTGCAAATGGTGGTAGGAGATGTGGCAAGTGACAATCCACATCTGCTGCCAGGTGAAAGTGGGAAGTGACAATCCACATCTGGTGGCAGGCGACATGGCAAGTGACAATCCACATCTAGTGGCAGGTGATGGTGACAAGTAACACGCTGCATCTGGTGGCAGGCGACGGTGGCAAGTGACACGCTGGATCTGGTGGCAGGAGATATGGCAAATGACACGCCCAGGGCTCCGACTGATTCTGCAGTATGGTGAGTTGAACCACTTCATTATATATTAGAATGTAACAATAGAAATAATGTACTTCAATCACCCTGACACCATATCAACCTTGGTGCCTTGACGATTGAAGCGCCAACACCAGCCATTGCCCGTGAAAAATTGCTTACCACTAGTCCCCCCCCCCCCCCCCGTGGGCATGCAAAAAGGTTGGTGACCGCTGCTATGGGCTCTAGCCCCAGATCTTTTGCGGACCTAGCAACGCCCCTGCTGGCATGCATCCATTTTTTCCAGTGAAAGAAAAAATTATGGCAGCAGCCTATTCCTACATCAGGATGCCTAATCCCTAATCCTCTGTTCCTCCTTATACAGAAGCAAAGAGAGTTCGCCCAAGTCACTGCAATCCTATGAGAGAATATTACTTACAAATGGGGTTTCCTCTCTAAGCTGGTGATGACCTTTCCAAAATCAATCAACAAATATCTTTACGCCAATGGAGGGCGTCAAAAGGCTGTTGAATTGGGGTCTAATTTCTACACCTCCACCTAACCTTGATCCACGTCAGACAAGCCCACGGCAATTCCAACCATGCTGCCTCACCCCAATCTCTGCAGCCACCGCTTACACCTTAAGCTGCCCATGTTCCTGGTACAGCAAGTTCACTGCATATTAATTTTGTTTGCAATGTTAAGTCCCAAATGAGCATCAATCTGAAATCGGTTTAGTGATTCTTTGTTGCCAACTACATTTATTCCCCCAAACCACAGGGTGCCAAGCACTATTCTGTGTTGAATAACCTGCTTTACGTTTATTGACTCTGTTCTCTTGTTGGTTCTCACGGTAACTACATTGTAACATCAAAACTGATAAGCGTGTCATTTATAACCTACAGCAATTTCATAGCTATTGGTGTGCGAAAATAGGGGTCATCTCTCTCTCTCTCCTTATGTAGGCTTATCTTGCCAAATATTGATTATGGCCATTACTATCACTTCCCTAAATGTTAGGGGGCTCAATTTAAAAACGCAATTTAACATGGAAGGAAGCCCTTAGACATAAATCTGATCTTATTTGCGTGCATGAGACCCATTTTTTTGTCCCACAAACCCTCATTCTGCTCCCATAAGCAGTTCCCCCACTGCTTTCTTGCAAACTAACCAAAATAAAGAAAGCTTGCGTTTTCATTGCTATCAGCTCCACAGTAGGAGGGGGGAGATATCATTTAGTGCACAAGTGTTCTATTGCAAACTAATGCCAAAAGATGGGGTACAAGATTTTGACCAGGTGGTACAAAGTTCCCTATATACTCCAGAAAGTGAACCAACAAGTCACAGACAGATGCAGCACTGGGATGGGTGCAATGTTACATTTTCTGGCATTGCCCTAAAAAACAATCTTTTTGGACATATGTGACCGAACCAAACAATTGACTATTATAAACAGGTCTCAAAACCCTGCAGACTGACTTTTCTAAAATAAAAAGACCACGCTCACAGCCGAATAGCAATCAAGAGACCGAGCAGCATACCATTAATCCTGATATACAATATAAGGGACACTGTCTCAAAGTGAAAATATATATATATAAATAAAATAATAATAATGGATAAACCCTAAAAAATAAAATAATAAACACATAAAATGATATCATAAATACCGTAAGCTGTGCAATATTCAAATACATACAGAGCAACAAATTATTTTACTGTGCACCACAAATGTGCAAATCTCAATATCCTTCTGCTCTGGTACAACCCCCCCAAAAAAGAAGTAGTGTCTTTCATCTGCTGTATATAAAAAGATAACAACCCTTCAAAAACACATAAAAATAGAAAAGCCTGAAGAATTATATGAAATGCATATATTCAAAAACCCTCAAATTTGTACTACATAGTGCCAAAAGATACTCTAACATCCAATAGCAGTAATTATCAGAAACATACAAAGTCCAATATAAATCAGTGTGAAAAAGAGTCACCACACTCAGGGAATGCAACAACCAGACATACAGTGTATATGTCTATCCTGCAACACATTGGGCAAACAAAGCTCATATTGAACAATTAAGCTAGTCTCCACCTTGTTCCACCTCTGCTCCACTAATCCCCACAGATGGTCATAAATGCCCAAAATAAAAATAAAAAAACCTCCAATAGTGCAGTATCATCCGCCTTGGTTCACACTGGTGTGAGGCCGGAACCAGCGTGATTACAGTGCTGGTTCCTGCATCGCATCTCTCCCGCAGGCAGTTCACACTGCCTTCTGCGAACCTCTGCAGGTGTCAATACATTGTTAATGACACCCACAGATCGGTTCACAGATCGCAGAGCGAACTGTGAACTCGCACAGGTATCGGATCGCATAGCTGAGAACACCTGCGGATTTAATGCAAGTGCAGCCATTCAGCCAAGGTCATCCGTGCCCAGGCGAAGATGGAAAACTGCACCCCCCCCCCGTGAGGAAAGAATCTGTGTCATTTCAATATCAGAAAATACTTGGAACAAAACAAAATACGTTAGGTTTAATTTAATCATTTAAAATGCAATAATAACCCACAGCATTTGTGTCAGTTTCTGCAACAATAATGCCCAGCAATGTTGCTAGCTTATGTAATAACCCCCAGCATTGATGGGATTGTCTGCAATCCCCATTAGGGATGAGCTTCGAGTTTGAGTCGAACTCATGTTCGACTCAAACATTGGCTGTTCGCCAGTTGGCCGAACAGCGAACAATTTGGGGTGTTCGCGGCAAATTCGAAAGCCGCGGAACACCCTTTAAAAAGGTCTATGGGAGAAATCAAAAGTGCTAATTTTAAAGGCTTATATGCATGGTATTGTCATAAAAAAGTTTGGTGACCTGAGTCCTGCCCCAGGGGACATGGATCAATGCAAAAAAAGTTTTAAAAAACGGCCGTTTTTTTCAGCAGTGATTTTAATAATGTTTAAAGTGAAACAATAAAAGTGTAATATTCCTTTAAATTTAGTAGCTGGGGGGTGTCTATAGTATGCCTGTAAAGGGGCGCATGTTTCCCGTGTTTAGAACAGTCTGACAGCAAAATGACATTTTAAAAGGAAAAAAAAGTCATTTAAAACTACGGCGGGCGGGGGGCTTATTGGAATCTGGAAGCCCCCTTTAACAAGGGGACCCCCAGATCCCGGCCCTCCCCCCTGTGTGAAATGGTAAGGGGGTACGTGTACCCCTACTATTTCACAAAAAAGTGTAAAAATGTTAAAAATGACAAGAGACAGTTTTTGAAAATAGCCTTTATTTAAATGCCTCTTCTTTCTTCTCTCTTCTCTCTTCCTTCGGTTTCTTCCTCCATCTTCTTCTTCTGGTTCTTCCTCCGGTGTTCTCGTCCGGCATCTCCCTCCGCGGCGCCAGTGTCTTCTTCCCTTAGTCTTCTCGGGCCTCTCCACATCCACCATTATGGGAGGCTGCCGCTGTTTGACGCTTCTCCTCTTCTGACGGTTCATAAATAACGGAAGGGCGGGGCCACCCGGTGACCCCGCCCCCTCTGACGCACGGGGACTCGATGGGGACTTCCCTGTGGCATTCCCCGTGACATCAGAGGGGGGCGGACAGGGAAGTCACTGTGCGTCAGAGGGGGCGGGGTCACCGAGTGGCCCCGCCCTCCGTTATTTAGTTCGTGTCCCATAGACTTTAACAGTGTTCGCATGTTCAAACAAATTTTTGGCCTGTTCGCATGTTCTGGTGCGAACTGAACAGGGGGGTGTTCGGCTCATCCCTAATCCCCATTATGAACTGGCTGGAGTGGTTAACTCTCTGGGGGGAGGTTAATTAACCACTTGAGCTCCCTTCATGGTCAGTCCAGTTTTCAGTTTTTGCTATATAGAAATGAGCTACTTTAACTGGTAATTGTGCGGTCATGCAACGCTGTATCCAAAATACATTTATATTAAAAAAAATTCTCACAAATAAAGCTTTTTTTGGGGTGTATTTGCGCACCACTGGGTTTTTTCATTTTTATTTTATGAACAAAAAAAATACCGAACATTTTGAAAAAAAAAAATATATATATATATATATATATATATATATATATATATATATATATATATATATATATATATATATATATATATATATATATATATTTTACTTTCTGCTATAAAACATCTAATAATAATAATAATAATAATAATAATAATAATAATAATAATAATAATAAATAAAAAAAATCTTCATATATTTAGGCAAAAATGTATTCTGCTACGTGTCTTTGGTACAAAAAAAAAAACCCCAATAAGTATATTAATTGGTTTGTGTGAAAAGCTATAGCACCTACAAACATTGGGATTTTTACTGGAGTTTTTTTTTTTATTCTAGTGTTGGCGGCGATAAGCGACTCAGTGGGACAGTGATAGTGACATTAAGGCTCCATTCACACTAGCGCGTTTTTTGATGCATTTTGCAGAAATGCATGGGAATTTAACATGGGTTCCTATGGAACATGTTCACATCAATGCCTTTTTGTACCTCTGCGTTTTTGGAAAGGGTCAGGGACTTTTTTCATGCAAAATGCAGCGTTTTGCATGTAATAGAATTCAATGGACCAGTATCAAAAACGCAAGTGCAGCATTTTTACAGCATTTTTGCAGCGTTTTGCGTTTTTGGAGTTTTTTTTTTTAGACTGTATACAGTCTAAAAAAAACTGTAAAAAAAAAAATGCAAAATGCTGCAAAAACGCTGTAAAAACGCTGCAAAAACGCTGCTCAAAAACAAACTCCAAAAACGCTCAAAAGCAACATGCATAGATGTGAATCGGGCCTGACACTTTATGGGAACTGACTTACTGCCACTACATCACAAGGCTCAATTCACATCTATGCATGTTGCTTTTGAGCAGTGCTTTTTGCGGTGCTTGCCGCATTTTTGGACACACGTTTTTACCCCGATTTTGCTGCAATTTGTGTGTTTTTTTTTTACACTGTATATAGCTGGTTACTAAGGAGGGGGCCGGGAAGCCGGCCACCGCATTCTTACCAAAGAATGAGTCATCAGCTGTCAGCAGGCCTTCCCGCTGACAGCTGAATGTAAAATGATAGAGATAGAGATAGAGATAGAGATAGAGTTAGAGATAGAGATAGAGATAGAGATAGAGAGATAGATATATTAACCTGGGGGACAGGTAGCAGGCACAAAGCTCCCTGGGATGAGCAGTCTTTCAGGCACAGATACCAAATCCAGTGAAATAGTGACAAACAGTGCGGTGTTTATTTGTGATATTTACAAGTCTATATACAGGTGCTGTACAGTGTTCCAAAAGAAACAAATCGGAACAAAAATAGCCAAAACAAAACCTAGCCGTGTCTCGGCACTAACTAAACAATATTTACAGATCCTAACTACCAAGCTGAGCAAGCCTACAGCTTGTCAGCTTCCACATACCTTTTTGCTCTCTTACACAGAAGTTCTGAGTATCCCAGGCCAAGAGCAAGGCTGTCTTGCTCAGATGAGCTCTAAATTAGCCTGGGGGAGAGGACCAAGACCTGAACCGGACCATGGATCAGAGATCCCTGAACCTGTATGAGAGGAGCCTGGGAGATGTATAAACCCCGAACAGGACTTTTCCTGGCTCTCTCTGGGAGGCTCTGCTACATATCCTCCCCCCTTGTTTCAACCCCAGGGTTGGAACACCTGTAGCCCAACAGGAGTGAACACGGGACAGGGCATCTACATTCCCCATCTCAACACCTGGCCTGTGTTTTACAGTGAATGAGTAATCCTGTAGAGCCAAAAACCACCGGTTCACTCGTCTATTAGTCTCCTTCTTTTGGGCCATCCATTTCAGAGGAGCATGGTCAGTTATTAACTCAAACTGGCGTCCTAACAAATAGTACCTGAGTGCGTCCATGGCCCACTTTATGGCTAAACACTCCTTTTCAATGACTGCATACCTTTGCTCATGGTCATTGAGCTTTCTGCTTAGGTACACCACAGGGTGTTCTTCCCCATTGTGTACCTGTGATAGTACTGCCCCGATACCAACATCAGACGCATCCGTCTGAACCAAAAAATCTTTGGAGAAATCGGGGGGAGTACAGTACTGGTTGTGTACAAAGAGCCTTCTTCAGGACTTGGAAAGATTTCTCTGCTACTGAGGACCATTTCACCATTACCGAGTCTTTCCCTTTCGTAAAGTCTGTCAGTGGGGCAGCTATAGTTGCAAAATTTGGGATAAATCTTCTATAATACCCCGCAATGCCAAGAAAGGCCCTGACCTGCTTCTTGTTTGCAGGACGTGGCCATTCCTGGATGGCTTCTATTTTATTCACTTGAGGTTTTATGACACCACGCCCAATAGTGTAGCCCAAATACTTGGCTTCGTCTAGACCAATGGCACATTTTTTTGGATTTGCTGTAAAACCTTCTTTGAAGAGGGAATCGAGGACAGCCTGGACACGGGGCAAGTGAGACTCCCAGTCAGTGCTATGTACCACTATGTCATCTAGATATGCTGCTGCATATTGTCGGTGGGGTCTTAGAGTCCTGTCCATGGCCCTCTGAAATGTGGCGGGGCATTTTGCAACCCAAAAGGCATTTTTTTTATATTGAAAGGAACCCTCCGGGGTCACAAATGCAGTCTTCTCTTTGGCGCTACCAGTCAGGGGTATTTGCCAATAACCTTTTGTCAAGTCCAAAGTGGTCAGATAGCGAGCCTTGCCAAGTCGGTCTATAAGTTCGTCCACTCTGGGCATTGGGTACGTGTCAAACTTTGTCACTGCATTAAGCTTCCTGAAGTCATTACAGAACCTCCAAGTGCCATCCGGTTTTGGGACTAACACGATGGGGCTAGACCAGTCACTATTGGATTCCTCAATGACATCTAGCTCCAACATTCTTTTAACTTCCTCGCTGATGTCCTTTCTCCTCGCTTCAGGAATTCGGTATGGTTTGAGCTTGACACGGACCCCAGGTTCAGTAACAATATCATGCTGAACTGCTGAAGTCGTGCCAGGTAACTCTGAAAATTTCTCTCTATTTCTTATCAGGAATTCTCTAGTTTCCTGCTTTTGAGAATATGACAGGGAGTCTGGAATCGTGACCTCAGGGATCAGAGGGGACTCAGTACCCTTAGGCGTTACCGGGAGGGACCTCGCAGTTAACGACAGTCTATCCTTCCAGGGCTTTAACAGGTTTATGTGGTAAATCTGTTCGGGCTTCCTTTTTCCTGGTTGATATATTTTGTAATTGACCTCCCCAACTCTTTCAATTACTTCAAAGGGACCCTGCCACTTAGCCAGGAACTTGCTCTCAACAGTGGGAACTAACACCACGACCCTATCACCAGGTGAGAAAACACGGAGTTGGGCCCCCCTGTTGTATATCCTCTGTTGAGCTGTTTGGGCCTGTAGTAAGTGTTCTTTTACCAACGGCATGATTGCTGCAATCCTGTCCTGCATTTGAGCGATATGCTCAATGACACTTTTATGGGGTGTCTGCTCCCCCTCCCAAGTTTCTTTGGCTATGTCCAAGAGTCCCTGAGGGTGTCTCCCATAAAGCAACTCAAAGGGAGAGTACCCCGTGGAGGACTGGGGAACCTCCCTGATGGCAAACATCAAGTATGGTATCAGGAAGTCCCAGTTTTTCCCATCCTTGTCAACAACCTTTTTTAACATGCTCTTTAATGTTTTATTGAAGCGTTCCACCAAGCCATCCGTTTGAGGATGGTACACCGAGGTTCGCAATTGCGTCACCTTAAATAACTTGCACAGCTCTCTAGTTATTCATGACATAAATGGGGTGCCCTGGTCTGTAAGGACTTCTTTAGGGATTCCAACACGACTGAACACCATAAACAGCTCTTTGGCAATGTTTTTAGCAGACGCGGTGCGTAAGGGAATTGCCTCTGGGTAACGGGTAGCATAATCCATGATTACGAGGATATGCTGATGACCTCGGGCAGACTTGGGGAGTGGACCCACAAGGTCCATGGCAATCCTCTCAAAGGGCACTTCAATAATGGGCAAGGGCACTAAAGGACTTCGGAAGTGTTGTAGTGGGGCTGACATCTGACACACAGGACTGGATTGACAATAATTCTCAATATCCTTCTGTATTCCGGGCCAATAAAACCTGCGCAACACCCTTTCAGTAGTTTTCTCAACCCCTAAATGACCTCCTAGCAAGTGCCCATGGGCAAGTTCCAACACCACCCGTCTGTATGGCTTAGGGACCACCAACTGTTCAACCACTTCATCATTTTTTTTTATATACACGATACAGTAAATCCTCATTACTGCTAAAATAAGGAAAACAGAGCCTGTCCCCTGATTCGACAGGTACATCATTAATCACCATTACATTTTCCCAGGCCCTGGCAAGGGTTGGTTCTTTTCTCTGCTTGGTACCAAAATTTTCCTTGTGTACATTAAGGTCAGCAAACTCCAACGTAGGCTCAGATTCAGCAGATGGCTGTCCAGCTCCACTGGTTGTGGGGACCTCCTCAGGCTCCTCCAGCTCTCCTGCCATAACTGAGAATGGAAAACCTGGGGAGCCCTGAGAAGAGTCCCCTGAACCCATATTGTCAGTAGCGGCCAGGAGTTCTGGCTCTGTCACTGAGTCAGCTACTGCGACCGGGTCGGGACGATCCCACAGTTCCCAAAACTTAGGGAAGTCCCTACCAATGATGGCCTCGTGCACCAAGTGGGGCACAAGTCCGACCGGATGGGTCACCGTACCTAAGCCAGTTTTAAACTGAACAGTGGCTATAGAATACTCGCGGGTATCCCCATGTACACAGATCACAGCAATTTTTTTAGCATGCAAATTCACAGTGTCAACCATCTCAGCTGTAACCAAAGTCACTAGACTTCCAGAGTCTAGCAAGGCCGTAATAGGCTTATTATTAACAGTCATTTGGCACATGTGTTTTCCCATACTTGGTGCTGCAGCGCATGAAACAGCAGCAAACATAGACTGCCTTCTAATGGACAGATCACACTGCATTGGTTCATCTGTCAATGGACAGTTTGCTGCAACATGTCCCAGTTCTTGGCAACGAAAACACCTGATGTTTCCCCAGTTTGGTTTGCTGACAGGCAGTAGCTTCCCTTGTTTGGGACGCCAAACTTCAGTCCTGGCACCAAAAATCCTCCCCCCTATTTCCTTGCCATGCTTACCACCCACTTCCCCTGGAACAGTCTTACCGGTTGCCTGGGGAGACCGTGGCTTTGGGCGGAAAGTCCGTGCGGCTGTAGGGCTGGTGACCAGGTTCTCTGCAGCAAAGTACCTTTCAACAAGTTCCACAAGGTTGCCCGCCGAGTTGGGGTCTGCAGGGGAACTGGTAGTGACCTCAGGAAACGGTCCATGACAACACGCTCCACTATTTGTGGCCCAGACAGGGACTCCGGCTGTAGCCATTTTCTCACCAAGTGAATTAGGTCGAACATCTGCGATCTTGGGGGCCTCTTGTCTTGGAAGAACCAGCTGTGGACCCGCTGTGCTCGAACTGCCAGGGTGACACCAAGTCGCGCCAGGATTTCCCGCTTGACCTTTTCATAGTCTTCTGCTTCTGCTGACTCCAAATCATAGTAGGCCTTCTGCGATTCTCCAGACAGCAAGGGGGCAACCAGTCCTGCCCACTGGGTTTTGGGCCAACCTTCCCTCTCAGCGGTCCGTTCAAACGTTAAGAGAAAGGCCTCTGGATCATCTGCAGTCATCTTGGAAAGAAAGCGACCCAAGCGTTTGCTTGTTGCTGTGCAGCATTGGATTGTTGCTGTGCAGCATTGGATATCACCAATTGTTTTAGGATTTCCTCCATGTTTAGTCACTCTAGGTACTGGCCTTTTAAGTAGTAACTTACTACAGCTGGTCGCAGTCTCCACCATATGTAACCTGGGGGACAGGTAGCAGGCACAAAGCTCCCTGGGATGAGCAGTCTTTCAGGCACAGATACCAAATCCAGTGGAATAGTGACAAACAGTGCGGTGTTTATTTGTGATATTTACAAGTCTATATACAGGTGCTGTACAGTGTCCCAAAAGAAACAAATAGGAACAAAAATAGCCAAAACAAAACCTAGCCGTGTCTCGGCACTAACTAAACAATATTTACAGATCCTAACTACTAAGCTGAGCAAGCCTACAGCTTGTCAGCTTCCACATACCTTTTTGCACTCTTACACAGAAGTTCTCTGAGTATCCCAGGCCAAGAGCAAGGCTGTCTTGCTCAGGTGAGCTCTAAATTAGTATGGGGGAGAGGACCAAGACCTGAACCGGACCATGGATCAGAGATCCCTGAACCTGTATGAGAGGAGCCTGGGAGATGTATAAACCCCGAACAGGACTTTTCCTGGCTCTCTCTGGGACGCTCTGCTACAATATATATAAATATTTATTTATATTTATTTATTTATTTATATTTATTTATTTTTTTTAAATGGTGTGGGGTCTCCCCCAAAATCCATATTAGACCCTTATGCCTTATGCAGCCTGGCAGGTCAGGAAAGGGAGGGGACGAGCAAGTGCCCCCCCTTCTGAACCATACCAGGATGCATGACCTCAACATGAGGGGTGGTTGCTTCGGGGCAGGGGGGGCTCTGTGCCCCACACACCAAAGCACCTTGCCCCCATGGGGACAAGGGCATCTTCCCTACAACCCTTGCCCGGTGGTTGTCGGGGTCTGCAGGCGGGGGGCTTATCAGAATCTGGAAGCCCCTTTTAACCCCAGATCCCGGCCTGTGAATGAGTATGGGATACATTGTACCCCTACTTATTCACCACAAAAAAGTAGTGTTATGTGAAAAAATACAGTACACAGTTTTTGACAAGTCTTTTATTAAAAATATCTTCTTCCCCGCTTCTTCCTCCGGTCTTCCTCCATCTTCTCCCGCATCTTCCTCCTCCAGGCTTCATCTTCTCTAGATTCTTCTTCCACTCTTCTTCTTTCTCCTGTCTTCTTTGTCCGGTGTGCTTCTTCCTCTGCCGCCGCCGACCTCCTCAGATGCTGAGTCCCGCTGATCTGTCTGCACCGATGTCAAGCATGTCCTAGATAACGATGGGGGCATGGCCATCGGATGACATCATCCTAAGGCCCCGTCCTCTTGTTGAAATCACCCCCCGGGGCATGATGGGTCTGTGACGTCACAAGGGGGCGGGGGCCCCTGGATGATGCCATCCGATGGCCACGCCCCCCATTGGATAAGGGTCTGGTATGGATTTTGGGGGGATGGTTATTGTAATTACACTTTAGATTGTTTAGCATGCACAGTATTTAGTGTTTTAATTTATCAGTTTTAATTCATTAGTTCATCTTACCCCAAATGGGTATTTACATATATTGATTTTTCACACCAAAGATCACACACCCAGGTTTGTTTGTCTTTTATGTAAAGACCACACTTTATATGCACCGTTTGTTTTATTTGGTTTCACATAATCGATGCCTATGGGCAACACTTACTAATAGGAGTGCTGTGAATTATTCTTTTATTTCTTATGATTTTTCCCAAAGGAAGCAGTATATATATATATATATACATGTAACATTTTTTTCATTTATTTTTGTTACTGTTATTTTTATTTATTTTTATTTATTTTACCATACCTCCAACCACTATTTGCTAGGAATAGAACAGTGCCATATCTACTTTGTTTTTCCTACATTTTTCATCCACTGAAGTCTATGGAACCAAAAAAAAGTCCCTGGCCCTTTCCATAAAATGCACAGATGTGAACTACATCCATGGGAAACCATGTTAAATGGACTGTAGTGGGTTTCTGCAAAACTGAAAACACAAAAAAATGCATAGGTGTGAACCGGGCCTTATACAATGATCAGTGCTAATAATATACACGGTCACTGTACTAATGACACTGGCTGGGAAGGGAGTAACATCTAGGGGCAGTAAAGGGGTTAATTGTGTGCCTAACAATGTGTAATGTGTGCTGCTTTTTTTTTTGCTACCGATCGTTTTGTTTCTTATCACTGTTTTGCATGGAAAAGAAAAAAAAAGTGACGGTTCCCTGTGTACAGAGCCCTGTGTTGATTGTCAACACAGGGATCTGGGCTGTGATTGGACACAGCCGGTCAGCAGGTCCCAGCCGTGAATCATTGGCTAGGATCTGCTGACAGACACCCACTGTGTACAATGACAGGGGAGTAGGCGGGCGAGGGAATGCGCCCAAAAACCCTAAAACAAGCAGTGACGTATGGGTACATCTTGGTGTCTTTAGCTGCTAACCAGGGCTGGACTGGGACAAAAATTTGGCCCTGGACTTCATCCAGACCGGCCCACTTTCATATATATATACATGTAACATTTTTTTCATTTATTTTTGTTACTGTTATTTTTATTTATTTTTATTTATTTTACCATACCTCCAACCACTATTTGCTAGGAATAGAACAGCGCCATATCTACTTTGTTTTTCCTACATTTTTCATCCACTGAAGTCTATGGAACCAAAAAAAAGTCCCTGGCCCTTTCCATAAAATGCACAGATGTGAACTACATCCATGGGAAACCATGTTAAATGGACTGTAGTGGGTTTCTGCAAAACTGAAAACACAAAAAAATGCATAGGTGTGAACCGGGCCTTATACAATGATCAGTGCTAATAATATACACGGTCACTGTACTAATGACACTGGCTGGGAAGGGAGTAACATCTAGGGGCAGTAAAGGGGTTAATTGTGTGCCTAACAATGTGTAATGTGTGCTGCTTTTTTTTTTGCTACCGATCGTTTTGTTTCTTATCACTGTTTTGCATGGAAAATAAAAAAAAAGTGACGGTTCCCTGTGTACAGAGCCCTGTGTTGATTGTCAACACAGGGATCTGGGCTGTGATTGGACACAGCCGGTCAGCAGGTCCCAGCCGTGAATCATTGGCTAGGATCTGCTGACAGACACCCACTGTGTACAATGACAGGGGAGTAGGCGGGCGAGGGAATGCGCCCAAAAACCCTAAAACAAGCAGTGACGTATGGGTACATCTTGGTGTATTTAGCTGCTAACCAGGGCTGGACTGGGACAAAAATTTGGCCCTGGACTTCATCCAGACCGGCCCACTTTTATTTTGCAAACACACACAAAAACAGTATATAAACTATACGCAATTGCGCAAAAACATAAGTAAAAACATTCTACTGTATGTATAAACAGCTTTTTTTTTATTATTTAGAGAAAAAGATGCATTCCAACATTACAGACGCCTTTAGAATGAAATGTGTAAGTTACACTCTGTTCAATGGCAGGTGTCATAAATAAGGAGAAGAGTTATAAATAACATCTTATGTTTGAATAGAATATTAACAAGAAACAGTTCAAACAATAACTTGTGGGAATCACAAACATAAAAAGACAGGGAAAAATCCACTCTAAGGCTCGATTCACATCTATGCATGTTGCATTTGAGCGTTTCTGCAGTGTTTTTTGCATTGCTTGCTGCGTTTTTGAACATGCGCTTTTGACGCGTTTTTAACGCGTTTTTTTTTTTTTTTTTTTTTACAGTGTTTTTTTACACTGTATACAGTGTAAGAAAAAAGAAAGGCAAAAAAAACCACAAAACGCAGCAAAAACGCGTTAAAAATGCATCAAAAACGCAGTATTTGCATTTTTGAATGCGGGTCCATTGAATTCTATTACATGCAAAACACTGCATTTTGCATGAAAAAAAGTCCCCGACCCTTTCCAAAAACGCAGAGGCACAAAAATGCATTGATGTGAACATGTTCCATAGGAACCCATGTTAAAAAATTCCCATGCATTTCTGCAAAATGCATCAAAAAATGCATTAGTGTGAATGGAACATTACATACAATGCAAATTACCAAGGCATTATAAACGGCTAACCATACAAAAAGGTCCAAAATCACTGTTAGGGCCTATAGAAGAAGCTTAGAAAACAATTCACTTTTCTCTGCAACTTTGTCAATGATCACTTCAGAGTCAAGAGAGCAGAGGATGTCCTTTTCTGTTGACATCAACATAAAAGCTTCCAGATGCTCTTGTGACAGCTTGGTTCTGAGTCTGCTTTTGATGAACTTGAGTGTTGAAAATGTACGATCACAAGCAACCTGGACAGGGTGAGTAGAAACTGGTATGCAAGACCCAGGAGGTGGTAGGCATTTGACATTAGGTTGAACCTCCTGAGAATCTGGTAGAAACACAGCGGGCATTCTTTACATGAGGAACACTTCTTACACTGGATTTCAACCTGCTCATCTTCACTAGGGATGAGCCGAACACCCCCCAGTTCGGTTCGCACCAGAACCCGCGAACGGACCGAAAGTTCGCACGAACGTTAGAACCCCATTGACGTCTATGGGACTCGAACGTTCGAAATCAAAAGTGCTCATTTTAAAGGCTAATTTGCATGGTATTGTCCGAAAAAGGGTTTGGGGACCCGGGTCCTACCCCAGGGGACATGTATCAATGCAAAAAAAACTTTTAAAAACGGCCGTTTTTTCGGGAGCAGTGATTTTAATGATGCTTAAAGTAAAAAAAAAAAAGTAAAATATTCCTTTAAATATCGTACCTGGGGGGTGTCTATAGTATGCCTGTAAAGTGACGCGTGTTTCCCATGTTTAGAACAGTCCCTGCACCAAATGTCATTTTTAAAGGAAAAAATCTCATTTAAAACTGCTTGCGGGTTTAATGTCATGTCGGGTCATGGCAATATGGATGAAAATCTGTGAGACAAACGGCATGGGTACCCCCCAGTCCATTACCAGGCCCTTTGGGTCCTGTATGGATATTAAGGGGAACCCCGCACCCAAATTAAAATAAGGAAAGGCCCTATATACTCTGAACAGCAGTATACAGGCGGTGCAAACAAGACAGGGACTGTAGGTTTGTTGTTAAGTAGAATCTCTTTGTAATTTTGAACGGGTACATTTTTAACGTGTTTAGCTCCAGCCAAAAAATCTTTTTTAAGCTTTTTGGAAAAAATAGGGAAGGGTTATCACCCCTGTGACATTTGTTTTGCTGTCTTTCCTCCTCTTCAGAAGATTTCACCTCACTTTTTTGTCCCAATGAAAAATGTTTTTTGAAAATTTGGGTTTTTTTGTGGAACAAGGTTTGGAAAGCATCAGTGGAAAGGAGAAATTGTTTTCCCATATTAACTCTTACAGGAGAGAATTTCCCTTCCTAGGGGTAGATTTCATCTCACTTCCTGTTGTCTCCTTCCGTTTGCAAGTAGGAGTCGTTTGTAAGTTAGATGTTTGAAAGTAGGGTCCTGCCCTATATACTCAGCAGAAATTTGGGCCTTAGGTGTTGCTGTGGCCACAACACTGTAAGCCCTCACAGGGCCCTGCTGTGAAATATTAGATCACAAATTGTAATTACATGCCCCTGTTGAACAGGAGCTGAAAAATTAGGCCTTAGGCACTGGTGCTGGTGCCACAACACTGCAACCCCTCACAGACACTCTAGTTGGAACGCAGGAATGAGCCCTGCTGCAAAGTATTGCATCAAAAATTGTAATTACACGCCCCTGTTAGACAGGGGCAGAAAAATTGGTCCTTAGGCACTGGTGCTGGTGCCACAACACTGCAACCCCTCACAGACACTCTAGTTGGAACGCAGGAACGAGCCCTGCTGCAAAGTATTGCATCAAAAATTGTAATTACACGCCCCTGTTAGACAGGGGCAGAAAAATTGGGCCTTAGGCACTGGTGCTGGTGCCACAACACTGCAACCCCTCACAGACACTCTAGTTGGAATGCAGGAACGAGCCCTGCTGCAAAGTATTGCATCAAAAATTGTAATTACACGCCCCTGTTAGACAGGGGCAGAAAAATTGGGCCTTAGGCACTGGTGCCACAACACTGCAACCCCTCACAGACACTCTAGTTGGAATGCAGGAACGAGCCCTGCTGCAAAGTATTACATCAAAAATTGTAATTACACGCCCCTGTTAAACAGGGGCTGAAAAATTGTGCCTTAGGCACTGGTGGTGGCGCCCAGAACCAAAAATGTTCTTACAAGCTATCAGCGTGATGATTGAGGAGGAAGAGGATAATTACTCAGGGATAGTCACTCAGCATCAGCATAGGCAGTCTTTGAAGGGATCTGAAAAAAATTATTCAGTTACATCAGCATCAGGTGCTTGGTAGCTGGTGGTGATCCAAGACTGATTCATTTTTATGAAGGTCAGCCGATCGACCGAGTCAGTGGACAGACGCACCCTGTGATCGGTTACCACGCCTCCAGCAGCACTGAATGTGCGTTCCGAAAGAACGCTGGATGCAGGACAGGCCAGTAGCTCAATTGCATACTGTGCAAGCTCTGGCCAGTGATCCATCCTCAAGACCCAGTAACCCAGAGGATTTTCGGTGGGAAAGGTGTCCAAGTCTGATCTTGCCCCTAGGTATTCCTGCACCATGTAAAACAGACGCTGGCGATGGTTGCTGGAACCGATCATACCTTGGGGCTGCGGACCAAAAAATTGTCTGAACGCATCGGTCAGACGGCCACCTTCTCCACCGCTCCTTCTTTGACTGACCGAAGCCTCAGCAACACGTTGTCCAGAAACAGGAGTTTGTAACCTCCCAGTCTCTGGGAACGCGTTGCACAGACCTTTCTGCAAGGCCTCCCGAAGATGTTTCATCCTCTGCTCCCTCTGCGATGGCAAGATAAGGTCCGCAACCTTACCCTTGTAACGTGGATCAAGGAGGGTTGCCAGCCAGTATTGGTCCTTCTCCTTGATACCACGAATACGAGGATCCTTACGCAGGCTTTGCAGGATCAGGGAGGCCATGCAGCGTAGGTTTGCTGAGGCATTCGGTCCGGAGTCCTCTGGGTCACTAAGGACAACAACGTCCGCAGCCACCTCCTCCCAGCCACGTACAAGTCCATGTGTTCCTTGGGACTGATCCCTTAAAGACTGCTGATGCTGAGTGCCAGGCTCCACCTCCATACTGACACAATCTTCCTCCTCCTCCTCCTCCTCCTCCTCCTCGTCCTCTTCCTGTGTGATCGGCGGGCACGCAGGAACACTGTCTGGATAAAGGGGGCCTTGAGAGCTAAGGAAGTCCTCCTCTTCCTGCCTCTGTTCTGCCTCAAGTGCCCTGTCCATTATTCCATGCAGCGTGTGCTCCAACAGGTGGACAAGGGGGACAGTGTCACTGATGCATGCACTGTCAGTGCTCACCATCCTCGTGGCCTCCTCGAATGGTGACAGGACAGTGCATGCATCCCTGATCATGGCCCACTGGCGTGGGGAAAAAAAAACAAGGTCCCCTGACCCTGTCCTGGTGCCATAGTCGCACAGGTACTCATTGATGGCCCTCTGCTGCGTGTGCAGCCGCTGCAGCATGGCCAACGTTGAGTTCCACCTGGTGGGCATGTCACAGATTAGGCGGTTCTTGGGCAGGTTAAACTCCTTTTGGAGGTCCGTCAGCCGAGCACTGGCATTATATGACCGGCGGAAATGCACACAGACTTTCCTGGCCTGCCTCAGGACATCCTGTAAGCCCGGGTACCTGCCCAAGAACCGCTGCACCACCAAGTTAAGGACGTGAGCCAAACAGGGCACATGGGTCAGTTGTCCCTGTCGGAGGGCAGAGAGGAGGTTGGTGCCATTGTCGCAAACCACCATTCCTGCCTTAAGTTGGCGTGGCGTCAACCACCTCTGAACCTGCCCCTGCAGAGCTGACAGAACCTCTGCCCCAGTGTGGCTCCTGTCCCCCAAGCACACCAGCTCAAGCACCGCATGGCATCTTTTGGCCTGCGTACTTGCGTAGCCCCTTGAACGCCTACGGAGCACCGCTGGTTCCGAGGAAGAGGCCATGGAGGAAGAAGAAGAGGAGGGGGTGGAGGAGAGAGGTGTGTCACAATCAGCATTTTGGAGGCGTGGTGGCGGAACAACCTCCAACACTACTGCACCTTGTCCTGCATCCTTCCCAGCTGCCAGCAGAGTCACCCAATGCGCCGTGAAACTTAAGTAACGTCCCTGTCCATGCCTGCTGGACCATGAGTCAGCGGTAATATGCACCTTACCGCTGACCGCCCTGTCCAGCGAGGCATGGACATTGCCTTCCACATGCCGGTAGAGAGCCGGAATCGCCTTCCGTGAGAAAAAGTGGCGTTTGGGTACCTGCCACTGAGGAACCGCACATTCCACAAACTCACGGAAGGGGGCAGAGTCTACCAACTGAAAAGGCAGCAGTTGAAGTGCTAGCAATTTTGCCAAGCTAGCATTCAACCGCTGGGCATGTGGATGGCTGGGAGCAAACTTCTTTCGGCGGTGCAGCAGCTGGGGCAGGGAAATTTGCCTGGTACAATCTGACGTCGGTGTACCAAAAGCAGATTGCCCACAAGTACTTGGCTGTGACACACCTAATTCTACACCTTCATTCCTCTCACTGCAGGTCTCAGAGAGGACTGAAGGTCTAGTGGGGTTGGAAATCTCAGCTGATGAGGAGCAAGGAGAGATCCTCTTTGTTCTTTGGTGTGGTTAGATATGCTTGCCAACGAACTGCATGGCAGGTCAACATATGTCTGGTCAAGCATGTGGTACCCAAGCGGGAGATGTTTTGGCCACGCGAGATACGCTTGAGACATATGTTGCAAATAGCAGCGGTGCGATCTGATGCACTCGTCTCAAAAAAGGCCCACACCAAAGAACTTTTTGAATAACGCGCAGAGACTGCAGCGCCCTGCACATGTGGAGCTTTGGGGTGTGATGCAGTCAATGTGCTGCCCTTAGGCTGGCCCCTGGAGGGCATCCTGCCTCGTTGGTGATGTGCCGCCTCCTCCTCCTCCTCCTCCTCCTCCTCCTCTCTCCTATCAGGCACCCACGTTGAGTCAGTGACCTCATCATCCCCTCCCTCCTCATCACTGGAGCAAACCTGGCAGTATGCTGCAGCAGGGGGAGCATGACTGCCAGATTGCTGTCCTTCTTGGGCACCCCCTCTGTCCGTGCTCATGTTACTGCCTTCATCGAGCTCAGTATCATCATCAGAGCCTTCCAAACGCTGGGCATCCTCCTGGAGCATGTACCCAACACTGTGGTCAAACAGTTCGAGGGAATCCTCAGGAGGACATGGTGGAGCTAGGGAAGGAGTCACTGATGACATTGAGCTGAGGGAAGAGGCCGCTGCTTTGCCAGACAAAGCACCCTGGGCATGGGTGAGAGAGGATGAGGAGGATGAGGACGGCATGGTCATCCACTCGACCAAGTCTTCCGCATGTTGCGGCTCAACACGGCCAGCTGCCGAAAAAAAGGCCAAGCGTGTCCCATGGCCACGTGCTGATGAGGATGCACCGTCTCCACGACCAGCACTAGACACAGAGCCTGCTTGCCCTCTCTTATTGGCTTGTGACTGTCTGCCTCTCCTTCTTGGCCTTCCAGACATACTAATGGCCTGTAGCTGCACTAAGCTGGGATAGAACACCTGTAATTTTCTTCAGGTAGCTTTATATACTGTAACCAGACAAGCCTGCCTGTCAGTAGGAAGATAACAGGAACGGATCTAGCTGAACACTGTGAGCAGGACGCACTGCACTAAATGTAAATAGCAGGAACGGATCTAGCTGAACACTGTGAGCAGGACGCACTGACTGCACTAAATGTAAATAGCAGGAACGGATCTAGCTGAACACTGTGAGCAGGACGCACTGACTGCACTAAATGTAAATAGCAGGAATGGATCTAGCTGAACACTGTGAGCAGGACGCACTGCACTAAATGTAAATAGCAGGAACGGATCTAGCTGAACACTGTGAGCAGGACGCACTGACTGCACTAAATGTAAATAGCAGGAACAGATCTAGCTGAACACTGTGAGCAGGACGCACTGACTGCACTAAATGTAAATAGCAGGAACGGATCTAGCTGAACACTGTGAGCAGGACGCACTGACTGCACTAAATGTAAATAGCAGGAACGGATCTAGCTGAACACTGTGAGCAGGACGCACTGACTGCACTAAATGTAAATAGCAGGAACAGATCTAGCTGAACACTGTGAGCAGGACGCACTGACTGCACTAAATGTAAATAGCAGGAACGGATCTAGCTGAACACTGTGAGCAGGACGCACTGACTGCACTAAATGTAAATAGCAGGAACGGATCTAGCTGAACACTGTGAGCAGGACGCACTGCACTAAATGTAAATAGCAGGAACAGATCTAGCTGAACACTGTGAGCAGGACGCACTGCACTAAATGTAAATAGCAGGAACGGATCTAGCTGAACACTGTGAGCAGGACGCACTGCACTAAATGTAAATAGCAGGAACAGATCTAGCTGAACACTGTGAGCAGGACGCACTGCACTAAATGTAAATAGCAGGAACAGATCTAGCTGAACACTGTGAGCAGGACGCACTGCACTAAATGTAAATAGCAGGAACGGATCTAGCTGAACACTGTGAGCAGGACGCACTGACTGCACTAAATGTAAATAGCAGGAACAGATCTAGCTGAACACTGTGAGCAGGACGCACTGACTGCACTAAATGTAAATAGCAGGAACGGATCTAGCTGAACACTGTGAGCAGGACACACTGCACTAAATGTAAATAGCAGGAACGGATCTAGCTGAACACTGTGAGCAGGACGCACTGACTGCACTAAATGTAAATAGCAGGAACGGATCTAGCTGAACACTGTGAGCAGGACGCACTGCACTAAATGTAAATAGCAGGAACAGATCTAGCTGAACACTGTGAGCAGGACGCACTGCACTAAATGTAAATAGCAGGAACAGATCTAGCTGAACACTGTGAGCAGGACGCACTGCACTAAATGTAAATAGCAGGAACGGATCTAGCTGAACACTGTGAGCAGGACGCACTGCACTAAATGTAAAAAGCAGGAACAGATCTAGCTGAACACTGTGAGCAGGACGCACTGCACTAAATGTAAATAGCAGGAACGGATCTAGCTGAACACTGTGAGCAGGACGCACTGACTGCACTAAATGTAAATAGCAGGAACGGATCTAGCTGAACACTGTGAGCAGGACGCACTGACTGCACTAAATGTAAATAGCAGGAACGGATCTAGCTGAACACTGTGAGCAGGACGCACTGCACTAAATGTAAATAGCAGGAACAGATCTAGCTGAACACTGTGAGCAGGACGCACTGCACTAAATGTAAATAGCAGGAACAGATCTAGCCTAATCTATCTAACTCAAATCAAATGACACTGTCTGTCTCTCTCTCTATCAGCACACCGGAACACACTACACAGGGCCGCCGTGCAGGCGGCCTTATATAGTGTGGGGCGTGTACTAAATCCCCTGAGCCATAATTGGCCAAAGCCACCCTGGCTTTGGCCAATTACAGCTCTCTCTACTGACGGCGCTGTGATTGGCCAAGCATGCGGGTCATAGTGCATGCTTGGCCAATCATCAGCCAGCAATGCACTGCGATGCCGCAGTGAATTATGGGCCGTGACGCGCCACACGAATTTGGCGCGAACGGCCCATAACGTTCGCAATTCGACGGACGGTCGAACAGCCGATATTCGAGTCGAACATGGGTTCGACTCGAACACGAAGCTCATCCCTAATCTTAACTCACATTCTCCAATGTTTTTACCTTGTATTCATCTAGTGGAGACATTTGATCTTTCCCACTGAAGAGCAAAGCTGCTTAATTCACACTGTAGATTCTCAGCACTTGCTTCACTGTCAAACTTCGACAGACATTTGCTAAGTTCTTGGAACATCAGTGGTGAAAGAGACGAGGACTTTAACTGAGTGAAGTTTCTTGGGTCCAGAAATGCAAGGTCAGCATAGAGTGTGCCATGACTCAGGAACCTTCTGTGCAATGTCTCTGTAGCTGTGTCCATTATTTTATTGTGTATTGTGACTTCATAAGCCTTTTCTGGACTTGTGATCGTTTCAGCATGAGCAATCTCTGCAGGCATGGTTTTCTTCTTCCTATTTCATTGTTATGGCAATGTAGACTGAACTTCCAGTTCTATCTCTTTGTCCTGCTCCTGCAATTTTTCATTTGCCCACAGAACAAATTTCTCTGCAGCTGCGCTAACTGAGGCAAAATCTCTTGACATATTTTTAAGACTTTCATGTGTTGCCATAACCATTCTATGAGCAGACAGTATATCCATCCCCTGTGTTTGAAGGTATTTGGACACTGGTGAAGTCTTCTCAAATATTCTAAGGAAGGTTTGTGCCGTCAGTATCATCTCATACTTCAGCAGAGCTTCTACAAATCCTCGTGCTTGAATGCGAGCAATCGTTTTTAAGGTAATATCTTCTTGTATTGCTGTCAATGCAAGAATGACATCCACATAGAGACAATTGTCTGGATTTGCAAATGAGCCAAACACTTTCCTTGGCCCACCACCGTGTCTCTCCAATTAGTGAGAGTCGTCTCTGGTGCTTGTCTTGGCTCTCACTTTCCCACACATTCATCCTTTTATATGACTCACGAAACAACACTGCAATGTCATTAAGCACTGCAAAAAGTGATCCACATTGAATTACTGTTTGGGTTGTGTCAGCCAAAACTAAGTTAAGAACATGGGCATAGCACCAAACATGCACTTGATTTGGTGAAAATTTGGACACCTGAGTAGAAAAGCCTTTGTAGCGGCCTTGCATGTTAGAGGCACCATCTGTAGCATGTCTAATGCACTTGCTCAAGTTCAAATTGATCTTCTCCGCAAGCTCAGAAACAATATCCACAAAATATTGTCCAGTAGATTCTTTACACTTGACAATGCTAATAAGCCTTTCATGAATGGTGTCTGTAACATATCGCAAAATAATAGAACACTAGTCTTGTGAGGTGATGTCTTGTGTGGTGTCAATCTGGACAGAGAACATTACGGAATTCTTTATGTCTCCCACAATGGTCTCCTGAATAAGGTGCTGAATGGTGTCAATGACAGAATTAATGGTTCTTGCAGACAGTAACGTAACCAGGGAACCTCTGCCTTTTGCCCCAGTCTGATGTAGCTTCTTATGCCGCGTACACACGGTCGTACTTTTCGTCTACAAAAGTCCAACGGACGCTGACGGACTAAAGCTGGCTGGTAATCCGATCGTGTGTGGGCTTCTCCGGACTTTCAACGTACTTTTTTAGCCTCAAATCCGACGTACTTTAGATTTGAAACATGCTTCAAATCTTTACTTCGTAACTACGACGGACCCCGAAATTCGCTCGTCTGTGTGCTAGTCCGACGGACAAAAAGCCACGCTAGGGCACCTATTGGCTACTGGCTATGAACTTCCTTATTTTAGTCCGGTGTACGTCATCACGTACGAATCCGTCGGACTTTTGTGTGGTCGTGTGTAGGCAAGTCCGTTCGTTAGAAAGTATGCCGCAAGTCCGCCGCAAGTCTGCCGAAAGTCTGCCGGAAGTCTGTCGGACAGGCTGTCTGACTTTTGTAGACGAAAAGTCCGACCGTGTGTACGCGGCATTAGATTTTTCAATGCATTCTTTTAAATTCTGTTTCAGACAGACATCATACTTGCTTACCAGGAGTATAATCTCTAAGAAGTTACCATGATCAATATTGCTGTCATCAAGCATGTATGCAGCCTCATTCTCTGACCTATAGCTAAGTCCTCTTTTGCCAATCAATTTTACAACATCAACTACACGCTCCAGTATTTGTCGCCTCTTTCTGATTTGTTCTCTGTGTGAGGACAGCTGACTTCCACTAAGTAAATGTTTAACATCAGATTTAGAGGCATTTAAGAAGTATGCTTCTGCACAGGTTTTGTGTGCCATGCTCTTTTCATGTTCCTCTATGCACTGATGCACGTGTTTCCAGTCTGTCATACCACTTATGTAATGCATTGCGTTCTTGGCAGTAAGTAGGGATGAGCCGAACACCCCCCGGTTCGGTTCACACCAGAACCTGCGAACGGACTGAAAATTTGCACGAACGTTAGAACCCCATTGACGTCTATGGGACTCGAACGTTTGAAATCAAAAGTGCTCATTTTAAAGGCTAATTTTCATGGTATTGTCCTAAAAAGGGTTTGGGGACCCGGGTCCTGCCCCAGGGGACATGTATCAATGCAAAAAAACTTTTAAAAACGGCCATTTTTTCGGGTGCATTGATTTTAATGATGCTTAAAGTAAAAAAAAAAAAAGTGAAATATTCCTTTAAATATCGTATCTGGGGGGTGTCTATAGTATGCCTGTAAAGTGGCGCGTGTTTCCCATGCTTAGAACAGTCCCTGCACAAAATGTCATTTTTAAAGGAAAAAAAAGTCATTTAAAACTGCTTGCGGGTTTATTGTAATGTCGGGTCCTGGCAATATGGATGAAAATCAGTGAGACAAACGGCATGGGTACCCCCCAGTCCATTACCAGGCCCTTTGGGTCTTGTATGGATATTAAGGGGAACTCCGCACCCAAATTAAAAAAAGGAAAGGTGTGGGGCCACCAGGTCCTATATACTCTGAAAAGCAGTATACAGGCGGTGCAAACAAGACAGGGACTGTAGGTTTGTTGTTAAGTAGAATCTGTTTGTAATTTTGAACGGGTACATTTTTAACGTGTTTAGCTCCAGCCAAAAAATCTTTTTTAAGCTTTTTGGAAAACATAGGGAAGGGTTATCACCCCTGTGACATTTGTTTTGCTGTCTGTGCTCCTCTTCAGAAGATTTCACCTCACTTTTTGTCCTAATGACAAATGTTTTTTGAAAATTTGGGTTTTTTTGTGAAACAAGGATTGGTGATAAAGCATCAGTGGAAAGGAGAAATGTTTTTCCCATATTAACTCTTACAGGAGAGAATTTCCCTTCCTAGGGGTAGATTTCATCTCACTTCCTGTTGTCTCCTTCTGTTTGCAAGTAGGAGTCGTTTGTAAGTTGGATGTTTGAAAGTAGGGGCCTGCCCTATATACTCAGCAGAAATTTGGGCCTTAGGTGTTGTTGTGGCCACAACACTGTAAGCCCTCACAGTGCCCTGCTGTGAAATATTAGATCAAGAATTGTAATTACATGCCCCTGTTGAACAGGGGCTGAAAAATTGGGCCTTTGGAAGTGGTGGTGGTGCTGGTGCCACAACACTGTAAGTCCTCACTCGCTCTTGGTGGGCACAGAAACGGGCCCTGCTGTGAAATATTAGATCAAAAATTGTAATTACATGCCCCTGTTAAACAGGGGCTGAAAAATTGGGCCTTAGGCACTGGTGCTGGTGCCACAACACTGCAATCCCTCACAGATACTCTAGTTGGAACGCAGGAACGAGCCCTGCTGCAAAGTATTGCATCAAAAATTGTAATTACACGCCCCTGTTAAACAGGGGCTGAAAAATTGGGCCTTAGGCACTGGTGACGGTGCCCAGAACCAAAAATGTTCTTACACGCTATCAGCGTTATCATTGAGGAGGAAGAGGATAATTACTCAGGATAGTCACTCAGCATCAGCATAGGCAGTCTTTGAAGGGATCTGAGATTTCAAAAAAAATTATTCAGTTACATCAGCATCAGGTGCTTGGCAGCTGGTGGTGATCCAAGACTGATTCATTTTTATGAAGGTCAGTCGATCGACCGAGTCGGTGGACAGACGCACCCCGTGAACGTTACAAAGCCTCCAGCAGCACTGAATGTGCGTTCCGAAAGAACGCTGGATGCAGGACAGGCCAGTAGCTCAATTGCATACTGTGCAAGCTCTGGCCAAGGATCCATCCTCAAGACCCAGTAACCCAGAGGATTTTCGGTGGGAAAGGTGTCCAAGTCAGATCTTGCCCGTAGGTATTCCTGCACCATGTAAAACGGACACTGGCAATGGTTGCTGGAACCGATCATACCTTGGGGCTGCGGACTAAAAAATTGTCTGAACGCATCAGTCAGACGGCCACCTTCTCCACCGCTCCTTCTTTGACTGACCGAAGCCTCAGCAACACGTTGTCCAGAAACAGGGGTTTGTAACCTCCCAGTCTCTGGGAACGCGTCGCACAAACCTTTCTGCGAGCCCTCCCGAAGATGTTTCATCCTCTGCTCCCTCTGCGACGGCAAGATAAGGTCCGCAACCTTACCCTTGTAACGTGGATCAAGGAAGGTTGCCAGCCAGTATTGGTCCTTCTTGATACCACGAATACGAGGATCCTTACTCAGACTTTGCAGGATCAGGGAGGCCATGCAGCGTAGGTTTGCTGAGGCATTCGGTCCGGAGTCCTCTGGGTCACTAAGGACAACATGGTCTGCAGCCACCTCCTCCCAGCCACGTACAAGTCCATGTGTTTCTTGGGACTAATCCCTTAAAGACTGCTGCTGATGCTGAATGCCAGGCTCCACCTCCATACTGACACAATCCTCCCCCTCCTCCTCCTCCTCCTCGTCCTCTTCCTGTGTGATTGGCGGGCACGCAGGAACACTGTCTGGATAAAGGGGGCCTTGAGAGCTAAGGAAGTCCTCCTCTTCCTGCCTCTGTTCTGCCTCAAGTGCCCTGTCCATTATTCCACGCAGCGTGTGCTCCAACAGGTGGACAAGGGGGACAGTGTCACTGATGCATGCACTGTCACTGTTCACCATCTTCGTGGCCTCCTCAAATGGTGACAGGACAGTGCATGCATCCCTGATCATGGCCCACTGGCGTGGGAAAAAAACAAGCTCCCCTGACCCTGTCCTGGTGCCATAGTGGCACAGGTACTCATTGATGGCCCTCTGCTGTGTGTGCAGCCGCTGCAGCATGGCCAACGTTGAGTTCCACCTGGTGGGCATGTCACAGATTAGGCGGTTCTTGGGCAGGTTAAACTCCTTTTGGAGGTCCGCCAGCCAAACACTGGCATTATATGACTGGCGGAAATGTACACAGACTGTCCTGGCCTGCCTCAGGACATCCTGTAAGCCCGGGTACCTGCCCAAGAACCGCTGCACCACCAAGTTAAGGACGTGAGCCAAACAGGACACATGGGTCATTTGTCCCTGTCGAAGGGCAGAGAGGAGGTTGGTGCCATTGTCGCAAACCACCATTCCTGCCTTAAGTTGGTGTGGCGTCAACCACCTCTGAACCTGCCCCTGCAGAGCTGACAGAACCTCTGCCCCAGTGTGGCTCCTGTCCCCCAAGCACACCAGCTCAAGCACCGCATGGCATCTTTTGGCCTGCATACATGCGTAGCCCCTTGAACGCCTATGGAGCACCGCTGGTTCCGAGGGCAAAGCACAGGAAGAGGCCATGGAGGAAGAAAAAGAGGAGGGGGTGGAGAGAGAGGTGTGTCACAATCATTAGTAGTGGCATTTTGGAGGCATGGTGGCGGAACAACCTCCAACACTACTGCACCTTGTCCTGCATCCTTCCCAGCTGCCAGCAGAGTCACCCAATGCGCCGTGAAACTTAAGTAATGTCCCTGTCCATGCCTGCTGGACCATGAGTCAGCAGTAATATGCACCTTACCGCTGACCGCCCTGTCCAGCGAGGCATGGACATTGCCTTCCACATGCCGGTAGAGAGCCGGAATCGCCTTCCGTGAGAAAAAGTGGCGTTTGGGTACCTGCTACTGAGGAACCGCACATTCCACAAACTCATGGAAGGGGGCAGAGTCTACCAACTGAAAAGGCAGCAGTTGAAGCTTATTTAGCTGCCTGCAGTAGTAATAGGATCAGGAAAACACCACCAACCTTCTGCAGGTAGCTTTAGCTGAACACTGTGCAGAGCTCGCACTACACTAACTTGTAGCTTATTTAGCTGCCTGCGGTAGTGATAGGATCAGGAAAACACCACCAACCTTCTACAGGTAGCTTTAGGTGAACACTGTGCAGAGCTCGCAAAAAAATAACTTGTAGCTTATTTAGCTGCCTGCGGTAGTGATAGGATCAGGAAAACACCACTAACCTTCTACAGGTAGCTTTAGCTGAACACTGTGCAGAGCTCGCAAAAAAATAACTTGTAGCTTATTTAGCTGCCTGCGGTAGTAATAGGATCAGGAAAACACCACCAACCTTCTACAGCTAGCTTTACCTGAACACTGTGCAGAGCTCGCAAAAAAATAACTTGTAGCTTATTTAGCTGCCTGCGGTAGTGATAGGATCAGGAAAACACCACCAACCTTCTACAGCTAGCTTTAGCTGAACACTGTGCAGAGCTCGCAAAAAAAAAACCTTGTAGGTTTAGCTGAACACTGTGAGGAGGACGCACTACACTAACTTGTAGCTTTAGCTGAACACTGTGCAGAGGTGGCACTACAATAACTTGTAGTTATAGATGAACACTGTGAGGAGGATGCACTACCCTAACTTGTAGCTTTAGCTGAACACTGTGCAGAGGTCACACTAAACTAACTTGTAGCTTTAGCTGAACACAGTGAGGAGGACGCACTACCCTAACTTGTAGCTTTAGCTGAACACTGTGCACTACACTAACTTGTAGTTTTAGCTGAACACTGTGCACTACATTAACTTGTAGTTTTAGCTGAACACTGTGCAGAGGTCTCACTACACTAACTTGTAGTTTTAGCTGAACATTGTGAGGAGGATGCACTACACTAACTTGTAGCTTTAGCTGAACACTGTGCAGAGGTCGCACTACAATAACTTGTAGTTTTAGCTGAACACTGTGAGGAGGACACACTACCCTAACTTGTAGCTTTAGATGAACACTGTGCAGAGGTCACACTAAACTAACTTGTAGCTTTAGCTGAACACTGTGAGGAGGACGCACTACACTAACTTGTAGCTTTAGCTGAACACTGTGCAGAGGTCTCACTACACTAACTTGTAGTTTTAGATGAACACTGTGAGGAGGACGCACTACACTAACTTTTAGCTTTAGCTGAACACTGTGATGAGGACGCACTACATTAACTGTAAATAGTCTAGCTGCCTGACTGTGGTACTACTAGGATCAAAAGAACACCAGCAATTTTCTTCAGGTAGCTGTAAATACTGTAACAAGACAAGCCTGCCTGTCAGTAGGAAGATAACAGGAACAGATCTAGCTAAACTGAATACAGTATATATATATATATATAAACACCTGGGATGCATATATATACACAATACACTGTAAGTGCAGCTAACTCACTGACTGTCCTGCCTAATCTAGCTAACTCAAATGAAATGACACTGTCTCTCTGTCTCTGTCTCTCAACGCCGGAACACACTACACAGGGCCGCCGTGCAGGCGGCCTTATATAGTGTGGGGCGTGTTCTAAACCCCCTGAGCCATAATTGGCCAAAGCCACCCTGGCTTTGGCCAATTACAGCTCTCTCTACCGACGGCGCTGTAATTGGCCAAGCATGCGGGTCATAGTGCATGCTTGACCAATCATCAGCCAGCAATGCACTGCAATGCCGCAGTGAATTATGGGCCGTGGCGTACCACACGAATTTGGCGCGAACGGCCCATATCGTTCGCAATTCGACGAACGATCGAACAGCCGATGTTCGAGTCGAGCATGGGTTCGACTCGAACACAAAGCTCATCCCTAGCAGTAAGTAAGCCACCGTCTATTAGTGCCCTCCTTGCACCAGAACACTTTCTGTACCAATGGATTTCTTGATGTTTGTTGCGGATGATAATTAAAAAATATCTTCAAGTTTTCATGGTGGGGACGAATGTAATAATCAATGTTTTCCTTGGTGAATTCACTTTCCTCTGTGTATGCTGCCATTTCTACACCCTCTCCTTGGTTTACATCTCCTCTGTCATCTACTCTCATGTGTTATGTCTTCTCCTCTCTCTAATCCTCTGTCTTTTTTCACACCTTCTCTCTCTTGTCTACACTCATGTTCCTGCTCATCTCCTCTATCGTCTTCACATTCATCGCCTGCCTCATGCTCTCTCTCCTCTCCACCCTCCTCTATTGTGGACCCAGCCTGAGAATGGACATATAGTGAGTCACAACTGTAGGCATAATATGTTCCAAAAAGTCCACAAATCTTTATGTTTAAAAGGAATAAAAAATTAATGTCTGACTTACCACAGCAGTCAGGCCTGACGTTCCAGCAAATAATACGTCTAGTTTTACACATTTAGTGGCATCTGCCTCAAGTGCTTGCTTTTTTTTTTTCTCTTAACTTCTCAGCTCCTCCCTTATGTTTAGTCTTGTGTTTTAACATGTTTGTTGTTGCACGTCACACCTAATGGGTTTAGTTAAAGTGTAATACATTATTTAAACATTTCTCTAGAATTTCAAAACTGCTTATATACTTCTGGATTAAACTTCTATTAATCTTATGTTATTATCTATGGTATTAAGGTTTGAACATGCAATACAGACACATAAATACCTGTCATGAATTGGCAAAAGAATTGCAAAATCTAGGACAGGGCAACTGATCTGGAACAGATTGTTGCATTGCAGATTTTTGCATCTGCATTTTCCAAATACAGCAATGTGCCATTTGAAAAGTTTTCTTGGAAAAGTTTAATAGTGATTTTAACTTTGTGTATTTTATTATTTTGCATATTGGGAATGGAAATGGTGATGGTTATCAGTGCAGATTGGGAAGAGATAGATAGGAATTAGGATTGATATAGATGGGCTTAGGGGCTCCTCTGCTAAACAGTGAGTTTAATGATTATTTTGCTGCCAAGAATGTCAATGGCTGTCTCAGTGTAAGGAGCTATAGAGCTGAAGACACTAGTGTGACAAATAAGTCTTGGCATTGGGATCCGAGAGCTGGTGAAGGACTAGGGAAACGACTATTGGATGTGAACATTGTTCCATGGGAGATGGACCATAGCAAGAGGCTGTAATGTTAGGGGGAGTGACGAGTGAGTGGCAGTGTCACGATGATGGTGCTTGTGTGCCGCCGCCCGCCGGGTGCAGGAGTGGAGCCGCCCAGCGTTATTCTAACACAATACAGACACAGTGACACACTGACAACTGGCCCACTGAGCCAATCGGCCCACCGGGAAACTCCCGGTAGTCCCGATGGCCAGTACAGGCCTGCTGTGAAGTATTAGATCAAGAATTGTAATTACATGCCCCTGTTGAACAGGGGCAGAAAAATTGGGCGTTTGGTGATGGTGGTGGTGCTGGTGCCACAACACTGTAAGTCCTCACAGTTACTCTTGGTGGGTGCTGGAACGGGCCCTGCTGTGAAATATTAGATCAAGAATTGTAATTACATGCCCCTGTTAAACAGGGGCTGAAAAAATGGGCCTTAGGCACTGGTGCTGGTGCCACAACACTGCAACCCCTCACAGATACTCTAGTTGGAGTGCAGCAACGAACCCTCCTGCAAAATATTGCATCAAAAATTGTAATTACACGCCCCTGTTAAACAGGGGCTGAAAAATTGGGCCTTAGCCACTGGTGGCGGTGCCCAGAACCAAAAATGTTCTTATAAGCTATCAGCATGATCATTGAGGAGGAAAAGGATAATCACTCAGCATAACAGGATAGTCACACAGCATCAGCATAGGCAGTCTTGAAGGGATCTGACATTTAAAAAAAAATTATTCGGTTACATCAGCATCGGGTGCTTGGTAGCTGGTGGTGATCCCCGACTGATTCATTTTTATGAAGGTCAGTCAATCGACCGAGTCGGTGGACAGACGCACCCTGTGATCGGTTACAAACCCTCCAGCAGCACTGAATGTGCGTTTCAAAAGAACGCTGGATGCAGGATAGTAGCTCAATTGCATACTGTGCAAGCTCTGGCCAGTGATCCATCCTCAAGACCCAGTAACCCAGAGGATTTTCGGTGGAAAAGGTGTCCAAGTCAGATTTTGCCCCTAGGTATTCCTGCACCATGTAAAACAGACGCTGGCGATGGTTGCTGGAACCGATCATACCTTGGGGCTGCGGACTAAAAAATTGTCTGAACGCATCAGTCAGATGGCCACCTTCTCCACCGCTCCTTCTTTGACTGACCGAAGCCTCAGCAACACGTTGTCTAGGAACAGGGGTTTGTAACCTCCCAGTCTCTGGGAACGCGTTGCACAGACCTTTTTGCAAGGCCTCCCAAAGATGTTTCATCCTCTGCTCCCTCTGCGACGGCAAGATAAGGTCCGCAACCTTACCCTTGTAACGTGGATCAAGGAGGGTTGCCAACCAGTATTGATCCCTCTCCTTGATACCACGAATACGAGGATCCTTCCGCAGGCTTTGCAGGATCAGGGAGGTCATGCAGCGTAGGTTTGCTGAGGCATTCGGTCCGGAGTCCTCTGGGTCACTAAGGACGACATGATCCGCAGCCACCTCCTCCCAGCCATGTGCAAGTCCATGGGTTTCTTGGGACTGTAAAGGATCCATTACAGACTGCTGCTGATGCTGAGTGCCATCCTCCTCCTCCCCCCCCCTCCTCCTCCTCCCCCTCCCCCTCCTCCTCCTCCTCCTCGTCCTCCGGAACACTGTCCTTGAGAGCTAAGGAAGTCCTTCTCCTCGTCCTCCTCATCCTCCTCGTCCTCGTCCTCCTCCTCCTCCTCCTCCTCGTCCTCCTCCTCCTCCTCTAAGGAAGTCCTCGTCCTCCTCCTCCTCCTCCTCTAAGGAAGTCCTCATCCTCCTCCTCCTCCTCTAAGGAAGTCCTCGTCCTCCTCCTCTAAGGAACTCCTTGTCCTCCTCCTCTAAGGAAGTCCTCCTCCTCCTCGTCCTCGTCCTCCTCCTCCTCCGCTAAGGAAGTCCTCGTCCTCGTCGTCCTCCTCCTCCTCCTCCTCCTCCTCTAAGGAAGTCCTCGTCCTACTTCTCCTCCTCTAAGGAAGTCCTCATCCTCCTCCTCTAAGGAAGTCCTCGTCCTCCTCCTCCTCCTCTAAGGAAGTCCTCATCCTCCTCCTCCTCCTCTAAGGAAGTCCTCATCGTCCTCCTCCTCCTCCTCCACTAAGGAAGTCCTCGTCCTCCTCCTCCTCCTCCTGAGCTAAGGAAGTCCTCGTCCTCGTCCTCCTCCTCCTCCCTGTCCTTGAGAGCTAAGGAAGTCCTCGTCCTCCTCCTCCTCCTCCTCCGCCTCCTCCTCCGGAACACTGTCCTTGAGAGCTAAGGAAGTCCTCGTCCTCCTCCTCCTCCTCCTCCTGAGCTAAGGAAGTCCTCGTCCTCCTCCTCCTCCCTGTCCTTGAGAGCTAAGGAAGTCCTCGTCCTCCTCCTCCTCCTCCTCCGCCTCCTCCTCTGGAACACTGTCCTTGAGAGCTAAGGAAGTCCTCGTCCTCCTCGTCCTCCGGAACACTGTCCTTGAGAGCTAAGGAAGTCCTCGTCCTCCTCCTCGTCCTCCGGAACACTGTCCTTGAGAGCTAAGGAAGTCCTCCTCCTCCTCCTCCCTGTCCTTGAGAGCTAAGGAAGTCCTCGTCCTCCTCCTCCTCCTCCTCCTCCTCCTCCCTGTCCTTGAGAGCTAAGGAAGTCCTCGTCCTCCTCCTCGTCTTCGTCCTCCTCCTCCTCCTCCAGAACACTGTCCTTGAGAGCTAAGGAAGTCCTCGTCCTCCGGAACACTGTCCTTGAGAGCTTAGGAAGTCCTCGTCCTCGTCCTCCGGAACACTGTCCTTGAGAGCTAAGGAAGTCCTCGTCCTCCTCCTCATCCTCATCCTCCGGAACACTGTCCTTGAGAGCTAAGGAAGTCCTCGTCCTCCTCCTCGTCCTCATCCTCCTCCTCCTCCGGAACACTGTCCTTGAGAGCTAAGGAAGTCCTCGTCCTCCTCGTCCTCGTCCTCCTCCTCCTCCTCCTCCGGAACACTGTCCTTGAGAGCTAAGGAAGTCCTCGTCCTCCTCGTCCTCCTCCTCCTCCTCCGGAACACTATCCTTGAGAGCTAAGGAAGTCCTCCTCTTCCTGCCTCTGTTCTGCCTCAAGTGCCCTGTCCATTATTCCATGCAGCGTGTGCTCCAACAGGTGGACAAGGGGGACAGTGTCACTAATGCATGCACTGTCACTGCTCACCATCCTTGTGGCCTTCTCAAATGGTGACAGGACAGTGCATGCATTCCTGATCATGGCCCACTGGCATGGGGAAAAAAAACAAGCTCCCCTGACCCTGTCCTGGTGCCATAGTCGCACAGGTACTCATTGATGGCCCTCTGCTGCGTGCGCAGCCGCTGCAGCATGGCCAACGTTGAATTCCACCTGGTGGGCATGTCACAGATTAGGCGGTTTTTGGGCAGGTTAAATTCCTTTTGGAAGTCTGCCAGCCGAGCACTGGCATTATATGACTGGCGGAAATGCACACAGACTTTCCTGGCCTGCCTCAGGACATCTTGTAAGCCCGGGTACCTGCCTAAGAACCGCTGCACCACCAAGTTAAGGACGTGAGCCAAACAGGGCACATGGGTCAGTTGTCCCTGTCGGAGGGCAGAGAGGAGGTTGGTGCCATTGTCGCAAACCACCATTCCTGCCTTAAGTTGGCATGGCGTCAACCACCTCTGAACCTGCCCTTGCAGAGCTGACAGAATCTCTGCCCCAGTGTGGCTCCTGTCCCCCAAGCACACCAGCTCAAGCACCACATGGCATCTTTTGGCCTGCGTACTTGCGTAGCCCCTTGAACGCCTATGGAGCACCGCTGGTTCCGAGAACAAAGCACAGGAAGAGGCCATGGAGGAAGAAGAAGAGGAAGGGGTGGAGGAGAGAGGTGTGTCAATCACCAGTACTGGCATTTTGGAGGCGTGGTGGCGGAACAACCTCCAACACTACTGCACCTTGTCCTGCATCCTTCCCAGCTCCCAGCAGAGTAACCCAATGCGCCGTGAAACTTGAGTAACAGCCCTGTCCATGCCTGCTGGACCATGATAATGATAATGATAATATGAACCTTACCGCTGACCACCTTGTCCAGCGAGGCCAAGACATTGCCTTCCACATGCTGGTAGAGAGCCAGAATCGCCTTCCGTGAGAAAAAGTGGCATTTAGGAACCTGCCAATGAGGAAGCGCACATTCCACAAACTCACGGAAGGGGGCAGAGTCTACCAACTGAAAAGGTAGCAGTTGAAGTGCTAGCAATTTTGCCAAGCTAGCATTCAACCGCTGGGCATGTGGATGGCTGGGAGCGAACTTCTTTTTGCGGTGCAGCAGCTGGGGCAGTGAAATTTGACTGGTACAATCTGACGTCGGTGTACCGATAGTAGATTGCCCGCAAGTACTTGCCTGTGACACACCTAATTCTACACCTTCATTCCTCTCAGTGCAGGTCTCAGAAAGGACTGAAGGTATAGTGGGGTTGAAGATCCCAGCTGAAGAGGAGCAACGAGAGGTCCTCTTTGTTCTTTGGTGTGGGTCTTCTAGGTACGCTTGCCAACGAACTGCATGGCAGGTCAACATATGTCTGGTCAAGCATGTGGTGCCCAAGCGGGAGATGTTTTGGCCACGCGAGATACTCTTGAGACATATGTTGCAAATAGCAGCGGTGGGATCTGATGCACTCGTCTCAAAAAAGGCCCATACCAAAGAACTTTTGGAATAACGCCCAGAGACAGAAGCGCCCTGCACATGCGGAGCTCTGCGGTGTGATGCAGTCAGTGTTTTGCCCTTAGGCTGGCCCCTGGAGGGCATCCTGTCTTGTTGGTGATGTGCCTCCTCCTCCTCTCTCCTATCAGGCACCCATGTGGAGTCAGTGACCTAATCATGCCCTCCTTCCTCATCACTGGAGCAAACCTGGCAGTATGCTGCAGCAGGGGGAACATGACTGCCAGATTGCTGTCTTTCTTGGGCACCCCCTCTGTCTGGGCTCACGTTACTGCCTTCCTCTAGCTGAGTACCATCATCGGAGCCTTCAAAATGCTGGGCATCCTCCTGGAGCATATACCCAACACTGTGGTCAAACAGTTCGAGGGACTCCTCAGAAGGACATGGTGGGGCTAGGGAAGGAGTCACTGATGCCCGTGAGCCGAGGGAAGAGGCCGCGTTGGCAGCTGCTTTGCCAGACAAAGTACCCTGAGTCTGGGTGAGAGAGGATGAGGACGGCTTGGTCATCCACTCGACCAAGTCTTCCGCATGTTGCGGCTCAACACAGCCAGCTGCTGAAAAAAAGGCCAAGCGTGTCCCCCGGCCACATGCTGATGAGGATGCACCGTGTCCACGACCAGCACTGTTGCCTCTAGACACAGAGCATGCTTGCCCTCTTTTATTGGCTTGTGACAGTCTGCCTCTCCTCGTTGGCCTTCCAGACATACTATTGGCCTGCAGTGAGCTGCACAAAACTGGGATATAGATATATATATATATATATATATATACACACCAATTATACTGCAGCTAGCAGAATCAACTGCCTGCCTGTAGTATTATTAGTATGATAACACCTGCACTTGTCTTCAGATAGCTATACTGTAGGTGCAACTGTGCGAGGTACACAGTACAGTAACTGGAAATACTTCAAAGAGCCTACACAAGCACCTGGCTGCAGGTAGCTATACTGTAGGTGCAACTGTGCAGGGTACACAGTACAGTAACTGGAAATACTTCAAAGAGCCTACACCAGCACCTGGCTGCAGGTAGCTATACTGTAGCCAGAAATAATGCTGGAAATACTATAAAAACCCCTGCCTGTCTGTCAGTATATTAGGAAGAGAAGAACAGGATCTAGCTAAACTGAATACTGTGTGTGTGTGTGTATATATATATATATATATATATATATATATATATATATATATATATATATATATATATATATATATATATATATAATCTCTATCAAATGACAGTGTCTCTCTCTCAAGCCGGAACACACTACACAGGGCCGACGTGCAGGCGGCCTTATATAGTGTGGGGCGTGTTCTAAACCCCCTGAGCCATAATTGGCCAAAGCCCCCTTGGCTTTGGCCAATTACGGCTCTCTGTACACAAAGCGCTGTGATTGGCCAAGCATGCGGGTCATAGTGCATGCTTGGCCAATCATCAGCCAGCAATGCACTGTGATGCCGCAGTGAATTATGGGCCGTGACGCGCCACTCGAATTTGGCGCGAACGGTCAATATCGTTCGTAATTTGGCGAACGACCAAACACACGATGTTCAAGCTCATCCCTAGTAGCAATGAACAGAGCCCTGTTCTATCTATCTCCACTCCAACATCACTCTGAAAATGGCTGCTCTGGGAAAGAAACCTTTTATAGTGTGGGGTGGGTCTATGAGCAATGAGACGTGATTGGACAAAGTCATCATTATTTTCCCCAATCATGACTATGTTCTGTGCCCTGATTGGGCAAATCCTTTATTGCTTCAGCCAATCAGGGCTTCCAATGCACTGTGAGGCACGCAGTACATTGTGAGGTGTTCTGCGGGTCAAAAAGTGAAAGGAAAAAAAAAAAGTCCCATGATATATAATCCATCATCAGTGTTGTCCGGTGATGCAAATCCACATCTCTTTCACAATGCACAATTTCTGCCTAAAGAAAAAAAATCTGCCAACCACTGACATACTTTAAGTCTATTCCATATATTGAAAGACAACTCCAGTCCCCCAGGTGCAGTAATTTAACATATATGGATATTACCATATGATCTCATTGTGGTCCCCATGACATCAATGGCCAAAATCTTGTCATGTCTATAGTTGTCCAATGATGTCACCTGGAAGACCCTGCCCCTTGGTTTATGTTTTAGTGACAGGGACCCAAATGCAAAGAAAGAAACAAAAAAAAAAAAACCCTTTACATTTCTCAGTATTGAGCCCCATCTGCCATTAAACTGCCCATCCACCCATGTTATCGAGGTCTTCCTGTAATGCTGCTACATCCTGCCCCAAATTTGGTATCAGCAAATCCTGAAATTGGGCTCTTGATTCCAAATGCTGTATCATGAACAACGAAATTGAACAGCATAGGTCCAACACAGAACCCTGGGGGACACCACTCACAACTTTAGACCATTCAGAGAAAAAGTCATTTAGCACAACTCTCTGGACCTATTCATGAAACCAGTTTCCTATCCATATACATATAGTTACATAGTAGGTGAGGTTGAAAAAAGACACAAGTCCATCAAGTCCAACCTATATGTGATTATGTGTCAGTATTACATTGTATATCCCTGTATGTTGCGTTCATTTAGGTGCTTATCTAATAGTTTCTTGAAACTATCGATGCTCCCCGCTGAGACCACCAGACCTTGCCGCTCTTACAGTAAAGAACCCTCTACGTAGTTAAGGTTAAACCTCTTTTCTTCTAATTTTAATGAGTGGCCACGAGTCTTGGTAGACTCTCTTCTGCGAAAAAGTTTTATTTCTATTGTAGGGTCACCAGTACAGTATTTGTATATTGAAATCATATCCCTTCTCAAGCGTCTCTTCTCTAGAGAGAGTAAGTTCAGTGCTCGCAACCTTTCCTCATAACTTAGATCCTCCAGACCCTTTATTAGCTTTGTTGCCCTTCTTTGTACTCGCTCCATTTCCAGTACATCCTTCCTGAGCACTGGTGCCCAGAACTGGACAGCATACTCTAGGTGCGGCCGGACCAGAGTCTTGTAGAGCGGGAGAATTATCGTTTTATCTCTGGAGTTGATCCCTTTTTTAATGCATGCCAATATTCTGTTTGCTTTGTTAGCAGCAGATTGGCATTGCATCATCTACTAGGACCCCCAGGTCCTTTTCCATCCTAGATTCTCCCAGAGGTTCTCCCCCAGTGTATAGATTACATTCATATTTTTGCCACCCAAATGCATTATTTTAAATTTTTCTACATTGAACCTCATCTGCCATGTAGTTGCCCACCCCATTAAATTGTTCAGATCTTTTTGCAAGGTTTCCACATCCTGCGGAGAAGTTATTGCCCTGCTTAGCTTAGTATCGTCTGCAAATACAGAGATTGAACCATCCCATCCTCCAGGTCATTTATGAAAAAATTAAATAGGATTGGCCCCAGCACAGAACCCTGAGGAACCCCACTACCCACCCCTGACCATTCTGAGTACTCGCCATTTATCACTACCCTCTGAACTCGCCCTTGTAGCCAGTTTTCAATCCATGTACTCACCCTATGGTCCATGCCAACAGACCTTATTTTGTACAGTAAACATTTATGGGGAACTGTGTCAAATGCTTTTGCAAAATCCAGATACCCCACGTCTACGGGCCTTCCTTTATCTAGATGGCAACTCACCTCTTCATAGAAGGTTAGTAGATTGGTTTGGCAAGAACAATTCTTCATGAATCCATGCTGATTACTGCGAATGATACCGTTCTCATTACTAAAATCTTGTATATGGTCCCTTATCATCCCCTCCAAGAGTTTACATACTATTGATGTTAGGCTAACTGGTCTGTAATTCCCAGGGATGTATTTTGGGCCCTTTTTAAATATTGGTGCTACATTGGCTTTTTTCCAATCAGCTGGTACCATTCCAGTCAGTAGACTGACTGTAAAAATTAGGAACAACGGTCTGGCAATCACTTGACTGAGTTCCCTAAGTACCCTCGGATGCCAGCTATCTGGTCCCGGTGATTTATTAATGTTAAGTTTCTCAAGTCTAATTTTAATTCTGTCCTCTGTTAACCATGGAGGTGCTTCCTGTGTTGTGTCATGAGGATAAACACTGCAGTTTTGGTTACTGAAGCCCCCAGATTCACTCGTGAAGACTGTGGAGAAGAATAAATTCAATACCTTCGCCATCTCCCCATCCTTTGTAACCAGATGTCCTTCCTCATTCTTTATGAGGCCAATATGGTCAGTCCTCCCTTCTTTACTGTTTACATACTTAAAGAATTTCTTGGGATTTTATTGCTCTCCTCCGCTATGTGTCTTTCTTGTTCTATCTTAGCCGTCCTAATTGCACCCTTACATTTCTTGTTGTATTCTTTATAAAGTCTGAATGCTGAGGATGATCCCTCAACCTTGTATTTTTTTGAAGGCCTTCTCCTTTGCTTTTATATGCATTTTTACATTGGAGTTAAGCCATCCAGGACTTTTGTTTGGGGATTATACTCTGTCCAAATTACCTAACAGCTAGCTTCCTGGCACTAATACTTAAGACAATACACTGGTACTCGCAGACCTACGTGCACTCGCAATACACAAGTATACAGTACACAAGTACTAACGATCCACACACACTACTCAGACAACACTACACAGGTACTATGACCCCTGTTATAACCTCCTGTTTTAAACTCTGGTTTTAACTCACCACTTAGATTGGTTCCACTTAGAGAGTTCCAACAGCCTCACAAATGAGCAGGCTCAGTATGAGTCCTACACCAGGTTATATAGGCCTCAAGCACCTGTGAGCAATTAACCACTACCCTTAATTGGTAGTCTGAAGGAACCAAAGAAAAAAAAAAAAAAAAAAGCCATTTAAAAAGTGACAGTGGATGAATATCATTTTCATCAACTGAAACAGAGCTTATTTTATAAAATTAGGTTTATTAGTTTATCTAGATTTCCACCATACGATTTCTCACTTCCTCATAGAACGAGAACATGTTGGTCTGACAAGAACGGTTTTTCATAAAAGCAGTGGCCATTATGAAGCTGAGCTGGAGTCTGGAGAGGATGCATGCAGTTTGACTGGCCCAAAGTGACTGCTAGGGCGTGCATTATTGTGATATTCTGTTATATTTTGCAAATGGCAGTAAAGAGAGAAATGAGGGCCAGCGTTTTATTTATTTTTTGGAGAAGACCAACGGCTGTATCTGTAATGGAAGGAATTTTATCATTTACAATAGGAGGTGCTCTGGTATGTACTAATCATTGGATAGAGAATTTCATAGGAGGGTATTTTTAGAGAATCTTCTTGGAAGTTAAACTCTCATTTACATTTCTCTTGGACAGGGTTTTTTGTCAGTCACAAAAAAATAAATAAAAAGGTACCTTTAGTGAAATGTTCATAGTTAGCTATTGTAACATTGGTCATAATTATACACACCAACCACTTTATTAGGTGCACCTTGCTAGTACCTGGTTGGACCCCCTTTTGCCTTCAGAACTGCCTTAATTCTTCCTGGACTAGATTCAACAAGGTGTTGGAAATATTCCTCAGATTTTCATCCATACTGACATACCATCAAGCAATTGCTGCAGATTTGTTGGCTGTACCTCCATGATGAGAATTCTCCCAAAGGTGCTCTATTGGATTGAGATCTGGTGACCATGGAGGCTGTTGGCGTACAGTGAACTTGTCATGTTCAAGAAACCAGTTTCTTGACAAGAGTGGCACCTGGTGTGGTCTTCTGCTGCTGTAGCCATCTGCATTAAGTTTTGATGTGTTGTGCGTTCAGAGACAGTTTTCTGCATATCTTGGTTTTAACAAGTGATTATTTGAGTTACTGTTCCCCATCATCTCAAACCAGTCTGCCCATTCTCTTCTGACATTAACAAGGCATCTTCAACCACACAACTGCCACTCACTGGATATTTTTTCTTTTTAGGACCACTCTGTAAACCCCAGAGATGGTTGTGCATGAAAATGCCAGAAGCTCAGCAGTTTTTAAAATACTCAGACCAGTTGTCTGGCAACAATAACCATGCCACATACAAAGTCACTTAAATCCCCTTTCTTCCCTATTCTGATGCTCGGTTTGAACTTCAGCAAGTCATCTTCACCTCGTCTAGATGCCTAAATGCATTGAGTTGCTGCCATATGATTGGCTGATTAGAAATGTGTTAGCAAGCAATTGAACAGGTGTACCTAAAAAAAAAAAAGTGGTCGTGAGTGTTTGTTCTTCTGTTTGCTACCAATGGAATACAATGACTAATGCACTTTAATCTTTAAGACCCTCCCACTTGCTTTGGTTGCTCATTGTTACAAATATTTGGTCTCATTGATTGTTGTGCAATAAGGATTATTGAAGTTGGGTCTAAATAGGACATCTTTTGAGGTTGCATGTGGAATATTTCCCAGTGCAATATCTGTAAATCTCATAAAATGACATCTGCTTCCTGTGCCCAGTCTGAGGTTGAGTCAAGTACCCTGGAAATTTAATTATGAACTTTTTCTGTAAGGCAATGAATATGGAATAAAATGTAGATACTATAAGAAGTATAGGCTAGATTTGTCCATTAATAGTTTGAACAAGTCATGTTTTCTTAAATTTGGTTTAATGTAGAAATACAAGTGTACAATGGTCCAGCAGCATTTGCACAAAAGCAGACATTTTTAAACAAAAAGTCAAAAACTTTAACCATGACATGGTAAATTATGACATACAGTATGTTATCTAATTACAATTTACATCACAATGCATATTCATGAACATAACATATACAAAAATAGAACCCGATCTGGTTATCTGGGGGGTCATTCTGAAGGAAAGCCATTGGGCTATGCTAAGGGGGATGGTTCATCCATCTAATGGCTTTGCAGGCTTAAAAAAAAAAAAATTCTCTAAAAATATTTGTGTATTACAGAACCTGTTTTCTTCAACTTAGAGACCAAAATATACATATTATACAGGGGTGCTAGTTTCATAATGTAGTCGAAAGAAAAAAATGTGATCATTTGTACTGTGTTTTTATATTTATCTATGACAGAGCAACCCCAAATAAAGTAAATGAGGTCAGTTTCAGCCCTCCTATCACACACACACACCTCTAAGCTCTCTTAAGGCTGTGTTCACACCTATGCAGATTGGATGCAGTTTCCCCACATCCAATTCGCATAGCAGGAGAATGTGACCGGCTCTCTATGGAGCTGGTTCACATCTCCGGGGCGGCTGCAGAGCACACTGCATAGAAACGCTGTGCGTCTTTGGCTCAGTTTCAGCGCCAAATTCAGGCAAAGATTCGGCCCCGATTCATCCCTGAAACCGAGAACAGGGACACAGTGTTCCTGTGGGATCCGCGGCTGAAAAGCATAAATAGGTCCACAAAAAGCTGCTGCAATTGGCAACTGGAGCTAGTAATTTTCTATTGAAAATATGTACAGATCTGAGGGCCAGTGTTGCACCAGTTTGGACATAACTACATTGAACTCTACTCTGCCAGAACCAAAGAACAGCCAAAAACACAGTTTTAGTACTTTTTGCTTTTGTTCCTATTTATTATTTATTTTACTGTGATATGGTCTGTATTTTGTAATTTTCAGTAAATATTTTTCTTGCAATTTTTGTTATCACTTTATTAAACAAGATCTAAAAATTGTTAAGCTTTTTCTGTAAATGCTCTCAACCAGAACTTGTAAAGTTTATTAAAGAGCAAGAATTTTTTTTTTTGTTTCATTAAGTTTTCAGGAGTAAGCAATATATCAAAGTACAAATAAATTGTTAGAAAAAGAACATGGCATAGATACATTTATTAACATTGATCCTATCCAATGTAAACCATGGAATAAGATTAACTTGTTAGTCATCAGGTAAAAGAAAAAGTAAACCTACTAATCCTAGTTAACTAGGTCATAAAGAAATACAAAGCACCCAAGTATAAAGTAAGATATTTTTGATCTGGTATTCTGTGTTTGTCCTAAATGTAAGATACCTGTTGGTGATGTCTTAAGGGTGATTGTACGAGGGTTGTACTTGGACAAACAGCTGCAAGGGACACCACTAGTTGTAGTTTTGTTCTGTCCATATCTTTATGGAACGCGTCGTCGGAAGGGGGGGTGAGGCAGGAGAAAAAAAAAAAAACAAACACAAAAAACACAACTCTGGGTGGGAGAAGTTGAAGATTTCCCCGACACGTCTCTTAGCTATTCTCTTACTCACTGCTCTCCCTTCCCCACTCACTATAACTTGTTGGGAGGGGGGGGAGAAGGAGTATAAACAGGGAGGCGAAGGAAAGGAAGGATATGGTGATGAGAGAATGGATGGGATGGTATTAAGCTAGGTAGAGGGAATGATGCAAGATTGAATATGGATGTTTACATTACTTCTTGTTCCCTCTCCCATAATTGGGAGAAGGATTGGAAGAGCTGAAAATAATTAATTTTTCTTAAACTGGGATAGAAGTCTCCAAATTTAGCTTGGGAATAATTGAGGATTGAAGTGAATTATTTTAAAGAATGTTTTAAATACTTTAACTTCTGCCATATCCCGATCTGGTGTGACAGCGAGCTTCACAGATCATTCCTAAATAATCAAACATACTAAAGCAGATATTGGGAATGGTGCATGTTTATGTTACATTGTGTGTTAACCAACCCAAGAGACAATCACTCTCAGCTTATCCTTTGTTGACCCATGCGCTGGAAAATCTCTGCACAGGGTGAGGGTGAAAATGCCATCATCACATATTGGTAGCTGTGGTGGATAGTGAGACTGCTGTCATCACAAGAACATCCTCATAACGAAAACAGGAATTTACAAAATGTTAAAAATTTCATAAGTGATTTTGAAAGCAGAAGGGCAGAGGAAAAAGAAAAAAAAATGGGGGGCGGGGGATTAGTTCAAATTGTGGTAAAGTCTGCTTTAAGTAGATTAAATATACCGTATTTCAATGAGCCAATATCAAAATCTGCTAAAGTGTACTATTTATGTTAAGATGTTTTTATATTTTACAGTTCATTTGCCATATTCTGTGCAACTTTTCATCCAATCAAAAAAAAGTTAAGCATCAGCTGGTATTTTCCAGATAAAGTGGTCAAAAAACTTCAGTAATGGCGAATATCTGCAGATCAAAAAAAAAAAAAAGTCACACCAATTGTTATGCAAATAATGCTGTCTTTCCTGTGCAAGAAGAATGCCATAACAATATCAAATTGTCTTGGAGGAAGATTTTAGTTTCGGGGTATAGCACAGATTTCATGAGGCAAAGGAGCATTTAGAGACCCCAGAGCAGGAGTGAGGTCCACAACAGTCCCAGGTGGAGCCTGGAAGGTAAAGTTTTTCAGCAGTATAGTAAACAGGAGGAACAGTTCCATTTTGGCCAAACTTTCCCCAGCACAACTTCTTTTACCTGAGAAAAAAAAATAAATAAATATGATTTGATTAACCCAGGTCTCAGAATGTATACTTCATACTAGACAATAAATACAAAATATAGGCAGCTAAGGTCACATTAAAATTGTGACTTGTCATGTATAGACATTTGCGATTCATTTTGTTACAAATCAAAATTCGGACGAAAATTGTAGTTATTTGGAGATTCAGATTTATCCGAATTGCCAAATCACAATAGTAAACGAATCCAAAATTTAAATTATACTGAAACTCAAATTTCAAAAATATATTGCAATACAGTAAGGTATAAAAGTGAAATCAAGATAATTCCTACATAGTCTGCTGAATAGAAGGAGAATAGAAAAAAAAAAAAAAACATAGAAAATCATAGAACAGAATACTTTATTCTATATAGCAGCCCAAGTAGGAATCATCTTATTTGACTTATACCTTACTGTATTCATTACAATAGGTTTTCATTTTTAATGCATTTTTTAATTGGAATGCAAATTTATTTTTTATTTTTTTTAGTTATAGTAGGCGAAGTTGAAAAAAGACACAAGTCCAACCTATGTGTGTGATTATATGTCAGCATTACATTGTATATCCCTGTATGTTGTGGTCGCTCAGTGCTTAATAGTTTCTTGAAACTACCGATGCTCCCCCCGCTGAAACCACTGCCTGTGAAAGGGAAGTTTACATCCTAAACTACTCTTTCAAATTCAATTAGAAAACAAAATATATGAAACAAATCTGAATATACAAAACAAATCCAAAAAAAGATTTATCCTAACAACGAATATGATGAAAGGAAATGAGCTTAGCCGCTTCAATACCGAACACGTTTACCCCCTTCCTGCCCAGGCCAATTTCCAGCTTTCAGCACTGTCACACGTTGAATGACAATTGCACAGTCATGAAACACTGTACCCATATGAAATTGTTACAATTTTTTTTCACACAAATAGAGATGTTTTAGTGGTATTTAATACAGCACGGGGGGGGGGGGGGGGGGGGGGTGGAGGATAAGGGAAAGGGGATAGAAATTTTTTTTTTTAAACCACACACACACACACACACACACACACACACACACACACCCTACCTTTATAACAGCGATTTTCACTGCTATAAGCAAGCATTTTTACTGAATGAAATAGGATTTATTCAGGGCAGTAGCTGCTGGTGCTCACAATTTTTTATTTTTTTTTGGGGGGGGGGGGGGCACAAACTAAGTGAAAAATACTGAAACAAAAACATCAATTGCAGCCAACTGTGCCCCATCATATGCAGCCAACTGTGCCTCACCTGCCCATCGTCACTTATCCCATCATGGTGGTGGGTCAGGCAGCGAGCTGTGGGACTGGTAGTGCAGCGATGGCTGCTGTGTCCTCTGTGCACATCTTCTTCCTGTTCTGCTGTTCAGCCAATCAGGTGACTGGTATTACATCCGCGCCTCCTGATTGGCTGAGAGGCGGTTCTGCATTAGCAAAGCAAATATTAATTTGCGATACCAACACACCTGGGTGAAGTGCGAGCTCAATGGATTCACCTTTGCAGTTCACCTTTTTTGAAGCATATTAGAGCCTATGGCTCTAATCGGGTGCTTCAAAAACACCCCCTGCTGCTGTAATTCAGGCGCCTTGCGTCCTAAACTGGGTAGGCGCCTGAATCGGGGGGTGGCTACAGCACTTAGATAGATTCATGCAATGCATGAATCTATCCATACTACACAGAGGGGGTGGCTGGAGAGAGGGGGCGGCGCCTGTAATGGACGCACAGCCACCTATTCAGGGTGTATTGCTGTGATTAGCCACAGCTAATCACATGGTATAGATGTGTTGTGATTGGCCCTGTCTGTACCATTTGATCACTGTGACCAATCACAGCTAGAAACTGTACACAATGAATGGCATGCGTTTGTGACAAGTTAAACAAAAATGTGTTATAAATATTCACATCCCAGTCATTCTCCACATCAAATGAGAGCATCACATGTGACACTGGATAGGCAGCTCCAATATATGTGCCATCATAGGCAAGGAGTAACAGTACCAGAACACTTCTCATAGGATGGCTAACCAAGGAATCTGCTCAGATAGGTGCCTTGGGTTGAATGGATTTTGCAGGTGTTAGGGCCATCCTCCTTGTTTCACTACCTAGTGAGTGACTAAATTGAGAAAATATGCAACCAATGAAGTGAAAAAAAAAAAAAACAATTCTGAACTTCTGCCCAGTATACAGTACTTTTACTGACTAGGTAAAAAAGCCAAGATTAAGAGGACAGCTCCAAAAAGACTGCACATTTTAAAAAACACCCTATAGTTTGTCCTTACAAATTAAATCTACAGTTCTTTCTGGAAAACAGTTTTAAAATTACCAGCCGAGAAGGGTATGAATGCTTCGTTCTTCTTGAAATTCCCATCGGCATCAAGAAAATGTTCTGGGTAAAACTCATCAGGCTTTGCGAAGTAAGCTTTGTCTTTCAAAACGGAGGAGAGCAATGGAAGAATAGTGGTTCCCTAGAGGAAATTAAATTACAAAAAACTAGACTTACAAAATAAATAAAAAAAACAAAAAAAACCAAAACACACAACACACACACTTTACAGTATACAGCGTGTTATTACTTAACCCACTTCAAGACTGAACTGTCTCACCCCCTTCCTGAAGTCATGCAACACTGTACCCAAATATATATGATATGATATGATATATATATATATTTTTAGACCGCTTTCTTTTGGTGGTAAAGTGGAACTTCAGTCATTTTTTTTATCTTTCCTTCACCTGAACCTTCTTCTGCCCTTGCTGTGTAATCATTGGAAATCAAAACTGTAATTTGGTGGCAGTAAATGCCTTTTTCTGTATACTTCATTGCTGACAATACACCTAGGCGTATGATGCTTAGGGTTGCCACCTCATCTCTTTAAAACCAAACACAAACACAATGATTACACAGGTTCTGTGGCTGATTAAGATGGAAATTACACACACTAGGTGCCTTATCTGAATTAAATTAGCCTCAACCTGTGTAATTCATATGTGTTCGGGTTTAAAGGGATGAGACGGCAACCCCAATTATGCCATTTCCTGCATTGCACTGGCTGTTTCTGTGTTCCATGCTGTTGATGCCATAACAGGGCATGAACTTCCACAGAAGCTGCCATTCCTACGGCAACTTATAAACAATGAGCACCACAGTATGCTTACTGCACAGGCACTAGATAAGGTAGTGCATATTTGGTAGCCAGCAGCATAGAAATCCAGGAAGTGAACAGGCAGCAGCTTCAGCTGCCCACAGTTAAAATGGATGCACCCCGACTTTGTGGAATACTATTTCTGCAGCATATTTGGCAAGTACAGAATCACAGTAAATATAAAATATGCAAATTGGGGGGCATGGCGGCACGTGTTCTAAACACAGGAAACATGCGGGGTCACGGGTTACCCCGCCCCCTCTGACATCACTGGGAATGCCGCAGGGAGGGAGGGGGAAGAAAAAGAAGACAGAAAAAAAAGAAGAAGACAGAAAAAAAGAAGAAGACAGGAAAAAAGAAGAAGACAGAAAAAATACCCACAACCACCGGGCTTGCGGGTTGTGGGGATGAGGTCCTTGTCCCCATCAACATGGGGACAAGGTGCTTTGGGGGGCTACCCCAAAGCACCCTCCCAATGTTGAGGGCATGTCGCCTGGTATGGTTCAGGAGGGGGGGGGGCGCTCTCATCCCTCTTTTCCCGCGGCCTGCCAGGTTACGTGCTCGGATAAGGGTCCGGTATGGATTTTTGGGGGGAACCCACGCCTTTTAAAATTTTGGTGCGGAGTTCCCCTTAAAATCCATACCAGACCTGAAGGGTCTGGTATAGATTTTGAGGGGGACCCCAGGCCTTTTTTTTTTAAATTTTGGCCGGGTTTCCCTTAACCTCCCTGGTGGTTTTCCCGAGTGTGGCTCAGGGTTAAAATTCAGTACCATTAGCGGTAACCCCGAGCCACACTCGGGATCGCACTGCAGGATCCTGGGGCGGCGTTACTTACCTTGTCCCCGGGATCCTGCGATGTCTCCCGCAGTGTCCGAGGGCTCCGTCCTCTGCCCGAAGCCTCTCAGTGCCAGGCTCCGTTCCCTGCGAGCGGCGCGACGCACGGGGGCGGAGCCTGGCAGCAAATTCAAAAAACAGTAAAAACCATAACACATACAGTACTGTAATCTTACAGATACTGTATGAAATGATTTCACATCCCTTTTGTCCCCAGTGCTTTGGCCCATGCCCTGCATGCAGTTTTATGTGATATACACTGTTCTTTCTGGCTGGAAACTGGAGATTGTCCATAGCAACCAAAAAGTGTCCCTTTACGTCAAAAGTGGCTGTAGACCAGCTAGAAAACAGCGATAGTAAATTAGAACACTTGCAGAATTGAGCGATAGTGAATTGTGGGGAAATTTATTTTATTACTATTTTTTTTTATTTTTTTTATTATTTATTTTTATTTATTATATTATAATTTATGTTTTTGTGTTTCAAACTTTATCATACCCGGGATATCTACTAGACTCTGGTTTGGACAGATTTAAGTGTGTTATTGTTAAGATTTACAGACCTACAATATAAAACGCCAAATTTCCATGCAAAATAATGGTACCGCTTTCAGCACCTAAAATCCGAAATAATCATACCGCCAGGGAGGTTAATATCCATACCAGACCTGAAGGGCCTGGTATGGAATTTTTTTTTTTTTGGTTCGGAATTCCCGTGGGGAATTCCCATGCCATTTATCAATTAACTTATGTGTATTGTCAGACGGGCAATTCATTTAAGCCGCGAGTAGTTTTAAATGACTTTTTTTCCTTTGAAATGTTATTTTGCTGTCAGACTGTTCTAAACACGGGAAACATGCGTCCCTTTACAAGCATACTATAGACACCCCCCAGGTATGAAATTTAAAGGAATATTACACTTTGTTTCACTTTAAGCATTATTAAAATCACTGTTCCCGAAAAAACTGCAGTTTTTAAAACTTTTTTTGCATTGATCCATGTCCCCTGGGGCAGGACCCAGGTCCCCAAACACTTTTTATGACAATACCATGCATATAAGCCTTTAAAATTAGCACTTGATTATTCATGTTCGTGTCCCATAGACTTTAACAGTGTTCGCACAAATTTTTTGCCTGTTCGCATGTTCTGGTGCGAACCGAACAGGGGGGTGTTCAGCTCATTCCTAATCCTAGCAGATCCTGATAACATCCAAAAAAACAAAAAACAAACAAACACTGCTGAACACCATTCCTTCTTTGAACTCAATGACCATCCTGAAATTGACCGGTTTGTTCTTTGGTCTACATACAAGGCATATATGCGGGGTATCCTTATAAAACTGCATAGTAAACTTGAAAAAACAGAGGTCACTGCAAATTGAAGAGGTACTAAACCAAATTGACCAACTGGAAAAGCTAAACAATCCCCCTCGCATAGTCTAGCCAATGATCTTCTTGACCGGAGACAGACTCCGCTCTCTTCTGCTTTATAAATTTGAGACCAACCCTAAACTCACTGAGGCCAATTTTTATGCTCTGGGCAACAAAGCCAATGCTTTACTTGCCCATTAGGTCAAACTTCGAAGAGTTAAATGTAAAATCTTATCCCTACACCACCCCACTTCCAAGCAACTATTGACCAACCTACAGGATATTGCAAATGCTTTTAGCGACTACTACTCATCCCTATGCAACCTAGCTACTGACCCCACTACCCCACAACCTACAGACACACTTATTCACAATTTCCTGTCTTCAGTGGACCTCCCATCTATCACCTCAGCACAACTACACCAACTATCTCAGCCCCTTCACGGGCGCTGAAATCCTTCATGCAATTAAAACCCTTCCCCATACAAATCTCCTGGTAAAAGATGGATACAGTAAATGAATTTTATAATTTGTGGACATTCTCTCTCATCTTACTACCCTCTTCAATTCTGCTGCCTCCTCAAGGATACGACATCTACATTCAAACCATAGACCCATTTCCCTTCTTAACACTGAACTTATGTTGTTTGGCAAAGTCATCTCCTCTTGATTACTAACCTACCTCCCATCCCCGGTTCATCCTGACAAAGTGGGATTTGTACCAGGTAGGCAAGCTCCTGATGCGCCTAGGAAAGTCATCTAATTCACCAGGCCTCTCAGGAACGAACACCTTCTCTGCTTCTGTCTTTAGATGCAGAAAAGGCATTTGACAGAGTGCATTGGGGATTCCTGAAAGCAGTCCTCACTAAATTTGGTATAACTGGATGGTTCCAAACAGCAATACTTTCCTTATATTCCAAACCCATGGCTAGAGTGTTAACTGAAGGGACGTTGTCCAAACCCTTTGAAAGCTCCAATGGCACCCGTCAAAGCTGTCCACTTTCCTCTCATTTTTGCTCTCTGATGGAGCCCCTGGCATCTAAGGTTAGGAATGTTTTTCTGGAATTCCCTGTTGTGGTATAGACCACAAAATTAGTCCATTCTCCCAATATCCAACCCAACCCTTTCCCCGCCGGCTATACAAGAAATTATCCATTAATATAGTTCAGTGTCCTTTTACAAACTTAATTCCACTAAATCCTTGATCCTCCCCCTGCACCTCTCAGCCAACTTAGAATCTCTCCTGTAAAGCGATCTCCCCTACACATGGACCACACAGGCTAGTCCGTACCTAGGGATTAAAATCTTTGTCCTCCATCCAACTCTATGGATTTAAACTACAGAGCCCTCCAAAAACAACTCCCTCAACTAAATCAAATGGGAACTTCCGGCGTGTCTAAATTGGGAAGAATAGCCTCCTTTAAGATGATTGTTCTACCTAAGCTACTATATTTATTCTGTACAGTAATATTACCGGTATCTCAAATCTTCTCAATACAAAGGCCGATTACAAGATTTGGGACAACAAACCACCCAGATGTGCTCATCATATATTAGTTAGGCACCACAACCAAGGCAGGGTAGGACTTCCCCACATTCGTACCCATTATGCCTCTATCCCGGACCAACTATATTACTGGTAGCATCCATCCTCCAATAAAAAAAAAAAAAAAAAAAAAAAAAAAAAACTTGGTCAACTATGGAACGCTCGCCTTACAAAACTACTAACTTACTGGATACCCTCTTACTCACTACTGCGGGCTTGTCAGGGCTGGGCTCAGCACTTCCTTCTGAGCTGGCTGCCAATTGCCAGCTCCCATCCCTCCACAGTTACTCATCTGTTGATAACCTCTGGACTGGGTGGCTTAAGTAGACAGGACTGGCTAGCAGGTTATCTGCCTTCGCCTTGGTCAACATCACAGAAACATGGCCTGCAATCCTGTTCAAGACTTGCGTTGCTGACATTCCTCCTGGCTCCAGATCCTGCTTGCTATTCCACTACATTGATCCGACTTCTGGCTTGGCTGACTATCCATTCTGATTACTGAACTTTGGCTATGTTTTGACTATGTTTGTTTACTTTTATTATTAAACAAGTGTGATTTAACTGTACTTCTGTCTCAGACCTGGTTTTATGGTTTGACAGGGCTCCCCTCTCCCTAAGACATTCCTCTCCCCATCAGAGCATCACTCCTAGCCTGGAGGAAATTTACCCATGACACACCACCTAACCAACCCCCTCATAGTACTCTAAAAGAGATAGGGTGAGTATCGGGTCAAATACCGAACCCTAAATCCTGCATTGGCATACATACGGAATTAACAAACAAACACTCTACTGGATCTCACCTCCAACCAGTCTTTTTAAGAGACTTCCAACATGAATTCCATCTTCCAGATACAGATGAGTACACTTATTTGAGGATCAGTCACTTCCTTAAAGCTTCTAAACTCCCCTCTATAGTCACAATCCCTGAAACACTACATAGATTCTATTCTCAATCCACACCCTATTCATGGGATATCTGTAATATATGCAGCCTTAAAATGACTACCCAACACACAGATGGTACTTGGCACCCTATAGATTGTCAAAAAATATACCAAGGTTGTGCCAATACCTGTTGAAGATCTTGTGGCAGTATAGACACCATCACACATCTTCTGTGGTTTTGTTGCTCTTAGCTTCTTTTGGAAACAAATTTTCTCCCCAATTTCTTCTATAAAAAAAACGCACATCCCCACAATGCCCAACCCGTCACTAGCTCTACTTCACATATAGAAAAATTCCCTCCCAGATCACGAGTAGCAATAATACACATTCTACTAGCAGAAAAGCTAAATATCAACAGACTTTGGAAAACATTGGAACTCCCTTCCTTGGCGTTCACAATCACAGACCTGACCTTAATCTCCAATGTGAGATGCCGAAACTAGTAGCTAGAAAAAAACAAAAAACAAAAACCTAAGCATAGATGGTTATCACATCTTAGCTGTACTGTACAAATGTAATGTTTTGTTGGTCGACACTAGTTCATTAGACTAGTTTGCTGGTACTCTCCTTTACTCCCTTACCACCACCCCCCTTCTTTTCCCCTCCCCCCCCCTCCACTGGAGCCATCTCTACCAATACCTCCAGTTGTAGACTTCCGTTTGATGATCTGTATTGAATTGAACAATGCATTGAATGTTATGAGCATTTCCATATTTTGCCATTTGTGCTCCAGTTGGACCATCTGACAAGATTTCACATGTGAATGCTACCTCTATGTGAAAATTTAAGAATATTAAAACTAAAATATGCAAAGTGGTTGGAGGGAAGCTTCAGAATGGCAAAGATGTTATTACAAATTATGTGAGCAGACTGCAGTTCCACTTTTGTTTTTTTGTTTTTTTACACAATAAAAAAAAAAAAAAAAAAAAAAAAAAAAAAAAAAGACCTCTTTATAAAATTTAGGTTAAAATGGGTTTTCTGCTTAATATTTCTTAGGTAAAAAACAAAAAAAGGTGTACAATGGGTATAGAAAAAAAAAACCCACACCCCCTTTTAAAATAACCACATTTTGATGCTTTGCACTGTTTGTTTTATCCAGCTGTATTTATAACATCCAAGTTTAAGATGTTTTTTTTTTCTTCTGACAACACACGGAATCACTGAGTTTCAACCACCCTTTGCTTTAATTACAGCCTTTAGTCTGTTGGGATGCGTCTTGGGATATGACTTTGCACATCTAGATGTTGCAATATTTGCCCACCTCTTTGCAGAACCGCTCAAGTTCAGTTAAATTTGATAGATAGAGACCGTTTGTGGACTACAATCAAGTCATGCCACAGATTTTCTGTGGGGTTAAAGTCTAGGTCATACAAGGACATTCACCGTCTTCTCCTTCAACCACTGTGGCGATTCTTGCTGTGGCCTTTGGGTGATAGTCATGTTGGTAGGTAAACCTTCTCATTGACAACTTTCTGGCAGAGGGCAGCAGATTTTTCCCCATCCATTTTTCCTTCTATCCTGAAGAGAAACAGCCCCATAACATATTACCACCTCAGTGCTTTACTGTAGGATTGGTGTTATTTGGATGGTGAGCTGGATAGAATTTCTACCAGACAGGTCACTTGGTGTTGAGGGCAAATAATCCAATTTTAGTCTCATCTGACCAGAACACCTTCTTCCATGTGGCGTCATCTTAAAATGGTATGTTTTTGCAAAGCTCAGTGGTGACTGCATGTGGCCTTTGAGAGATTGTTGTCACATGTACACAATGACCACTTTGTCATAAATTACTGTCCATGCTTCAGAGTCGCTGTAGCCCTCTTGGTAGCCTCTGACCAGTTTCCTCCTGACTCTTTCATCCACTTTGGAGCGACGTCCTGATCTAGCGAGGGTCTGTGTTGTACCAAATACTTTCCACTTCCTATGCAATAGGAGACTTCACTGAGTTTCTAGGCATTGATAAAGCCGTTGCATTTTTTTCATATCCGTCTCCTAATTTGTGCCTTTCCACAACCATATCCCGGAGATATTTTGACAATGCCTTGCCACCCATACTTGATTGTGCTTCAGTTGCACTACCAGGGACTGAAATGCTCCAGGAAAGCTCTTCATGCCGAGTTAATCAAAATTGACCACAGCTGATCAAAGATGAAAAAGTCAAATAGCTTTGTGTGCCATTGAAAAGGCGATTAGTGATGCCCGATTGAGTTTACAAGTCATTTTTAGGATTTATTTTAGGATTATCTACAGTAGGTGACCGCGATATTGTGTCAATCTCGCCGCATTTCTCGGCGAGATTTGACACCTGCGAGCCCCGTCACAGGAGCCAGCACCGAGATGGCTCACTCATCGGGAAAGGAAAACTTTGTTTTCCTCCCGCGATGAGTGACAGGCAGCGCTGACAGCTGTCTGGTATGAATCCTGAGGTGGGAACACCGCGCCAAATTTTAAATGAAAAAAACGGCGTGGGTTCCCCCCTAGGAGCATACCAGGCCCTTAGGTCTGGTATGGATTGTAAGGGGAACCCCCTACGCCGAAAAATTGGCGTGGGGGTCCCCCCCCAATCCATACCAGACCCGTATCCGAGCACGCAGCTCGGCCGGCCAGGAAAGGGGTGGGGACGAGCGAGCGCCCCCCCCCCCTCCTGAGCCGTACCAGGCCGCATGCCCTCAACATTAGGGGGAGGGGGCGCCCTGCGGGGGCCCCCCACCCCAAAGCACCTTGTCCCCATGTTGATGAGGACAAGGGCCTCTTCCCGACAACCCTGGCCGTTGGTTGTCAGGGTCTGCGGGCGGGGGGCTTATCGGAATCCGGGAGCCCACTTTAATAAGGGGGCCCCCAGATCCCGGCCCCCCACCCTGTGTGAATGAGTTTGGGGTACATGGTACCCCTACCCATTCACCTAGGGAAAAGTGTCAATATAAAAAAAACACAGTACACAGGTTTTAAGAGTAATTTATTAGTCAGCTCCGGGGTCTTCTTCCGACTTCGGGGGTCTCCTTCCGACTTCTCCCAGTGTTCGGCCTCTTCTCCCGGGCCCCGCCGCTATCTTCTTCCAGCTCTATTGCCAGCGAGGGGCCCGGTCTGCTGCCGCTGTCTTGTCGCCGCTGTCTCGCCGCCGCTGTCTCGCTGCCGCTGTCTCGCCGCCTCTTCTCTTCTTCCCCGATGTTGACATGACGCTCTCTCCTGGTCGAATGCTGTGTGCGAGCTGCGGAGCCATTTATATAGGCGGTGACCCCGCCCCCTTACGACGTCATGGTCCCAGCATGCGCAGGGACTCTGGGGCCACACCCCCTTATGACGCCAGAGTCCCTGCGCATGCTGGGACCATGACGTCGTAAGGGGGCGGGGTCACCGCCTATATAAATGGCTCCGCAGCTCGCACACAGCATTCAAGCCGGAGAGAGCGTCGTGTCAACATCGGGGAAGAAGAGAAGAGGCGGCGAGACAGCGGCGGCGAGACAGCGGCGACAAGACAGCGGCAGCAGACCGGGCCCCTCGCTGGCAATAGAGCTGGAAGAAGATAGCGGCGGGGCCCGGGAGAAGAGGCCGAACACTGGGAGAAGTCGGAAGGAGACCCCCGAAGTCGGAAGAAGACCCCGGAGCTGACTAATAAATTACTCTTAAAACCTGTGTACTGTGTTTTTTTTATATTGACACTTTTCCCTAGGTGAATGGGTAGGGGTACCATGTACCCCAAACTCATTCACACAGGGTGGGGGGCCGGGATCTGGGGGCCCCCTTATTAAAGGGGGCTCCCGGATTCCGATAAGCCCCCCGCCCGCAGACCCCGACAACCAACGGCCAGGGTTGTCAGGAAGAGGCCCTTGTTCTCATCAACATGGGGACAAGGTGCTTTGGGGTGGGGTGGGCGGGCCCCTGCAGGGCGCCCCCTCCCCCAAGGCACCCACCCCCCATGTTGAGGGCATGCGGCCTGGTACGGCTCAGGAGGGGGGGTGCTCACTCGTCCCCACCCCTTTCCTGGCCGGTTGGGCTGCGTGCTCGGATACAGGTCTGGTATGGATTGGGGGGGACCCCCACGCCAATTTTTCGGCGTAGGGGGGTTCCCCTTACAATCCATACCAGACCTAAGGGCCTGGTATGCTCCTAAGGGGGAACCCACGCTGGTTTTTTCATTTAAAATTTGGCGCGGTGTTCCCGCCTCAGGATTCATACCAGACAGCTGTCAGCGCTGCCTGTCACTCATCGCGGGAGGAAAACAAAGTTTTCCTTTCCCGATGAGTAAGCCAGCGCGACATGCACAGTACCCTGTCGCCGAGAACCAGCGCGATGGTATCGCGCTGGAAACACAATCTCGCGGTCTGGTACTGTAGTCTGTTTTTGAATTATTTTTTTCTGACAGGTTGGAGTTATATCTTTCACTTGGATGTTAGAAGTTGCACTGAGTAAATACAGCTAGATAAAATAAAAAAAAATTTCTATACTCCTTGGATAATATTTAGCCTGCGTGAAAGTTAGAGTCTACAAAAATATGGTATATACTGTATACATGGCAATTGATCAGTCCTGATGTACTGTGTTGACTGCTTGCCTAAAATGCCAGGACAGTACAGAGATACCACCCAAATCACCTTTTTGGAAAGTAGACAGTCCAAGGCATTTAGTAAGAAGCATGGGGAGTTTTTTGAAGTTGTAAGTTTTGTCACAGTTATTGGAAAATTAAGATTTTTTTTCCCCCCACCAACTTGTCATTTGTCACACAGCATAGGTATACTTAGAATTACACCCCAAAACACATTCTGCTACACCTCCCACGTAAGGAGATGCCACGTGCGAGACACTTTATAATATAATTGAATTTGGTTTTACAAGTACAGATGATTCAGATAATGACAGCCTGGAAACGGGGTCACAGCCCCTAAACCAGGGGTCTCAAACTGGTGGCCCTCCAGCTGTTGCAAAACTACAAGTCCCATCATGCCTCTGCCTGTGGGAGTCAAGCTTGTACCTGTCAGCCTTGCAATGCCTCATGGGACTTGTAGTCTCGCAACAGCTGGAGGGCCGCCAGTTTGAGACCCCTACCCTAAACAAAGCCAGGTGGTGGGCAAAATACCTGGGAAATGTGTAAACATCAGCAGTATAGCCAAGTAACCGCCTATGCCAATGAAAGAGCTAAACATTTGAACATTGGCGGGGCGGTGCGGTGCCCCCCCCGCCCCCCAAGAGACCAGCCAAAAAAAAAATAATGAATGGGGCCTAGAAAAAAAAAGTGTTAATACAAGGAAACTAGAACGGATCCAGCACATAAAGCAAAAAAAAAAAAAATGCCCATCAAGTTAGTATGGTACCGATATGCTAGAAGATCACTGGGAAAAATTACTGTCCGAAGTCAGTCACCATTGAAGTGTTTGCAGAGGTATGTTAGATCCTAATTGTAGCAGAGTGTGACAGTACTTTTGAGGTAGAGGAAGTGGAGTCAATAAATGCATGCCATCTAGAGGTGAAACGTTTTTCAGAGTTATGAAACAGTTGAGAGTCCAGCTTTTCCCCGATACAGCAGGGTTTTTAATTCGACATACGTGACATTTGGAGCAGTAGAGGTCGTCCTTTTCACAATGGACCTACGAGCCACCAGCAGTCATGTTAGGATCCAAGGTGGGTAAAAGATTGTAGCAGTCCTAGACATTGGTGGTTGGGGTGCCGGACTATCATACTCAAAAGGAAGTACATGGGGGTTCTTTGGAACATGACAGTGTGTTATCCCATAGATGAAGTTTACCACCTGATTCCAAAGAACTGCTATGGGCTGGCATAGCCAAAAATAAGTCAGTGTTGGTTTAGGAGTGCCAAACACGGCAAAGAGCAGCCTGTGGGCTGACTTGGAGGAGAGAAAAGGTATATAGGCTCTGTATTCATTTGAGTGCACTTACCTGCCATAGAACCCGGCAATATAGATGCAAATTATTGGAATAAAAAAAAGAAAAAAGAAAAAAGGGGGCATGGGTTCCCCCCAGTCTATTACCAGGCCCTTCGGGAAAGGGGGAGGGGGGGTGAGAGAGCGTTCCCCCCTCCTGAACCATACCAGGTCACATGCCCTCAATATGGGGAGGATGTTTTGTCCTTATGTTGATGGGAACAAGGGCCTCTTCCCCACAACCCTTGCCCGGAGGTTGTGGGATCCTGCGTGCGGGGAGGGAACTTTAACAAGGGGACCCCCCAGATCCCGCCCCCCCAATATGAATGGGTATCGGGTACATTGTACCCCCTACACATTCACCCCCCAAAACAATGACACCCGGTCATGTAAATGGGTGATCCCGCCCCCTTCCGACATTATGCGACGCCACATGTCAGAAGGGGGCGAGCCATCTGCTTAAGTCATCGGGTGGCCCTGCCCTCAGCTATACAACAACTGTCAAAGCAAAAGGGCTGCAGTCAGCGGGATGCTCCCATCAAGGCAGAATTTTTCCGTTTTTTCTTCCCCTCGGGTTGTCGGCACTGTGATCAAAGATAAATGGACATCGTGGGACATTTTTATTTATGAAATTGTCCCAAACTGTCATTTTTACTTTGACTTATTTTAGTGAATGTGTAGGGGTACAATGTACCTGATACCCATTCACAAGGGGGGGGGATGGGATCTGGGGGTCCCCCTTGTTAAAGGGGCTTCCAGATTCTGATAAGCCCCCCACCCGCAGGCCACCACAACCACCGGGCAAGGGTTGTGGGGAAGAGGCCCTTGTCCCCATCAACATGGGGACAAAACATCCTCCTCATGTTGAGGGCATGTGGCCTAGTATGAGCCCCCCCCCTTTTCCTGCAACCTGTCAGGTTGTGTGCTTGAATAAGGGTCTGGTTTTTGGGACAATGTACCCGATACCCATTCACATGGGGGGGCAGGATCTGGGCCCCCCCTTGTTAAAGGGGGCTTCCAGATTCCTATAAGCCCCCTGTCCAAAGACACCCCCCGTTGAGGGCATGTGGCCTAGTATGGTTCAGGGGGGCGCGTTCGCTCGTCCCCCCTATCCTGTCCTACAGGCTGCATGCTCGAATAAGGGTCTGGTATGGCGTTTGGGGGGGACCCACTCCAATTTTATTTTGGCGTGGAGCTACCCTTAAAACCCATACCCAACCCAAAGGGCCTGGTATGGACTGGGGGGGGGGGGGGGGGGAATTCCACGTCTTTTTTTTTATAGATTTTTCATCTATAGGAGCTGGCAATACATTACAGCTGTGAGCAAGATTAAAATTACATTTTTTGCCCTTTAGAAATGTCATTGCTGAGGCACTGTTCTATCCATTGCACAGATGTGCCACTTTACATGGTTGCCAACTATATGGGGATAAGCAGAGGCGTGTAGTCAAAGGGAAGAATTTTTTTACCAGGAGAATTTTTGCCATAGACAGTTATTTTCAAGTCTCAGGAGGCTATGAGTAGTGATCATGCATCCCTGGTCAGTGTCTATAGAGTCGATCAGGTAAGGGACATTGTGAAAAAGAATGAGGACCCCAGCTTTCCGACCAATCACATCAGACCCCATAACGGAGTCTACCCAAAATGTTTTCATCCGAGCAAAGTCTGATGACTGAAGATGGGACTCCTGCAATAAAGCCATGTCTGCTTGCAAGTGCTTGAGTCTAAGCACTTTAATGTGTTTGATTGGGGAACACCCTTTACATTCTGGGGAATGATTCTCATGTTACTGTGGGATGGGCATGGAGTAAGTGCAGGCAACTAAACAAAAAGAGTGGACAACCTGCTGGCCATGAGTAAGAGTCTAAAAGCAGGAGTCTCCAAACTATGGCCTTCCAGTTGTTCAGGAACTACAATTCCCATCATGCCTAGTCAGGTCTGCGAATGTCAGAGTTTTACAATGCCTCATGGGACGTGTATTTCTGCAACAGCTGAAAGCCTGTAGTTTAAAGGATAGGTGCTAGTAGATCAAGTGGGTGTGGTCTAGCCTGAAATCCAAAATAAACCTGAGAACAGCATAACCTGACTAATAGAACAAGTAAATAGTGACTGAAGGCCGTGGCGTCAGATGGGGCAGGGTCACATCACCGGGTGGCCCCACCCTCAGTTATACAAGAGCTGTCACAGCATAGACGTGTCAGGCGGGAGCTTACCATGGAGTCAGGTTGGTTGTGTTTTTGTTTTGTTTGATCCTCCGGGCGGCGTGAACTTACACCGTGGGACATTTTTATTTTTTAATAAAGCATTTGTCCAAAAGCTGTCACTTGTCTTTACCATTTTGACACTTTGTGAGATGGTAGGGGTACATTTGTACCCAGTTACATAGTCACATGGGGGGGCAGGATCTGGGGGTCCCCTTGTCAAAGGGGGTTTCCAGAGGACGATAAGCCCCCCACCGCAGATGCCCACAACCACCGGGCAAGGGTTGTGGGGATGAGGCCCTTATCCCCATCAACATGGGGACAAGATGCCTCCCCATGTTGAGGGCATGTGGCCTGGTACGGTTCAGGAGGGGGGGGCGCTCTCGTTCCCCCCCCCCCCCCCCTTTTCCTGCAGCCTGCCAGGTTGCGTGCTCGGATAAGGGCCTGGTATGGATTTTGGGGCCCTACATAACTTTTTTTTAAATTTGGCGGAGGGTTCCCCTTAATATTCATACCAGACCCAAAGGGCCTGGCAATGGCAGGGGATCCCATGCCCTTTTTTTTTTCAATTATCTGTATCTATATTGCCGAGACTCAATTCATTACAGCCGCGATCAGTTTTAAATGACAATTTTTCCTTTAGAAATGTCTTTTTGCTGTGGTACTGTTCTAAACACGGGAAAAATGCACCACTTTACAGGCATACTATAGACACCCCCCAGGCACGATATATTTAAAGGAATATTTCATTTTTATTGTTAAGCATTAAAAAAAAAAAAATAAATAAATAAAATCACTGCTCTTGAAAAAAACGGTTGTTTTAAAAAAAATGTTTGCATTGATACATGTCCCCTGGGACAGAACCCCGGTCTCCAAACACTTTGACAATAATTTACATACAAGCCTTTAAAATTAGCACTTTTGATTATTCATGTTAGTGTCCCATAGACTTTAACGGTATTCCTGCAGCTTTCGAATTTGCCGCGAACACCGCATATTGTTCACTGTTCGGCAAACACCCGATGTTCGAGTCCCTACTCTGTACAATGTATGGGAACGCTACTTCAAGATTAAAGCGTTAGTAAATCCATCCAACACCAGTTAAAAAAAAAAACCCCCACCAACAACCAGTTACATTTCCGGCACATGCCGGAAATGTAATACTCCCATTGGTTGCTCTCTCAACCAAACTGAGAAACCATCCAATTGCTGGTGTCATAACTGATCACCTGTGCAGCACCATGGCAGTTGAAGATTAAACAGAGGCCAATATGGCAGCTTCCTTGACTGAACAGGGAACACCATCGTAGGGTTTACTTCCACTTTAAGCATTGCATTTCTTATGACTGGTTTTTTAATTGTGCCACAAAGTTTATTAGCCCATGGCATCAGGATTTGAAGGGAGTAGTCCGACAAAAAAAAAAAAAAAAAAAAAAAGGTCACGTCACTCTTCCCATTTATACCTGGGGTCATAGGTTCTTTCGGGACCTACTGGTTAACCCATTTTCTTTGCATTGCATACTCTTTGCATATTTACCAAGGAGTAGGAGTTTAACACTGAAATATATCTGTTATGCTTGTTCTAATCTGCTTCAAGAATCTGAAGTAAAATACTTGTTTACTTTGCTAAAGTCTGGTGTCTGTGAAATTGCATTATCAATTTGAAATATGTTCCAACCCAGGGTGTCTGAGTTGTTGGGAGACTTGCAAGATCAGGGCAATCTTTGGGGTTAGTCATCCTCCAGTGGCCCTCATGGTGGTGGTGCTACACTTAGATAACCCCTTTTTCTGCTCTCCCAGTATTACCTCATTACATCAGCTGGCACAACCAATGATCCTATTACAAGTATATATTGTGACAGTCTTTGCTAAAATGGCAGACAAGGTGACAGATGGCAAATATTTACCACCCAGAATGTGGATCAGGGCAGTTGGGGGCTCCAAGTCAGCCTGATGAAGTCCACCTTCCTGTCAATCAACAGCAGTGGTGGCCAGATCTGCGTGGCTAGACTCAGGAGACAGAGACCAGACTGTTTATGCGAGTGAGTTTATTACAAACAGTTAAACAAAAATGCAAACATAAAAATATAAAAGTGAACCAAAAGCCACTATATACAAACACAACCTATACAAAATGGGGACTACAGGAGAAAACTAGGAGCTGCAGGGAGCAGATCGAAAGGGGAAACAAAACTGGGATCAGGAACAAGGGGGAGTAGGTACAAGGCAGAAGGGTACAGGGTAGGAGCAAGTTCAGGATCAAGCAGCCAGCATCAGGTGGAAACTGATTACTGGGATCTGCTAGCAGCTAGGAGGCACCAGAATAACAGCCTTCTCCTCTGAGAAGCACAGTGCCACCAGCAGATGATCCCAGTCTTGACACTGCCAGGAAACCAGGCTCAGTATAGAAGGGCTGGGAATCGTCACAGGAAGGTCTTAAAAAAAAAACAAAAAAAAAAAACAAACACTTTGTGCAGGTGGAAGACAGACTATTTTCTGTGTGATAGGACATGGTGCTTTCACCATCAAACCATGAGTTGTTCAGAGTAAAATCCTACTTTAAAAAGGAGTGAGGCTTTTGCCAAAGTGTTCATGTTAGCCAGAAGTCCAGGAACCCAGCTTTTATGTGGCCAACATGTGCAGCTGAGTCTCCACCTCTCCATACAAGTTGCAGGGCATCACAGGTTGCTCAGCCCAAACCACATGCTGTAACATGCACGAATGTCGGTCCAAGACCTACTCTTAACCCATCGGTACTCAACCTGTGGTCCTCCAGCTTTTGCTGAACTACAATTCCCATCATGCTCCTGCCTTTGGGAGTCGTGCTTGTAAAGGTCAGCCTTGCAATACATAATGGGACTTGTAGTCCTGCAACAGCTGGAGGGCCACAGGTTGAGCACCCATGTCTTAACCCATCCTTCTGGTCACCTCACAGTTAACCCCCCTTCCTGTCTGGATTACCTCACACAATGGCCTATGGTTGATATGTGATCCAGACAGAAGCCCAACCATTCAGGTCACCTGATGCATGCTACAGGAGGGGGTTCTCTCATCGTTAGGCAGGGGAACTCTAGTTCCTTTATCACCACCCACTCCAGTGCCAACCAGGCTTGCATATAAAATCCCTAGGTTTTGGCTGTACTGAACATGCTCATAGGCTTTTCAGTGCAATAAAGTGAAGGTGAAACTAAGACTGTACAAGTCACAACACAGACACCCACTTTATTTGAATCACTCACCTTTGGAAGAAAATAGCCTCTGAATGTGATATCACAAGCCGTCGCATGTGGAGGGGTGGCCATGGAGATATTACCAAAGCGCTGAACTTCACACACAACAGCATCTGTATAGGGCATTTACTTCCTGTGCTCCATCTTAGGTTGAGCTGTGCCTATAACATTTTCAATTTCCTTTTGCACTTTTTCTGTTATATTCAAAAATAAAAAAAATAATGGTATTGGTTTATATACTGGCAAGGTCTTCTGCAGCAGTTTACAACATAATGTGGGCAATTTATTAAACTGGCGCAGCGGTGTAAAGTAACCAAACAGCTTGTTCAATGAAGCTTTGACAATAAAACCTAGAAGCCGATTGGTTACTATGCACAGCTGCACCAGATTCTGCTTGCCCCAGTTTTAGTAAATCTCCCCCAATGATATCAGCAACAATAAAATCATGACATAAAATACAAAAAAAATATAAGGAGGGGCCTTGACAAGACAGGGTAGTTTCCACATGTGTTTTCAAATGTATGCCACAAAGGCCATAGTTTTTTTTTTATTTGTTGGAAATTGAAAATGAGCATATAATTCATTTTACTGGATAGTTAGTGTGAATATTGTGTTAGGACATATTAGTGTTAGGACATGTTTGTATTCCATTTCTGCAAAAGTAGCCCATACACATGTGCACAGACAAATCGCTTAACATATATGAGAAAAATAGGATCCTTTTCTTTGAAGAAGTACATCACGGGACACAGAACCATAGTAGTTACTATGTGTGTTATAGGCCACCTTCAGGTGATGGACACTGGCACACCCTAAATTAAAAAGTGCACTCCCTATATAACCCCTCCCACTAGGGAGGGGTACTGGTACCTCAGTTTTGTAGCAAAGCAATACACGTGTATACCAAAGAAGGGAGGGACCTCTGTGTCCCGTGATGTACTTCAAAGAAAAGGATTTTACAGGTAAGCCGTTAAATAGGATAAAAATCCTATTTTCTTAAAAGTACATCATGGGACACAGAGCGCAAGTAGTTACTAGGTGGGATGTCCCATAGCAATGCCAACTGAAGGGAGGGAGACACAACAAAAGTAGGGCACCAAGAGACTAGAGGACTCATACTGCAGTACACTGCGCCTAAAGGCGAAATCCTCATGACCTTTTTTCATCTACTTGATAGAATCTGGTAAATGTATGGACTGAAGACCAAGTTGCAGCCTTGCAGATCTGAGCCATGGAGGCTTGGTGATGCACTGCCCAAGAAGCACTAACAGCCCTGGTGGAGTGCACTTTAATATGAAAAGGAGGAATTTTCCTCTTTAAACCATAAGCTTGAACAATGACTTGACAAATCTATTTAGAAATAGTAGATTTCAACGCTGTCTGTCCTCTTTTAGGACCGTCTGGCAACACGAACAAAACATCTTTTACTAATCTGAGCTGTCACTTTCGAATAGACCTTGACTGCTCTCACCACATCAAGAGAATGTAGTGACCTCTCTTCCACAGAACGAAAATCTGGAAAAAACGAAGGCAGAACAAAATTCTGGTTTAAATGAAAACCTGACACTACCTATGGTAGGAATTTAGGATGAGGCCGCAATACAACCTTATGAATAATCAAATATGGCTCTTTACAAGAAGCAGCCAACTCTGATACTCTTCCTGCAGAAGATATGGCAACCAAGAAAATTTTTCCTCCTCGTCAAGAGGAAACATCTCGTATTGGCTCAAAAGGCTGCTTCTGTAAAGCCGACAGGACTAAATTTAAGTCCCAAAGGGTTCAGGGGTGACCTGACTGGAGGATTAATCCGCGTTACCCCCTGAATAAAGTTATGAACCAGAGACTGTGAAGCAAGTGGTTGTTGGGGGGGACACTGAGAAAGCTGACATCTGGCCTTGATAGTACTCAAGGCCAGCTTAATTTCTAATCCTATCTGTAGGAACTCAAGGATCCAACCTATGACATTTTGTGGGGTAGTATTTGACTCTGGAGGCCGGCTTCCTAGCATTAACCAAGTAGAGACTACTGAAGCCAACAGCCCACAATCTTTTAGAATGTGGGTCTTAATAGCCAAACCGCTAAATTTAGCGTTTGTAAGGTAGGATGGAATACCGGACCTTGCGAGAGAAGGTCTGGCCAAGGGTCCCCTACTGCCATTTTTATGATCTTGGCAAACCAAGATCTCCTGGGCCACAAGAATCACCTCCTTCCCTTCTTGCTTGATCTTGCGAAAAGGCGCGGAAGCAGCAGAACAGGAGGTAACACATAGATCAGTGAAGAACTGATCCCATGGGAAAAAAAACAAGGCATCTGTTCTGTATGCCATCGGATCCCTTGTCCTTGACACAAAGTTGTCAATCTTGTTATTGAACCTGGACGCAAACAGATCCACATCCGGAACTCCCCATTTTTGGCATATTGACAGAAAGATGTCGAGGTGTAGGGACCATTCTCCCGGGAACAATTGTTGGCCACTCAAGTAGTCCGCCTATCAATTCTCTTCCTGGAATGAAAATTGCTGATAGAATACGATTCACCTCTTTTTGGGCTGCACAACTTCTTGTGCACCCTTGGTGATTGATATGGGCCACAGCTGTGGAATTGTCGGATTGGATCCTGACAGGACAATTCCATAGTCTGAGCGTCCAGGCCTCCAGAGCCAGGGATACTACCTGAATCTCTAGATTGATGGGCAAGGTCATCTCTGATTTGGACCATTTTCCTTGAACAGACGCTTCTTCCAGGACTGCTCCCCAGCCCAGAAGGCTGGCATCTGTTACCACTTTCCAGGTAACTGGTAGAAAGGATTTTCCTTTTTGAAGATTTTTGGATAGTAACCACAAATTGAGGCTCTGGCAAACCTTGGGGGATCAATGCTTTGGGAATTCCAGAGCTTGGACCTTCTTGTTCCAAGTTGACAGGATACTGTTTTGCAGCAGTCTTGAATGAAACTGCACATAAGGAATGGCCTTGAAAGAAGGCACCATCTTTCCCAACAATTTCATGCAAAGTCAAATAGAAGGATTCTTCTTTGTTTTGATCAACTGAATCAGTTTCAGTATGGAACTGATAGTTTCCTGGGGCAAAAACACCCTCTTCTGAGCTGTATCTACGATCAACCACAAGTACTGCAATCTCCTTGATGGCTTTAAGGAGGATTTTTCTAGGTTGAGAATCCAACCTAGGTATTCCAGGTAGCTGACTGTGGTGACCAAACTTTGGTTTTAAGCAGGCTATCGATTGATCTATCAAGAGGAGATCATCTAAGTAGGTTAGTATAGTTATACCTTGAGCCCCTAACTTGGCTAAAGGAAGAGCCAGGACCCTTGTAAAAACACTCGAGGTGCAGTAGCTAGCCCGAAGGCAGAGCTACAAACTGGAATGAAGATTTTCTACCTTGAAGCGTAGAAATTTCTGGTGAGCGGGGAAAATCGGCACATAGAGAAAAGCATCCTTTATGTCGATTGACGCCAGAAGTTCTCCCCCTTGTAGGATGGAGACTACTGATCGGATTGACTCCTTGCGAAAAGAACGCATACTCAAAAAAACAGTTTAGATCTTTAAGACCTAAAATGAGTCTGACAAACCCCGTTTGGCTTTGGAACCATGAAAAAGGTTTTAATAAAAACCCTAATCCTTGCTCTTTCAAGAAGACCACCGATATCACTCTGAGACAAGAGATGATCCAAAGCTAGAAAGAGACACTTATTTTTTTCACTGGATCTCGGGGAACATTTGATCTGAGAAAACAAGGAGACGGGACCCCTCGGAACTCTAGTTTGTAACCTAGAGAAATTGAGGAAGCCACCCATCTGTCTTGACATTGTTCCTGCCAGACCCTTGAAAACTATAGAAGGCTTCCCCCCACTCTTGAGCGAGCGGGGGTGCCCCTTCATAAAGAGGCTTTAGTATTTTGTGGGGTTTCCTTCCCAGGTCCTCTTTTGGCCCTGGGACTGACCCTGAGGTTTACCTCATGAACCTGACGGTGGAGGCCGTCATGACGGTGGAGGCTAATGCCCCTGGCACCAGAGAAGAAGCACATTTTAAAAGAAAAATAAAAATGCTTAAACTTTAACCGGTAAAAGGGAACTTTTCACACTAGAAATTCTTCTTTGGGTATACCTATCCAGATAGTCTCCAAATAACTGTTATGCCGCGTACACACGGTCGGACTTTTCGTCTACAAAAGTCCAACGGACGCTGACGGACTAAAGCTGGCTGGTAATCCGATCGTGTGTGGGCTTCTCCGGACTTTCAACGTACTTTTTTAGCCTCAAATCCGACGTACTTTAGATTTGAAACATGCTTCAAAACTTTACTTCGTAACTACGACGGACCCCGAAATCCGCTCGTCTGTGTGCTAGTCCGACGGACAAAAAGCCACGCTAGGGCACCTATTGGCTACTGGCTATGAACTTCCTTATTTTAGTCCGGTGTACGTCATCACGTACGAATCCATCGGACTTTTGTGTGGTCGTGTGTAGGCAAGTCCGTTCGTTAGAAAGTATGCCGCAAGTCCGCCGCAAGTCCGCCGAAAGTCTGCCGGAAGTCTGTCGGACAGGCTGTCTGACTTTTGTAGACGAAAAGTCCGACCGTGTGTACGCGGCATTAAAGAGCTTTTTCATGGCGCTTTGGCTGACCAATTTTTCAAACATTGGATTCTACACACATGTACCCACCCTAGAATGAGCTGTGAGGCCTGGAGAATAGAATCTTTCATAGCGTCTACTGTAAAACATAATGCTTCTGATATCCCGGCCAAATCTTGGGCCTGCTGATCAGGAATAATCTTGAGTACCTCCACAAACTGGTCCTTTAAGGACTGAGATACTCTGATCGCTGCCAGCGCAGGCTGAACCTGCAAGCGAAATATAGCTTTTAAAGGGAATTCCAACTTCTTATCTGTTGGATCCTTTAGCATATGAGCATTGTCTACTGGACAAGTCAGGTACAGAAGATATAGCAGCGTCAACTGCTGGAAATCCCCATTTCTTATAGAACTCTTCCTCCATAGGATAAAGTATTGAAAACTTTTTTGGAGGAAAAAAATTCAAGTTAGACTTACCAGTAACTTGTTTTCCAGCAGTCTTTCAGGACAGCACTTGAGAGAGTGACTCCTCCCCTTGCAAACCGGAAACACCTCTTCCACCAAACTTTAAAAAGGAGGCTCCTTTCCACACATTGTCAGTAGTAGTAGAGAACCTCCGGTCCCAAACTGGAACACATAATCGAGATATGATTAGTCACAGTGTATTATATATATATAAAAACAATAGGGCGGGATGCTGCTGTCCTGAAAGACTCCTGGAAAACAAGTTCCCGGTAAGTCTAACTTGAATTTTCCCTTAACGTCTTTCAGGACAGCACTGGAGAGGATAACAGAGACTTACCCCCCTATGGAGGGACCACAGCCTGCAGAACCTTTCTGCCAAAAGCCTGATCCCCTGCTGACAGGAGATCCAGTCTGTAATGACGGACAAATGTTAAGTAGCTTGACCACGTAGCTGCCTTACAAATCTGATCTGGGGTGGCACCAGCTCTTTCTGCTCATGTAGTGGCCTGGGCTCTCATTGAATGAGCACTAAATCCCAGCGGGGAAGATAAACCCATTTGAGAATAGGCTACAGAAATAGCTGGCTTAAGCCATCTAGCCAATGATCCAGTCGATGCTTGTTGGCCTTTTTTGTTTCCAGAAAAAAGAATAAATAATGAATCTGAAGCTCTAAACCCTCCTGTTACTTCCAAAAAATGTAATAGGATACATCTTACGTCCAAATTGTGAAACTGCTCTTCCTTTTCACCCGAAGGGTTAGCACAAAAGGTTGGTAGAATAATCTCCTGAGACCTGTTACTAAAGCTTGCCACTTTTGGCAAAAACCCTGGATCTACTTTGACAACTCTATCAGGAAAAACTGACAAAAAAGGCCCTTTTACTGATAGGGCGTGCAGTTCGCTAATCCTTCTTGAAGTTATTGTGACAAGAAAAATAGTTTAAGTTACATTTTTTAGGGATATGGCCTGTAAAGGCTCAAATGGTTCTTTTGCCAGAGCTTGCAGAACCACCGAGAGATCCCAATTTGGGAAATGTCTCACCGGGACTAGTCTAGACCTGGAAAGTGCTTTGAAAAATCTCATGATCAGAGTTTCTGAAGATAAGGATCTCTCCAGATAAACTCCCAAAGTGGCCACCTGCACTTTAAGAGTGCTGACCGCAAGATTCTTGTCTGCACCTTTTTGCAAAAACTCCAGCACTGAAACTAGGTCTTTAACCTCCCTATGGTCTGAAAGACAGAATGAAATATAGACTTTCCATACTTGAGCGTAAATATCCCTGGTTACCTTTTTCCTACTGGAAAGTAACGTAGTCGTTAAATGTTCTGAAAAACCTTTGCTTCTCATTAATTGCTCCTCAGATACCAGGCAGTGATCTTTAACCTGCCTACATCTGGATGATGCACTGGCCCCTGAATCAACAGATCCTGACTGAGCGGAAGATGCCAACACGGTTTGATTGCCAACTGAAGAATCGTGGAAAACCAAGCTCTTTGGCCAATATGGAGTTATCAAAATTATTGATTCTCTCTTTCAGTATTTTTCTCAACACTGGTGGGATTAACTGGAATGGAGGAAAAGCATACCCTGGGTGAAAATCCCACGGATGTGCCAGAGCATCTATCCCCTGAGAGCAACTGTCTCTCTGAAGGAAGAAAAACTTCAGGAGCTGCGTGTTTTGTTTTGAAGCAAACAGGTCTACCTCCGGAAGGCCCCAAGTACTGGTGATTAATGCAAACACCTCCCTGTTCAGACTCCACTCTGATTCCTGAACTTTGTCGGCTCAGATAATCTGCTACTTCGTTTAATGTGCCTTTGAGATGGACTGCGGATAGAGATAGTAAGTGGTTCTCTGCCCACGTCAGAATTTGACAGTAAGTGAAGAGCCCTGCTTCTTGTGCCTCCCTGTTTGTTCAGGTAGGCTATGGTAGTGGCATTGTCCGACAAAATCTGGACATGGCAACCGATGAGGTTTTGATAGAAGAAAGCTAATGCTAGGGGAACCGCTTTTAGCTCTCTCCAATTTGAGGTTTTTTGGGGCTCGACTTGAGACCATGTTCCCTGTGCTAAGGCCTGACCCATGTGGGCCCCCCATCCCCGCAGACTGGCGTCTGTTGTGACCACTTTTCCGCTCGGAAAAGACCAAAGAGGACCTCTTTGCAGTACCACCTGACTCTTCCACCACCAAAGTTAATGTTTGACTCTGGTGGGGATCTTTATTTTCGTATCCAAACTCTGTCCTGTGGTTCCATGTTCTTAGAAGGAACCTTTGGAGAGCCCTGAAATGCGGCCTTGCCCATTGGATGGCTGGCATAGAAGAGGTTAATGTCCCCAGAGCCGACATAACCTTTCGGACTGAAATCAGTTGGTTTGTAGTGTCGTTATTACCCTTTGAACCTTGATCCTTTCTCCTCTGGGAGAAAAATCTTTTGCTCCACCGAATTTATCAAGTAACCCAGAAACAGTACTTGCTGAGCTGGAATGAAATTCGATTTTTGAACATTCACTATCCACCCTAGTGACTCCAAATGACTGCAGGCTCTGTTCAGATCCTCCTGCAACTTTTCCCTGGATGGGGCAAAAAAAAAAAAAAAAAAAAAAAAAAAAAAAAAAAAAGAGTCATCCAGATATGGAATTACCGCAATCCCCCCGGAGTCGAAGAGGGTCGAGAGCTTCCGCCATTACTTTCGTAAAAATACAAGGAGCTGACGACAGGCCAAAGGGAAGGGCCCTGAACTGAAGATGTATAATCTTTTCCCATATTCACCGCAAACCTCAGGAATCTCTGTGACTGAGGTGCTACAGGAACATGAAGATAAGCATCCCTGAGATCGATTGATACCATAAAACAATCTTTTGTCAGAATGTTCCTGACTGTGAAAATTGAGTCCATACAAAACTTTTTGTATAGGACTGACTTGTTCAGGGGTTTTAGGTTGAGGACAAGACAGAAGCTTCCGGATGGTTTTCTTATCAGAAATGTGTGAATAGAAGCCCTGACCCTGTTCTTCTGGGGATACTGGTATCACTACCCTCTGGTGCCTCAGATCCTTTAAAAGGTTCTTCATGGCCAGAGCCTTTGTTAAATCCTTGGTAAGTTTGTTACAAAGAATCTTTCTGGCGGGCAATCCAAAAACTCTATCCTGTAACCTTGGGACAGCATGTCTAAAATATATTGACTTTCTGTCATGCTGGCCCAAAGGGGGAAGGAAACTTTGAAGCCTTCCCCTCACTGGTACGCACAAGTAATTGCGTTTTACCGGAGGCTGCAGGAGGATGGAAAAGGACATTTCCTTTTCCCTTTTGCGATGCCCAATTTCTCTTTTTCTCCTGGGGTTTGGTTTGTTCTTGAGCCCTTTGGGAAGGAAAAAAAAAAAAAAAAAACATTTAACTGGCTGTTTTTTCTTTTTGATAGAACAGCTGATAAAGTCTTTCCCTATCTAGAACTGCATCTAAGTCAGGACCAAAAAGCAAGTCCCCCAGGAACGGTATCCCACAGCTTGTTTTTGGATGCCGTGTCCCCTGGCCAAGTTTTCAACCACAGAGCCCTTCTGGCAGAGTTAGCTAGGGCAGCAGATCTAGCTGTCATTTTAATTGATTCCACTGATGCATCAGATATAAATGCAACAGCGGCAGACAGAGTCGGGAATGAATCCAAAATTTGTTTTGGCGAGTCTGCTGAGATATGGGCCTTAAGTTATAGTAGGTTATAACAGGGGTCATAGTAGGTTATAACAGGGGTCATAGTCGTTTATAACAGGGGTCATAGTAGTTTATAACAGGGGTCATAGTACCTGTGTAGTGTGAGTATCTGAGTGTTGTCTGAGTAGTGTGTGTGGATCGTTAGTAATTGTGTATTGTGTACTGTATACTTGAGTATTGTGAGTGCACGTAGGTCTGCGACTGTTCAGCAATTGCACGTAGGTCTGTGAGTACCTGTGTATTGTCTTGTTGTGTACCTGTGTATTGTCTTGAGTATTAGTGCCAGGAAGCTAGCTGTTAGGTAATTTGGACAGGGTAAAATCCCCAAATCCTCACTAAATTTAATAGGTACGATGCCCGGCGGGTGTGGAGAGGCGACTCTTTGTACATCTTGCCGCATGTATGCGTTCCTTGATCATCCGATCGAGGGCGAATACTGCTGTGCAAAATGTAAGCACATTGTTTCCCTGGAAGCCCAGGTTCTGAATCTGGGGAAGCAACTGTCAGCACTGAGAAGTCCCTCCATACTAAAGGTGAGCCAGGAACGTACACGGCAGGTGCCAGCACAGAGGCAGGTGGAAACAAAGAGGTGCAGGCACTAGCAAAGAGTAGATGGATGACAGTCAGGAGGGGTAGAGGGGGAAGTGCCAGAGAGGCCGATCCAGGACTGGAGCATCCCAATAAGTACGCTCCATTGAGTGACATTGGTGAAACCAGTCAGGGACCAGCACTGTTGGAGATGAGGGACTCTCCTAGCTGCCAGGGGAAGAACTCCTCCAGTGAGAGTGGGGGGGCAGCAAAGGGAAAGGAAAGACAGATTCTGGTGGTAGGGGACTCAATTCTTAGAAGGACAGAGAGGGCAATCTGTAACCAAGACCTGAAGCGCCGAACAGTATGTTGTCTACTGGGCTCTCGGGGTCGGCACATCACGGATCTTGTGGACAGATTACTGGGGAGGGGCTGGGGAAGACCGAGCTGTCATGGTACACGTTGGCACCAATGACAAAGTCAGAGGCAGATGGAGTGTCCTAAAGAACGGTTTTAGGGACTTAGGTGCTAAATTGAGGAAAAGGACCTCCAAGGTAGTGTTCTCAGGAACACTACCGGTACATTGAGCCACACCAGAAAGGCAGAGGGAGATTAGGGAAGTAAACAAGTGGCTGAAGAGCTGGTGTAGTAAGGAGGGGTTTGGGTTCCTGGAGGACTGGGCCGACTTCTCAGTCAGTAACCGGTACTATAGAAGGGACGGACTGCACCTAAATGAGGAGGGTGCAGATCTGCTGGGAATAAAGATGGCCAAAAAGTTAGAGGGGTTTTTAACTAGGCGATATGGGGGGAGGGTCCAGAGACAGTGTTAGCCAGCGCGGAAGATATTCCAGAGGGTAGTATTGGGGGCATTAGTGGTAGGTTAACCAAAGCACAAAAACACAAGGCGAGTATAGTAGCAAGTCCTAGTTGCAATCTTGAAACACCCAATATGAGGACAATATGCGACCGGTCTAAACTATGTGGCATGTTCACCAATGCCAGGAGCATGGCGGACAAGATGGGTGAACTAGAGATACTGTTGTACAAGGAGGATTTGGATTTTGTGGGAATTTCAGAGACCTGGTTCAACAGCTCTCATGATTGGCTGGCAAACATTCAAGGGTACACCCTTTTACCGCAAGGATAGAGAGGGTAAAAAAGGGGGAGGGGTATGCCTATATATCAAGAATAATGTACAAGTGAATGTGAGAGATGACATCACTGAGGGAGCTAGTGAGGAGGTGGAATCCTTATGGGTAGAGCTCCAAAGGGATGAAGCTAAGGGGAAAATACTGGGAGTATGCTATAGGCCCCCTAACCTGAGGGAGGAAGTGGAGACGGATCTCCTATCACAAATTGGATTAGCAGCAAGGATGGGAAGTGTTATCATAATGGGGGATTTTAATTATCCAGATAGACTGGGCGGAGGGAACCACGCATTCATTTAAGGCTCGCCAGTTCCTTAATGTCTTGCAGGACAATTTTATGGGTCAGATGGTAGACGCACCAACTAGAAATAAAACATTACTGGATCTACTGATTACCAACAATGGAAATAAAAAAGTTGTATAGGGCGCACAGGACTAACGTAGTCCAAGTAATGTCTCTATTAAGGATCGGCAGTCCAAAATGAACAGGAGAAATGTTGGTTGGTAGGGATGATAAGGATGAAAGGATGGTAATCTTCAGCAAAAAGGGCTGCAACTTTAAAAGACTTGAAGCAGGGTCTAAAATGACATAAAAAACAAACAAAGGCGCCTCTAAGTGCAGAAGATAAACAATTTTAATACCCCAACTGGGTTAAAAACACTTACAAAATAGGAGTGGTTAACAGGCACATCGTGGGTGAGGCTGCATAGGAGGGGGTCACGATCAGAGGAAGCCTTCAGGAGGATGGATGTAGTCACTGTCAGCAGCGGTGTAAATCACAGGGAGCCGCTGTGAAGCCGGCGTCGTCAGCGTGTGAGGGCTGCGAACCCGGAAGTGATGTCATCCGCTGAGCGGCTCTGTGACCAGCCTGAACCGCAAACGAAAGGCCAGAGAGGGGATGTGATGTCATCAATGAGGGACGCGTTTCGGAACCGTCAGGAGGCTGAGAAAGGAACGAATGACGGTTCCGAAACTCACAGCGGCTCCCTGTGCTTTACACCGCTGCTGACAGTGACTACATCCATCCTCCTGAAGGCTTCCTCTGATCGTGACCCCCTCCTATGCAGCCTCACCCACGATGTGCCTGTTAACCACTCCTATTTTGTAAGTGTTTTTAACCCAGTTGGGGTATTAAAATTGTTTATCTTCTGCACTTAGAGGCGCCTTTGTTTGTTTTTTATGATTACCAACAATACAGACCTGATCACAGATGTGGAAATACGGGGCAATTTAGGTAACAGCGATCACAGGTCCATTAGTTTCAGTATAAATCACACAAATAGGAAACATGAAGGGAACACAAAGACACTGAATTTCAAAAGAGCCAACTTCCCTAAACTACAAACCTTGCTAAAAGGCATAAACTGGGATAAAATATTAGGAACAAAGAATACGGAGGAGAGATGGGTTTGCTTTAAGAGCATATTAAATAAAGGGCATTAGCCAATGTATCCCATTGGGTAATAAATTTAAAAGAGCGAACAAAAATCCTGGATGGCTTAACTCCAATGTAAAAATGCATATAAAAGCAAAGCAGGCCTTCAAAAAATACCAGGTGGAGGGATCATCCTCAGCATTCAGACTTTATAAAGAATGCAATAAGAAATGTAAGGGTGCAATTAGGACGGCTAAGATAGAAGATGAAAGACACATAGCGGAGGAGAGCAAAAAAAAATCCCAAGAAATTCTTTAAGTATGTAAACAGTAAAAAAAGGGAGGACAGACCATATTGGCCCCATAAAGAATGAGGAAGGACATCTGGTTACAAAGGATGGGGAGATGGCAAAGGTATTGAATTTATTCTTCTCAGTATTCACGAGTGAATCGGGGGGCTTCAGTAACCAAAAACTGCAGTGTTTATCCTCATGACACAACACAGGAAGCACCTACATGGTTAACAGAGGACGGAATTAAAATTAGACTTGAGAAACGTAACATTAATAAATCACCAGGACCAGATGGCTTGCATCCGAGGGTACTTAGGGAACTCAGTCAAGTGATTGCCAGACCGTTGTTCCTAATTTTTACAGACAGTCTATTGACTGGAATGGTACCAGCTGATTGGAGAAAAGCCAATGTAGCACCAATATTTAAAAAGGGCCCAAAAAACATCCCTGGGAATTACAGACCAGTTAGCCTAACATCAATAGTATGTAAACTCTTGGAAGAGATGATAAGGGACTATATACAAGATTTTAGTAATAAGAATGATATCATTAGCAGTAATCAGCATGGATTCATGAAGAATCGTTCTTGCCAAACCAATCTATTAACCTTCTATGAGGAGGTGAGTTGCCATCTAGATAAAGGAAGGCCCGTAGACGTGGTGTATCTGGATTTTGCAAAAGCATTTGACAGTGTTCCCCATAAACGTTTACTGTACAAAATAAGGTCCGTTGGCATGGACCATAGGGTGAGTACATGGATTGAAAACTGGCTACAAGGGCGTGTTTAGAGGGTGGTGATAAATGGGGAGTACTCGGAATGGTCAGGGGTGGGTAGTGGGGTTCCCCAGGGTTCTGTGCTGGGAGGAATCCTATTTCATTTGTTTATAAACGACCTGGAGGATGGGATAAACAGTTCAATCTCTGTATTTGCAGACGATACTAAGCTAAGCAGGGCAATAACTTCTCCGCAGGATGTGGAAACCTTGCAAAAAGACCTGAACAAATTAATGGGGTGGGCGACTACATGGCAAATGAGGTTCAATGTAGAAAAATGTAAAATAATGCATTTGGGTGGCCAAAATATGAATGCAATCTATACACTGGGGGGAGAACCTCTGGGGGAATCTAGGATAGAAAAGAACCTGGGGGTCCTAGTAGATGATAGGCTCAGCAATGGCATGCAATGCCAAGCTGCTGCTAATAAAGCAAACAGAATATTGGCATGCATTAAAAGGGGGATCAACTCCAGAGATAAAACGATAATTCTCCCGCTCTACAAGACTCTGGTCCGGCCACACCTGGAGTATGCTGTCCAGTTCTGGGCACCATTCCTCAGGAGGGATGTACTGGAAATGGAGCGAGTACAAAGAAGGGCAACAAAGCTAATAAAGGGTCTGGAGGATCTTAGTTAAGAGGAAAGGTTGCGAGCACTGAACTTATTCTCTCTGGAGAAGAGACGCTTGAGAGGGGATATGATTTCAATTTACAAATACTGTACTGGTGACCCCACAATAGGGATAAAACTTTTTCGCAGAAGAGAGTTTAACAAGACTCGTGGCCACTCATTACAATTAGAAGAAAAGAGGTTTAACCTTAAACTACGTAGAGGGTTCTGTACTGTAAGAGCGGCAAGGATGTGGAATTCCCTTCCACAGGCGGTGGTCTCAGCGGGGAGCATTGATAGCTTCAAGAAACTATTAGATAATCACCTGAATGACCGCAACATACAGGGATATGTAATGAAATACTGACACATAATCACACACATAGGTTGGACTTGTGCTTTTTTCAACCTCACCTACTATGTAACTACGTAAGTTGATCTAACCAGAACTCCATATTCCTGGATACCACTGTAGTTGCCATAGCAGGTTTAAGATTTCCCATGATGGATTGCCATGCTCTTTAGTAGCTGGTCCATCCTCTTATCAATGGGATCTCTTAACACCCCCATATCCTCGAATGCCAAATCTGTTGACCTCGAGTCTTGGGAAAATGCGGCATCTAGTTTGGGGCTTTTGTTCCAAACGGCTGCTGGATCTTCATCAAAAGGGAAACGCCTTTTCAAGGCTTTGGGGAAGAAAGGCTCTCTCTGGCTCTGTCCACTCTAATAGTCTCAGAAATAACTGAGTGTACTGGGAAATTGCGATTTTTGTGTTCGCCGAGTCCTGCATACATTTTATCATGCAGAGATAACTTCTTTCTTTCCTCTTCCAGACCTAGTGTGGTATAGATTGCTTTTAACAGGCCATCTACCTGTTCTAAAGACAAATTTAAATTTTGAAGGTAAATTTTCTCCTTCCTCCCCCTCATCAGAATCCTCCGATTGAGAGGGGGAATGTCCCTCTGGGGTAGAAGATGCCTGTCTCCCATCTGACCATAGCCCAATGCACAAAGCAGAAGTACTACCAAAAGGAATGCATGCATTGCTTGAGCAATAGTCCAGCTCTGCTGCTGCTATTAATGCTCAGCCTGATGCAGTAGTAAATGTGTAAAAAGAAATGCCAGTAGCCAGTACCAAACCTCATATATACCTTCGCTCGTGTCCCTCCGCAGCTTGCCAGCAACAATGGTGCCTTTAAAACACCACGCCAAGCCCTGCACCCCCCCCGTTTCTACAGCCATTCCTCTCTTTCAAAAGAAAGCGGGCTCCGATCCTATGGGATCAACAGAGAGAAATGGCGGAGGGGGGCCTGGAAGCCGCTGAGCGGCGTGCCGTTCTCGCTTTTTTTTTGAAGCGCTCCTTCCCTGAAGAAAAAAAAAAAAAAACAGCACAGGGGGGTGTCTGGTGGGGAGGCAAACCCCCCCCCCCCCAGGCTTACCGGAGGTCTGCTGCCGGCTGAAGAGAAAACTGCTGTTTAATGGACACATCGTGGGCTCCGAGAAGCATAAGACGTAAGTGCTCTATACAGCCCCCAGTGGTGACACATGGCAGGCATGACAACATTTACTAATTAAAGGAGACATTCATAAAGAAAATTTTGAAAATTTCTTAGAAAAAACTTCTCAGCTTTCCCGCCGCAGGGTTTTCTGTGGTAAACCAACAGACCCAATCTTCACCCTTCATGGTGGGTTCCGTTAAACCTTCAGGAGCTGGGGATCCTCGAGGAAACCCACAATCCTGGACTTGTAATAGCACCACCGCCTGTAAAACTTTATGGCCTTAATACCAAAAAGTACTGGATCCCGGGGGGTCCAGCTCTCTAAAAAGAGAAGAGTAACAGGCAAGACCTCGTTTCTTCTGATACGAGGCCCGGGTACCATTCAATTCGGCCAAAAAGACACTTTGAATGGATCCGGCTGCATTGCTAGCCCCAGCAAGGATTGTTCCAGTGGAGCTCAGCACATCTTTACTCATGACCAACACCTTAGACACTGGTGAAATAAAACTGAGGTACTCCCACCAGTGGGAGAGGTTATATAGGGAGTGCACTTTTTAATTTAGGGGGTGTGCCAGTGTCCATCACCTGAAGGTGGCCTATAACCCACATAGTAACTACTATGGCTCTGTGTCCCATGATGTACGATAAATATATAAAGCTCAGCAAAGCCTTTTTAAAAAGCAACATGCTACACCTGTATTTAGGGTGTAACAGACATGTACGTTATTCCGAATCAAAAAATCGGGACAAGTTTTTTCATTATTCGGAAATTTTAAATGTATCCAAATTTCTGAATTACAATAGTAATGAATTTAAACGAATGTGAAATAATGAAACAATTTTTTGTCCGAAATTTGAAGCAAATTTTATTAATTTAATTTTCTATTTTATTATATTGGGAAATTCAAAGGAATAGAATAAAGAATATTTCTTCATACTAAAAATTTCACAGCATCGGGTTGTACCAATTGAAACTCTTACTGTATGCTTTTTCCAATCATTCTCATCCTCCCCTCAGGCTTTTCATTTCCACAGAAATGAGACTCCAGCACTACATTACCAATTATATCTGCTATGGTTGATTCCGGTCTAAAGCTGGTAGCTCAGACTGATGACTGTTTAAGTTGTTATATGCTTACCACATATACAAGGCACCAAAAATACACTAAGTACATTTGTCTACAGTGAAGTGCCTATGTCCAGGCCTGGACTGGAATTTGCCCGGTGGGCCGGGGCCACCTGCTCTGTGGCATATTGTTGATCAGGCCACACAGCGAGAGGTAAGCGGCGACCGCGGTCTGAACAGGGTCAACACAGGCAGCGGCAGCCACTCGCCTACTGGTAAGCAGCTATGCCTGCGTCTTCTCCAGCTGGACTAGCGGCTGCATGGGCTGAGCTGTGTGTCTCACACACAGCTCAGTGTTTCATATTCCCATCGCACACGTTCCTGGTATAAGCTCTTAAAGGTCGGGTGCTGCAGCAACAACCAGCTGGATACTGGTTCAAGTCACAATGTAGATATTTGCCAGCACACGGTGGCATCCAAACGGTTTAGTTTATTGCATGATCACAACACAAAAAGGTGACTCTGAAACGTTGCACCTTTTTGTGTTGTGATCATGCTATAAACTAAACCGTTTGGACGCCACCGTGTGCTGATCCTTAGTGTGCTGGCAAATATCTACATTGTCACACACAGCTCAGCCTCAGAGCCGACGCTGACAGTTCTGCTCTCCACTCCTCCTCCTCCAGCCATGGGCGTCTGCACGGTGGTGCAAAGGGGGGGGGAGCTGCAGGCTGCTTCCCCTCACTTAACCCCCCCCCCCACTTCTCATGTCGGCAGCACAAAAGGGAAGGCTTCCTGCCTGCTCTTCCCTCACCATTGGCCACAACAGCGGGCCAATCAGAAGAAACTAGAGGGGCATTGTAGGAAATGTAGTCCCAGAGATAGGTGGCCCAATTTTTTTCAGCAGGTAGCAGACTACAGTCCCCAGCAAGCACTCTGAAGGGAAAAACCAGAAACAAGCAGAGGAGTGCTTGTAGCAGCTACTACAGGAGACATGGAAAAACAAATAGGACTGTGCTGGGGGAACTAATAGCACCACTAGAGAGCCACACTGTACCCACACCAGAGAGCGCAAGCCACGCTGTACCTCACCAGAGAGCCACGCTGTACCGCACCACCAGAGAGAGCAGGTCAGCGTTACTGGGCAGTGTGGGCACAATAGGAGACAGACAGTACTAGCATTGTATGGCCACAATAGGACTGGGACACTAATATAAAAGGGGACTGCACTGTAATCATTGCAGTGCCCCTTTACAGTGCAGTTCCCTTTATATCACGGTGTCCCTGCACATTACAGTGTGGAAGACAGACACCCCCCGCAAATGTCTTGCATTCACCCCCCCCCCCCCCCTCCCTGGAAAAGTTGGCTGCTCAGTCTAAAATGCCCAGGACTATTTTTTGTCCCGGGCCTGTGCATGTCACTACTGTGTATTGTTCTTTACATCTAATAAAAAACACAAACACACACACACACACGAAATTAACACCTTCTGAAATTCGATTAGAATAAATTCAAATGAGTGCAAATTCAAATAGAACACATTTGAATAGAAAAGAAAGTAAAATAAAATGGAATAGAAAAAAATAATAGCATAGAATGGAGAATATAACCATCTCCCAAAATTCTAATTCTGAATAGAATAAATCCAAATAGAACGAAACAAATTCCAAAAAACAAACAAAACAAATTCATGTAAATAACGAAACAAAATGTAGTTTTTTGCTCTGCACAGGTCTAGTGTAACAGATGACTATACAGCACCTGACCACAACCCCCTCCCACTCCTTTTGTGACAGTGGAAGGGGGACACTTCCTGTAGCCATTAAACAGAAAGCTCATAGGGAGGTATACAACTATATAGAGCTACCAAAATGAGGGACAAATGAGGAGGAATGAGGGACATTGCTCCAAACCAGGGACAGTCCCTCGAAATCAGGGACAGTTGGGAGTTATGATCTTAGGTTGGATTTCTGGGTACTTAATCATGATCAGGATGCTCCATCTCAGAGTGGTGGATGTAGTTTCCACTGCACCACCAAACAGTTGGGCCAGCAGGACAGTTAAGTTGTCGTCATCGTAATACATTATAGATTCCAGGGTTACCTGAATGAGGGGGAGAAAAAAAAAAAAACAAAAAAAAACCAAAAACACAATATTTGTGGTCATTTACTACCACATTGCTTCATCAGTTGCAGGAACATTAAAGCCTAGTTTCGGGCTCTGAAACCACCCCCACCCCCCAAGGAGCTGGTTTATTCACAGCTCTGTAAGTTTCTTCGCTCTTCTGCCTATGTGGAAGGGGTGCATTTCCTCCAATCAGATCTCAGTGTATGCCCAGAATTCCCTCCCACTGCGGAAACAGGAATTAAGATTTCTAGCACAATGTGTACTTTCTAAAGAATAGAGAGGGAAAGACAGCAGATATCATGTAAAAAACATATGTAGGGAGATTGGTTTTATCCCTGTGCATCATCTGAGGCTGTTTACTTCACTGGGTATAAGAGTGGCGGTGTTTTTTTTCTTCCCTCGGTCCGTCGGCGGAGTGAGAGAAGATGATGAATGGACTTAGTGAGACATTTTTATTTTTGTAATAAAGGACTTGTCCTAAGCCATGTCTTGTCGATTTTACCATTTTGACACTTTGTGAAATGATAGGGGTACACTTGTACCCAGTTACCATTTCACACGGGGGGAGGCCGGGATCTGGGGGTCCCCTTCCAGATTCCAATAAGCCCCAGACAGACCCCCACAACCACCGGGCAAGGGTTGAGGGGATGAGGCCCTTGTTGCCATCAACATGGGGACAAGGTGCTTTGGGGGGGGGGGGCTACCACAAAGCACCCTCCCCATGTTGAGGGCATGTGGCCTGGTACGGTTCAGGAGGGGGGGGGGGGCGCTCATGCCCCCTCTTTTCCTGTGGCCTGCCAGGTTGCGTGCTCGGATAAGGGTCTAGTATGGATTTTTGGGGGGCCCCCACGCCATTTTTTTAAATTTTGGTTTGGAGTTCCCCCCAATATCAATACCAGACCTGAAGGGCCTGGTAATTGACTGTGGGGGAATCCCATGCTGGTTTTTTTCAATGACTTATAGCCACAAGTACTTTTAAAATTACATTTTTTCCTGTAGAAATGTAATTTTGTACAGGGACTGTTGTAAACACGGGAAACATGTGCCACTTTACAGGCATACTATAGACACCCCACCCCAGGTAAGAAATTTATAGGAATGTTGCACTTTTATTGTTTCACTTTAAGCATTAAAATCACTGCTTCCGAAAAAAAAACGGCCGTGTCCCTTGGGGCAGGACCTAGGTCCCCAAACACTTTGACAATAGGGATGAGCCGAACACTCCACCCCCCCCCCCCCCGATTCAGTACACAGAACATGCAAACAGGCAAAACATTTGTTCGAACACTGTTAAAGTCTATGGGACACCAACATGAAAAATCAAAAGTGCTCATTTTAAAAGGCTTATATGCAAGTTATTGTCATAAAAATAGGATTTTTTTATAACAGCTTACCTGTAAAATCCTTTTCTTTTGATGTACATCATGGGACAAAGAGCCTCAGTAATTACTGATGAGTTATATAGGGTATCACTAGGTGATTGGACACTGGTCACACCCTAAACAGGAAGTTCACTTATATTGCTTTGCTACAAAACTGAGGCATCCCTGTAAGGGGAGGGATTATATAGGGGGTTGAACTTCCTGTTTAGGGTGTGACCAGTGTCCAATCACCTAGTGATACCCTATATAACCCATCAGTAATTACTGAGGCTCTGTGTCCCGTGATGTACGAGAAAGAAAAGTGTTTGGGGACCTGGGATCTCGGCAATATAGATAAAGCTCATTGAAAAAAAAAAATTATATATGTATTTTTCCCCCCAGTCCATTACCAGACCCTTTGGCCCCGAAACAAAAACAAATTTGCGTGCGGTCCCCCTAAAATACATACCAGGCCCTTCAGGTCTGATATGGAAATTAAGGGGAACCCTGTGACAAAATTTAAAAAGAATATCCATACCAGACCCTTATCCGAGCACGCTACCTGGCAGGCCGCAGGAGAAGGGGGGGCAAGAGAGTGCCCCCCCTTCCTGAATCGTACCAGGCCACATGCCCTCAACATGGGGAGGGTGCTTTGGGGTCTGACCCCAAAGCACCTTGTCCCCATGTTGATGGAGACAAGGGCCTCATCCCCACAACCCTTGCCCGGTGGTTGTGGGAGTATGTGGACAGGGGGCTTATCGGAATCTGGAAGCCCCCTTTAACAAGGGGACCCCCAGATCCTGGCCTCCCCCTAAGCCCGATGTCACCAGGTGGCCCCACCCTCAGCTATACAAGAATTGTCACAGAGAAGAGTCAGATGGTGGGAGCCTCCCATCGAGGCGGAACGGTCGCAGCTTTTTTTTTCCTACAGTCCATGGGGCGGTGTGAATTTACATTGCAAGACATTTTTATTTTTTAATTTTTTAATGAAGGACTTGTCCTAAGCTGTCTCGTCTTTACCATTTTTTTTTACACTTGTTTTTGTGAAATGGTAGAGGTAGGGGGGGCTGGGATCTGGGGGTCCCCTACGTATAGTCTGTGCCTGCTGTACAGGACAGACTTGCCTTCATACAACGGAATTACCAATCCCTCCCAGAATGTATACAAAAGGCTCAGTCCAACCATAAAAGTTTCTTTGACAGGAAACTAAGAGGGAATCTCTCCCTTTAAGTCGGTGGTGAAGTATATCTATTAAACAGCCAAACCTGAAGTTACCGTGCCCTTCGAAGAAGTTGGGGCCGAGATATATTATCCCTTCTCCCATTAAGCCTGTAATAAACCCAGTGGCCTTCGAGTTCTTTGCCCGATTCATACAAAATTCACAGTCTTTCACGCCTTTCTCCTCAAGCCAGCCATTCCGGATCCTTTTCCAGGTAGAGTGGAACCACCTCCACCATCGGTAACTGTTGAGCGGGAAACAGAATACGAGGTGGAATCTATTCTAGATTGCAGAAAACGAGGTAGGCAGAGCCAATACTTAAGTGGAAAGGATATCCACCCGAAGAACGCTCCTGGGAACCCGAAGCCAATGTACATGCCCCCAGATTCCTCCGAGAGTTTCGGGCCAAATACCAAGAGAAAATTGCCCAGATGGGCATCCGGAGGCTGCTCGTTAGGGGGGGGAAGACTGTCAGGGTGCTGACAGCAGGAGTAGGTATTTGGGACCCAGCGTCCCCAGCAGCACATCACCTGGGCCTTTTTAAGGAAGTGAATCAGTGCTTGAAGTTGCTGACTGATCTCAGCTTGTTACCCATGTTCCTGACTCCTGCATTCCCTAGTTTCTGACCCGGCTTGTTCGACCTGTCTGCCCATCTCCAGTCCCTGGCCCCGGCTCATCTCACAGATACCCTCTGTGTTTGACCCGGCTTCCACTTGACTTCGTCTGCTCTGCTTTAAATCTGGTTCTGATCTCGGCTTGTGTTGACTACTCTTATCTCAGTGACTTTACAGACCTGTCTCACCTTACAGGTGCCACCTGCCTGCAGACTGTTCATCACAACAGCAGCATTCCTGAGCTTTCTGCAAGCAACTTCACAGGTGACCTGTACTACTTTGTGCGCGACTCCTCCTGTCTTACCTTCAGGGGAGTCCGGAACTTAGCTACAAAGGAAGCACTCTCTCCATTGGCCTCCAGCACCTGGTACATAATAGGGGGCTTCCAGATTCTGATAAGCCCCCCATCCACATACAACCACCAAGCAAGGGTTGTGGGGATGAGGCCCTTGTCCCCATCAGCATGGGGACCAGGTGCTTTGGGGGTCATACCCCAAAGCACCCTCCCCATGTTGAGGGCATGTGGCCTGGTATGGTTCAGAAGGAGGGGAGCTCTCATCGTCCCCCGCTCTTTTCCTGCAGCCTGCCAGGTTGCGTGTTTGGATAAGGGTCTGGCATGGATTTGGGGGGGGGCCCCTACGACTTTTTTTACATTTTGGCGCAGGGTTTCCCTCAATATTCATACCAGACCCAAAAGGCCCGGTAATGGACTGGGGGGGTGCCCATGCTTTTTTTCAATGAGTGTTATCAATATTGCCGAGACCTGACAATTCATTACAGCCGTGATCAGTTTTAAATGACAATTTTGCTGTGGTACTGTTCTAAACACTGGAAAAATTTGCCAGGTTACAGGCACACTATAGACACCCCTAGGCACGATATTTAATTTTTATTGTTTCAAAATAAATAAATATATATATATATATATATATATATATATATATATATATATATATATATATATATATATTTGCATTGATACATCTACCCCGGGCAGGACCCGGGTCCCCAAACACGGACAATAAAAGTGTTTAAAGGACCCTTTAAAATGACCACTTGAATTTATGTTTGTGTCCCATAGACTTAACAGTGTTCGTGTGTTCTGCCAAATTCTTTGCCTGTTCGCAAGTTCTGGTGTGAACCAAACTGGGGGTGTTTGACTATGTCAAGTCTGAGAATTGTGGGAGTGGCTGAACAGAATTAGGTCAGTTTGGCTGTAGCTCCACTTATAGCTATTCTTTAATATTGGGTATAAATTAAATATAATTTGCTTATTTACAGTACACCCAGCCTGTATACTATTCTCATATAAACCTCCAAACAAGTTGGATGGCTAAAACCATTAAAAAAAACATTAGACTGCAGCTTTCCTAAAATTGAGCACCAGCCATGGTCACAGAGGTGCTTGCAAACATATGAACACTGAACACATGTAAGGGGCCTTATGACTGGCTGGGTGTTGGCGCCAACAGGTGCAAGTCCCCACTCAGCTTCTTCTAGGATAGAACAAATCCACCTGCTTGTAGCACTCTACCCATGCCATATTGTGCCTATCTCCTTGAACAAGGCCTTCCAACAACATCCCTGGTCATTGGCCTTTACATTCAAAGAAAGGAATGTCCACACAAAACAGAAATAAATAAATAGGTTACCGCACTTAGTGTTATTTAGAAGACAGCATTGACACATCGCATACTATCCAGGGTTGCTTGACATTCCTTCACCAAATCACACATATGGTGGACATGCTGTAGCAGTCATGTCAAAGGAGCACATTACTCAGTACTGTTAAAGTGTTTGTAAATGCTTCAGGTTTTTGTTACTTTCCATGCATGAAGTTAAAAAAAACCTATGTGCAGCAGCCCCACACCCCCAATACTTACCTGAGCCTCATCGCAATCCAATGATGTTGCATGAGAGCCTCGGCTCTCCACCTCATCAGCTGAGCCATTGGCTCCTGCTGCTGTCAATCACAGCCAATGAGAAGAGGGGGTGGGGCCAAGCAACAACTGTGAATGGACACAGCAGTGGCTCAGGAGCGAACCTGCTCCAGTGCCCCCATCGGAAACTGCTTGCTCGTGGGAGCACTTGGGAGGGGCCAGGAACGCTGCCCGGGGGCTTGGGAAGAGGAGGATCTGAGCTGTTCTGTTTACCTTTATTTACCTCTATTTTACCTTTAGTATCACTTTAAGCCATCTTCCCTTTTGCATAGTCTATCCTCACTGCAAAAAAACACTTGGCCTGTTCCAAACGACCTTTAGCAATCCGCTCTAGCCTCCAACCATAAAAGAGACAGGAAGACTACAGACGGCTTTTCTGGGCGCAGAATTATTTCACCCTGCCCTCCAGCCCCGTCTTGGGCCTCTGCATTAGCTGACTACATCTGCATGCTAGTGGGGTATTTGCCTCCCCCCCCCCCCCCCCAACTACAATAGCTCCTCCTGAGTTTTATATAGAAACTGACTAAACCCATTAAACCACAAGCATGGACTTCTCTAAAAAGGAGCCTTCCCCTCCCTTTGATTTTCTCCTTTACCATGAGAACAGATACATACATAAATAAAAAACAAAACACCTTTTGGTTGTCTTCCTCACTGTGTGGACTTTTCATATTAAAAATGGTCATTCTCACCTTTTGCTGTTTTGCCAGATAAGCATCAATAAGACTTCTTTGATTGTTTACATCCAGGTCTTTCCTCCGCATGGTAAGGGTTTCTCTAAACAATTGCACGATTTGATGAATGTATGCAACAATTTTGTTGTGGGCTCCTGGTAGAGGATCTATCAATGTAGGGAACATGTTGTACAGCTGAAAAAGAGAGATAATCACCTTAAAAAAAAAAAACACACACACACACACACACACACACACACACACACACACACACACACAGGTTATAAAATACCACTTGAAACAAAAGGGATTAGTGAACTTGAAGGAAATAACTCCCTGGAAGCTGATATAACTTCTCACCTTGTGTAGAGCTTCCCCCATAGGAGCCACTGGTGAATGGGGATCCCCCACCCTGCACAGCCAGGCACACCATTTTTTACAGGCTCCCTTGAGTCAGGAAACAGTCCAGCAGCTTTGTTTTTTTTTTAAATTAGGGGTTAATAAACTTGGATGGAGATAGGGGTGTTATGGGATACCCACTTGACTGGAACAAAGTCTCTTTAGGGACACATCAACTATATACACTCTTCATCCAGCACGTCACTTGTTTGCAGAATAACTCAGACCCAGCTGGAACAGTTTTGTGGATCTGGCAAGGCACTTAGCCAAATCAAAGACCATTTTACAGGCAGGGACCGCGGGTCCCTTTGGTTGTGTAGAGAAAAAAGTCCGTGTCCATCTACATTCCTGTGGCTACTGATCTGAGAAACACCTAGTCAGGCACTGCCAGCCCACCTGGCTGCCCCTTTCACCAACCCTCCTAGCTACTTCCCACAGTCCTAGACTGCCACACTCAGCCACCAGGCGGTCTTCTCCCAGATGTACTAGCTGGCTCCTACTGTCCTCACTTTTGCTCCCATGCCTCCTCATTTCTTCAGAGGTTCCTTCCGGCACCCGAGCCAGAGGTCACCCTTCCCCCCCCCCATGCTAGGGGGCTCCCCTTAAGGGCCTCTGACAGCTTTCTCAGGACTCCATCTCCACACTGCCCCTGCTGACCTGACTGACTATTTAAGAGGAGCCTACCCCCAGCCAGCCCCTTTTGCTGAGGATCGGCTGGGGACCTCTTCAATACTCCAGGCAGCTCCTCCTAACCTCCCTCCCATTCTTCGGGAAACTTCTCCAAGGTTCCAGCACTATGTCCAATGGTTCACTCCTGCTCTGTTCTTCTGTTATCAGCCTGATAACTTCTGACAAATTGACACATAAAGATAAAAGCAGGCTGGATTTTGGGTCGGTGTGGGAGCTATAAATTAATTAGCAGGCAGCTTACTGGGTCACAGAACACCTCTGAGAGTCTTTGCCTATGAGAAGGGGTGTGTGTGCGCGCCTTTCTTCCAATCAGCTGTCTTGGCTGTATGCCCAGACTTCACACTCAGTGTTAAACAGGAAGAGAAAATCTAACACAATGTGCACTTTCTAAACAGTATATAAGGCTTAGGACAGCATAAAATACATGTAAAAAAAAATAAATAAAAAAAAATAAAAAAGTAAGTATGTAGGGAGAATAGTTTTATCCCAGTGTATCATCTGAGGCTGTTCACTTCACTGGGTATATGCGAGGGTTTACAGCCACCTTGATGGTGCATGTACTGACCACCCCTCAGCCCAGTCCTATATGCACTCTTCCTCATTGCTCAAATTTACACTCTCCCACACCCCTGCATACACACGAGATTCCCCTACCACTTCATCTGTAGCCTCAATTGATAGGGAAGAAAGTCTGACAAAGCGTTTAAGAGGTTACCCCAAACAATAGTTCTGATGCGAGGTAAAATATTGTTCAGAGTATAAAAAAAAAATAAACCAACTTCACATCAAAGAACCTGTATAGCAGGGGGCGCATGCGGGAAGCAGTCCATGCAAGTCATGCTTGTGAGGCTCCGCACCTACCGGGACAGAACAGCCTTGCAGTGCCGTACCGACGAGCCACCCGCCAACTCCTCAGATAGCTGGGCGGCAAACTGGAAAACAAGCCACGATACATCTGGGACGCTCTCCTCAGAGCAACACCTAAAATGGCCGGTACTCCATCTTCCCAGCCCACTCCCACATGCACTCAACGGTCCACACTGCATATTCTGCAGCCACAGACTGGCTTTCCAGTCTGATAAAACCAGCACCAAGCCTGCTCATACAGTTTGAGAGAATGCTCACTAGAGCATTAAAAAGAAAACTTCTGACACTATTACTGACAAGCTGACTCAGGAAATACGTGAAGTAGGCCACTGCACCTCAGTGTTAGAGCAACAGATGGATGAGCAAGAACTCCTTACAGGCACACATGCTGAGGAGCTATAAATCATCTTAAAAAAAAAAACCAAAAAAAAAAAAAAAAAAAAAAAAAAAAAAACTTAACCCTCCAAAACATGCCTGGAGGATTTTGAGAACAGAGCCAGACGCTCAATTCTCCGCATGCGTAGAATACCAGAGTCATTAACCTCCAAATCAACCATTACCGCACTTTCAAGAATTGACCCCCTCAATTTCCATAGAAAGGTTGGAAATGGATAGAAGCCATAGAACCTTAGCACCAAGCCCAGAAGATGGACCGCCCCATGATATTGTGGTAAAAAACTCCACTTTTTCCGTGCAAAGGAATAATAACAGCATCCGGGAATAAAGAATCACTGACATTCCAGTGTCACTGCTAACATATTCCAAGACCTCCCAGATCACACTTTCTAAAACGGAAAGCAATGAAGCCCCACCTGCAGGTTTGACAACAGCACCGCATCGCCCATCACTGGCATTTTCCTTTTCGCCATTTGGTTCTACAAAAGGATCCCCATACCTATCCAAACCTGTAGAAGACCTCTGGTCCACACTTCAAGACCTACAATCTTCTGCCAACTGAACCAGTCACCAAGGGATATCTGTGCAGAGCAGCCTCCAGCTCCCTCAAGAAACCACCGACCTCAAGTCCCCAAGCCGCATCCAACATCAACAAGCATTGATTCTACCTCTCCCCAGGTCCGGCCCCTGAAGGAGATTCCATGGACAAAACTATGACCCTGGTAATTAGGGGTAACTCCCCCATGCTTATATATCCCCCTTTCACTTGCCTCTACAGAAAATCTATTAGATGACACTTCTTGGAATAATAAGGTTTAAAATTACTGTTACCCCTACTGCAACCTGTGAACCCTACTACCTAGTTCATTTGCCAAGATTACGCTCTGTTAGCTGTAGACTTACAGCTCCCCCATCCCTCCTCCCAACTCTTTCCCCTTCCAGCCATCTCCCCAACACTTGTTCTTTGTCAATGGTGACTCAAGCTCTCTGGATGCTTTGGCTACCGCACCACCTCACAAGAAGAAATCTTCCTCCCCTCCCCACATAGGTGAACCAAACCCCCCCTGGTGCCAGGGCATTTATAGTCTTTGATCCCCCAAGCTAACTCTTGGTCGCCCCCTGTGACCATACGCTCCTTAATCCATACTGCATGAGGAGACTCGGGTCCAACCTGACCGCAACAACTCACAAAACCTGGCCCACCTTGCCTTTATTTACTGACACGCTTAAGATTTACCCTTAAAGATTTAATCTTTGTTCTTACAACCCATAGATTGCCAAGTTTAACCATTCTAACGCTCCCCTGAACAACTTGGTAGCCCATGGTGTCTTCCCAGTTGTAGGTACAGGACCCATATGTTATATACACTGTTGAAACTTGTTATTCAGTCTGTACTGTTTTATCTTGTTTATATCTTGTTTTTAAGGCTGTTTAGTCCCAGAGACAGTTCACTGCTCCCCAACTAGTCCGACTCCTTGAGCACCTCACCTCCACACCCTTTATTATCCCTAGCAGGGCAGTCTTTAAGATAGGGCAAAAAGGGCACCTGCCCAGGGCCCCATCAATGCTGTGGGGCCCAAAATCTTAACAATCCATCCCTGTCACATAAGCAGCTGCAGGTAATCAGTAAGCGGCGGAGTCCATGCCTGACAGCAGAGCTGGCTGGATGGAGAGACACACTGACGAGCAGGGCCCGGAGGATCGCTATGAGGAGGCAAGGACATAGGCAGCATAAATGAGCAGAAAGCCGGTTGGCAGCAGGAGTTACATCTGAATGAGAACATGTGCTTGGCTTTTCATTGCCCTTCTCGATTCTCTGCTTGCTGTTCGGTCGGCTCGGATGAGCGGACAGCTGGTATGTTAGTTGTGTGATTAACAATCTGAATGCCCTGCTGTATTGCACTTTCACTGCTTTAGCCACCAAGTTATCACCGATCTCTGCCTGCTTTGCATATTGACAGTACTGTTTTGAATGTACTCCTGGTTGGCTTCATTAACCCCATCTTTTCTGCTACATATTAAATTCTGCTGCAAGAGAACACTTTTACTCTGGAAAGGGGATCGTTTTGTTTTTGTAGCATAATCTAGCAACCGATCGATTAGTGAGCAGTAATAATGTGCAGTAATTTCTAGCAACCGGTTTGCAGTAAAGATGTGAAGTAACCCCTAGCAACCAATCAGCGAGCAGTAATAATTAGCAGTAACCTCTAGCAACCAATGGGTAAGTAAAAATAATGCACTGTAACCTTTAGCAACTAATCAGTGAGCCTTAATGTGTGCTGTAACCACTGGCAACCAGTCAGTCAGTGGTAATGATATGCTGTAACCTTTGGCAACCAATTGCCATTGCTGCCTTATCTGCTGCAGTAAGCCGATTTTGAGTTTAGTAGGCCATTTATTGTATGTCTCAGAGCAGGTGGAGAGCAAAATTGCATGGTGGGGGAGGGTCAGAGTCAGCCCATGGAGGGGGGGGCCCAATAAAATGCTTGCCCAGGGTCCAATCAATCAATGTTAAAGATGGGCCTAATCCCTAGTTTTTTTTTTTTTTTTCCCCCACCACCAGGTACTCCTTGGACTACTCACCTTCATTAAGTCCAGTAGAAATCTCTACACCCTCTGACCCCCAGATTCATCGATTCCTTATTCTCGGTAGTGCTTACGGTTACCCCCCAGCTTCCTTCCACTTTAACACCCCTTCCCAGAGAGGTACCCTCCTGTCTCAAGGTTACAAGCGAGTCAAACTAATGCCTTAGGTCCCAAAGATGGCCTCCCTTAATGAACATTAAGCATCAGGACAAGGCCTCAATTTCCCAGTAAAACCGACTAAAGCAGATCGTAGCCATTACTATTAAAAAAAAAAAAAAAAAAGCCTTAAATATATCCCCCCCATTTTGTAGATGCTATAACTTTTGTGCAAACCAGTCAATATGAGCCAATTGCAATTTTTTTTTTTACCAAAAAAGTATGTAGAAGAAATTTATAGCGCAAAAAATAAAAACCGCAGTAGGTGATCAAATACCAAAAGAAAGCTCTATTTGTGGGAAAAAAAAAAAAAAAAACTACCACGTCAATTTTGTTTGGGTATAACATCACACGACCGCGCAATTGTCAGTTAAAGAGACGCAGTGCCGTATCGCAAAAAAATGGCCTGGTCATTAAGGGACAAATCCTTCTGGGGCTGAAGTGGTTAAAATCTGTTTTTTGCTACAAAATTACTTAGAACCCCCAAACACACACACACACACACACACACTTTTCAAATGCCCTAGAGAATAAAATGGCGGTTGTTGTAGTACTTTGTCACACCATATTTTAATGGAAAAAAAAAATAAAAATAAAAAATAAAGAACACAGTAAAAAAGTTAGCCCAATTTTTTTTTTTATATTGTGAAAGATAATGTTATGCCGAGTAAATTGATACCCAACGTGTCAGGTTTTAAAATTGCGCCCGCTCGTGCAATGGCAATAAACATTGACCCTTAAAAATCTCCATAGGCGACATTTAAAAATTTCTATAGGTTACCAGTTTTGAGTTACAGAGGAAGTCTTTTGCTAGAATTAGTGCTCTCGTTCTAACACTGGCGGCGATACCTCATATGTGTCGTCTGAACACAGTGTACATATGCGGGCGCGATAAACGTATGTACGAGCACAGTTTTGGATCACTTTTATCCCTATTACAAGGGATGTTTACATTCCTTATAATAGAATAAAAGCATGACAGGACCTCTGATGTGAGATCTGGGGTCAAAAAGACCTCAGATCTCACATTTACAGCTCCAGGCCTCTGAGGGAAAGGATCGGATCGGCTCCGGTAAGCGACCAAAGCACAGCGGGAGGGGGGCACCTCTCCCGTCACCAATAAACGTGATCTTGTGGAGAATCTGCTGTGGTCCTTTAATCCTAAAGAGGATCGCCCGCCATTTCTGAAAATACCGGGGTTTATAGCAGCCATCTGCTGCCATAACTCTGATATTCTATGTCAAAGTACTGACGTACAGCTACAACGGTTTGCGGTAAGTGGTTAATGCACTCCTGGCCTGTCCGTTTAGGTGGACGGTCATGTCTCGGTAGGTTTGCAGTTGTGCCATAAGCTTTTCATTTTCGGATGATGGATAGAACAGTGCTCTGTGATATGTTCAAAGTTTGGGATTTTTTTTTTCTTAATATAATCTAACCCGGCTTTAAACTTCTCCACAACTTTATCCCTGGCCTGTCTGGTGTGCTCCTTGGCCTTCATGATCCTGTTTGTTCGCCAAGGTTCTCTAAAAAACCTGAGGGCTTCCCAGAACAGCTACATTTATACCAAGATTAAAATGATACACAGTTGAACTCTTTACTAATTAGGTGACTTCTGAAGGCTATTGGTGCCACTAGATTTTAGTTAGGGGTATCAGCGAGTAAAAGGAGGCTGAATACAAATGCACGCCACACTTTTCAGACATTTGTAAAAAAGTTGGAAAACCATTTAATCATTTTCCTTCCACTTCACAATTATGTGCCACTGTGTTGGTCTATCACATAAAATCCCAATTTAAAAAAAAAAAAAAAAAAATTTGTGGAAAATTTCAAGGGGTATTCATACTTTTTCAAGGCACTGTAGTTGATGGGTCAAGAACATCACAACCTCATCTTTTTTTAGATTCATGGTGGATATAATGTGTTTGCATGTTGGGTTTAGTCAACAACATACATATAAGATACTAAATATGCTTCTCCGTGATCAATGTTTCATACATATTCTTGTATAGGATTACAGTATTTCTGAACCGGGTCCGAGGCCTTGATGAAGTGGGTTTGCCCGCAAACTAATTCTATCGGCCCACTATTTAGATCCCACGGCCAGAAGAAACATTACTGTGGTTGGCTGAATTGTGGACTTGTTAAAGATTTTTTAAATATATATATATATATATTCGTGATATCTTTAATAAAAATTGTTATATACACGTTATGAGTCTAAATGTACCTCCACTGGGAGTAATACAAAGCCCCACACATTTTTGGGCTCTAGTATTTAAAAAAATAAAAATTGTTAAAAAGCAATAAAAGTGATGTACAATAACTCAAGACAGAGATAATTAGCAATTAACATTAAAACGAAGGGTGTACCAGGGGCATACATAGTACTAACCCCTTGTATGCCCCCAAGTGAGAAAACATGAAGAGGGAGGGGTAGGTCGGGGGTAAGAGACAGATGTTGAGCAGGCTAGTGCTCATTAGTATGAAGCGAGATAGTATAGTAAGCTTCTCAACAGTCAAACCCAAAACAGGCTCAGTTCATTCCAAGTGATGAACAAGCATAAAAGGGTCTCACAGAGAGGGGGACCCTGCTGTTAGAGTTAGTATTTAAGAGTTTAGTCAAGGACAAGACAGAGCTCTATGATCTGTTAACCAAAGTTGCCAGTGGTAATAGAATTTAATCAAGTGTGGGCTGTGCCTTTGAACAGGAATTCCATTGTGTTACGGAGAGTAGGTGCACAGGCTTGTGTCCAAAGCCGGGCAATAGATAAACAGTCAGCAATGAGTATGTGTGTAATGATGGGGTGAAATTTTGAGGGCCAAATTTGAGATACCTAGTCCGAAGAGTGTGGGGTTAAAATCCTGAATAAGGGTGGAGATGTCCGACCAGAAAATACTTAGACGGGCATGCCCACCAAATCTGAAAATTATGTCCATCCATGTCACAATTTCTCCAGCATTTGCTGGAAGATAGGAACATTCGAGCTAGTCTCACAGTAGTGCAATACCACCTATACATTTTCATTGGGGTTTCCCAGTGGGAAATGTTTTTAGAGTACATGGTAGATAAGTGAAGTGCTCCATACCAGATGGGGGGGGGAATCTGAATTTGTAGCTTGGATTCCCATGAGGCTATAGTTGGGGTACGTTCCTCCAGATTTGGTTTTGTTAGTAGGCCATAGAGAAAGGATATGCCATGAATTTTGTTGTTGGTTGAGGTAAAGAATTGTAGGATGTCCTTAGACCCAGTGTTGTGCAAGGTTGAGACGGAGGCAAGGATGTGACAGAGCCTCAAGTACACATAGGAAACCTTCTTGGAGATGGAAAAGCGGTCCTTAATTTGGTGGAAGGATAGGATTTGGTTATGCTGGAACAGGTCACCAATCTTTCGAAGACACCATTAGGATAACATCGGAAGAGGAAGGTCCGGGGATAAGAATTATAGGGCTGCCAATGGGAGTTAGTGAAGAGCTTGTATATGCAGTCCTCCTGAGGTTTGCAGCACAGATTTCCAGGGGGATATTTTAGCATTAACTGTCAAAAGGGCAGCGCGGAGGGTGGTGTCCCATCCATATGGCAGCCAATAGACATGAGGGGTTTTGGGTGAGTGCTGTTGCTTCGATCAAGGTTATAATGTGGACATGTCCCATAGCTTTTTGGTTTGATCCAAAATTGCTTTTTACTATGGTTTCTAGTATTTATTGTATTGGGGATGGTGCCTCCTGAGGGTAGATATTCCCTAACACTATTCCCCCCCCCCCCCCCCACACACACCTCTCCAGTTTTAGTCAATTAACCCCTCTGTTTGGTAACTTCTATGGCAGCTTTAATAATGCCTCTGAGCTCCAGCTGGAGAAGTTTACCATTCCACCAAATCCAGAACAGAAATTGAGGGGATTCTATTGATCCTGGAGACCGATTTGCCCTCAATTCCTGTGGTGGTGACCATTTGTCTATGGGACTGAAATTGAAAGGAAATTTGTCCAGCTAGACAGGTGACAAAACTGGTAGATTATATTAACCTGACCTTCATGGAAATGGAGAAATATGCTTTTTGAATTCTCTTATAAAAAACTCACATTGCTAATGTCACTAGCTGTATGCTTATAGCTTAAATATTGATATTTGCACTTAAAATGTCAAATTTAGGGTCAATAAAAAAAATATAAATTGGTGCCGTTGTAAAATTTTGGGCATCCTGTCAGTAAATTTAATTTCAGGTGGTTGGCCACACTGGACCATGCCATCAGCGGCAGGGTCTAGGCAAATGTTCTGACCTCTATTACTATGCCTGCATGGGTGGGGCAAAATGCATCAGGGGGAGTGGTCAGTGGAGAAGCACTGGCTGAGGCCATATGATACACTCCACATGGGTTGGGTGGGAGAGTGGTGTTCCAAATGCCTGTTAGGCAATTTTTTTTTTAATGGTGGCTGGGAAGATTGCAGGGCAGTGTACAAATTCTGCAGCTGGTAGTACTGCCCTAGGTGCTCAGTATTAAATCTCTTTTACTAAACCTAAATTTTGAACTGGAATACTACAAGCAAGTTTAACATAAATCCCCCCCCCCCACATTAGAATTTATAAAAAGTCCATAAAATATTGCAACACCTACAGTATCACTTAAAATGGCTGGAATCCCAGTAGCCATTTTAAAATCTATTAAATTAATGTGGCGCTGGTAGATTTTCTAATCTACCACCTATAGGTAAATTTAATGGGTCACCTGTACTGTACATAGTTCAGATTCAATCTATTGTTAGATTAGCCTCTGTTCCAGTTTGGCTGTGTTGCGTGCAGTTCCACATTCTGCCTGTGGGTGTCGTCACCATGGGTCGGTGTTGGAAAGCAACAAGCTGAAGTGTACGAATGCTCTTCTGTTCCGTAGACAACTCTGCAAGGGTGGTCCTCTGAGTTGCATTCTGGGAGAGGGTATTTATGGGACAGATGCCATTTTTCTAAGTTCTTTGCCTCGTGGCCCTCCTGGCCTAAAAGGTATGTGCTAGTGAGTCCCACCTCGCAGTCCTCTGGGCTGGAGGGGCTGAGTTGCTGCAGCCGCGTGGGTAGGCCCAGAAGTCTGTCTGGGGCCTGCTATTGCTGGGATGGTCCTGTGCTGTCTGTCATGCGGGAAGAAGCCGGACAATCAAAGTGTAATATTCCTTTAAATTTCGTACCTGGGGGTGTCTATAGTATGCCTGTAAAGGGGCGAATGTTTCCTGTGTTTAGAACAGTCTGACAGCAAAATGACATGTGGATGCCCTCTTTTCCAGTAGAGGAGCCTGAGGGCGGTGTGCACACAAGTCAGGAGGGAAAACACAAACACACACACATATATATATATATATATATATATATATATATATATATATATATATATATATATATATATATATATATATATATATATATATATATATATATATATATATATATATATATATATATATATATATATATATATATATATATATATATATATATATATATATATATATATATATATATATATATATATATATATATATATATATATATATATATATATATATATATATATAGGGGACAGAAAGTATTCAGGTCCCCTTAAATTTTTCACTCTGTTATATTGCAGCCATTTGCTAAAATCATTCAAGTTCATTTTTCCTTAATGTACACACAGCATCCCATATTGACAGAAAAACACAGAATTGACATTTTTGCAGATTAAGAAAAAACAACTGAAATATCACATGGTCTTAAGTATTCAGATCCTTTGCTGTGACACTCATATTTAACTCAGGCACTGTCGATTTCTTCTGATCATCCTTGAGATGGTTCTACACCTTCATTTGAGTCCAGCTGTGTTTGAATATACTGATTGCACTTGATTACAAAAGCCACACACCTGTCTAAATAAGACCTCACAGTGCATGTCAGAGCAAATTAGAATCATGAGGTCAAAGGAACTGCGGCAAGGCACAGATCTGGCCAAGGTTACAAAAAAAATTTCTGCTGCACTTAACCACTTTCCGACCGCCTCACGCCTATATACGTGAGCAGAATGGCACGGGCAGGCAAAATCACGTACCTGGTACGTGATTGCCTTCCCGCGGGCGGGGGGGTCCGATCGGACCCCCCCCCGGTGCCAGCTGCGGTCGGCATTTGGCTGGGAGAAGTGAGAGACGAGGGGGAGGCCATCCGATCGTGCCCCCCCCCCTCGCGATCGCTCCCAGCCAATGAGAAACATCCCCTGCCTCTGTATAGTACACAGAGGCAGAGGATGTGATGTCATCTCTCCTCGGCTCGGGAGTTTCCGTCCCAGCGCCGAGGGGAGAAGACATTTAAGTAAGTGCACAACACAACACAGTAGAACATGCCAGGCACACAAACACCCCCGATCACCCCCCAATCACCCCCCCCCCCCCCGTCACAAACTGACACCAAGCAGGTTTTTTTTTTTTTTTTCCTGATTACTGCATAGTGTCAGTTTGTGACAGTTAGAAGTGGTAGGGCAGTGAGTGTTAGCCCCCTGTAGGTCTAGGGTACCCCTCTAACCCCCCCCTAATAAAGTTTTAACCCCTTGATCACCCCCCCTCACCAGTGTCACAAAGCGATCATTTTTCTGATCGCTGTATTAGTGTCGCTGGTGACGCTAGTTAGGGAGGTAAATATTTAGGTTCGCCGTCAGCGTTTTATAGCGTCAGGGACCCCCATATACTACCTAATAAATGTTTTAACCCCTTGATTGCCCCCTAGTTAACCCTTTCACCACTGATCACCGTATAACTGTTACGGGTGACGCTGGTTAGTTCGTTTATTTTTTATAGTGTCAGGGCACCCGCCGTTTATTACCAAATAAAGGTTTAGCCCCCTGATCGCCCGGCGGTGATATGCGTCGCCCCAGGCAGCGTCAGATTAGCGCCAGTACCGCTAACACCCACGCACGCAGCATACGCCTCCCTTAGTGGTATAGTATCTGATCCGATCAGATCTATACTAGCTTCCCCAGCAGTTTAGGGTTCCCAAAAACGCAGTGTTAGCGGGATCAGCCCAGATACCTGCTAGCACCTGCGTTTTGCCCCTCCGCCCAGCCTAGCCCAGCCCACCCAAGTGCAGTATCGATCGATCACTGACACTTACAAAACACTAAACACATAACTACAGCGTTCGCAGAGTCAGGCCTGATCCCTGCGATCGCTAACAGTTTTTCTGGTAGCGTTTTGGTGAACTGGTAAGCACCAGCCCCAGGCAGCGTCGGGTTAGCGCCAGTACCGCTAACACCCACCGTACACCTCCCTTAGTGGTATAGTATCTGAACGGATCAATATCTGATCCGATCAGATCTATACTAGCGTCCCCAGCAGTTTAGGGTTCCCAAAAACGCAGTGTTAGCAGGATCAGCCCAGATACCTGCTAGCACCTGCGTTTTGCCCCTCCGCCTGGCCCAGCCCACCCAAGTGCAGTATTGATCGATCACTGACACTTACAAAAGACTAAAATGCATAACTGCAGCGTTCGCAGAGTCAGGCCTGATCCCTGCGATCGCTAACAGTTTTTTTGGTAGCGTTTTGGTGAACTGGCAAGCGCCAGCAGCCTAGTACACCCCGGTCGTAGTCAAACCAGCACTGCAGTAACACTTGGTGACGTGGAGAGTCCCATAAGTGCAGTTCAAGCTGGTGAGGTGGCAAGTACAAGTAGTGTCCTGCTGCCACCAAAAAGACAAACACAGGCCCGTCGTGCCCATAGTGCCCTTCCTACTGCATTCGCTAATCCTAATTGGGAACCCACCGCTTCTGCAGCGCCCGTACTTCCCCCATTCACATCCCCAACCAAATGCAGTCAGCTGCATGAGAGGCATTTTCTTTATAACCTCCTGAGTACCCCTACCCAGCGAACCCCCCCAAAATAGATGTCGTGTCTGCAGCAAGCGCGGATATAGGCGTGACACCCGCTATTATTGTCCCTCCTGTCCTGACAATCCTGGTCTTTGCATTGGTGAATGTTTTGAACGCTACCATTCACTAGTTGAGTATTAGCGTAGGGTACAGCATTGCACAGACTAGACACACTTTCACAGGGTCTCCCAAGATGCCATCGCATTTTGAGAGTCCCGAACCTGGAACCGGTTACAGTTATTAAAGTTACAAGTTTGCAAAAAAAAAACACAAACAAAAATTTAAAAAAATAGTTGTCGTTTTATTCTCTCTCTCTATTCTCTCTCTATTGTTCTGCTCTTTTTTACTGTATTCTATTCTGCAAGGTTTTATTGTTATTATGTTTTATCATGTTTGCTTTTCAGGTATGCAATTTTTTATACTTTATCGTTTACTGTGCTTTATTGTTAACCATTTTTTTGTCTTCAGGTACGCCATTCACGACTTTGAGTGGTAATACCAGAATGATGCCTGCAGGTTTAGGTATCATCTTGGTATCATTCTTTTCAGCCAGCGGTCGGCTTTCATGTAAAAGCAATCCTAGTGGCTAATTAGCCTCTAGACTGCTTTTACAAGCAGTGGGAGGGATTGCCCCCCCCACCGTATTCCGTGTTTTTCTCTGGCTCTCCTGTCTCAACAGGGAACCTGAGAAAGCAGCCGGTGATTCAGCCAGCTGACCATAGAGCTGATCAGAGACCAGAGTGGCTCCAAACATCTCTATGGCCTAAGAAACCGGAAGCTACGAGCATTTTATGACTTAGATTTCGCCGGATGTAAACAGCGCCATTGGGAAATTGGGGAAGCATTTTATCACACCGATCTTGGTGTGGTCAGATGCTTTGAGGGCAGAGGAGAGATCTAGGGTCTAATAGACCCCAATTTTTTCAAAAAAAGAGTACCTGTCACTACCTATTGCTATCATAGGGGATATTTACATTCCCTGAGATAACAAAAATGATTTAAAAAAAAAAAAATGAAAGGAACAGTTTAAAAATAAGATAAAAAAAGCAAAAAAAGAAAAAAAAAACAAAAAAAACCCACCCCTGTCCCCCCTGCTCTCGCGCTAAGGCGAACGCAAGCGTCGGTCTGGCGTCAAATGTAAACAGAAATTGCACCATGCATGTGAGGTATCACCGCGAAGGTCAGATCGAGGGCAGTATTTTTAGCAGTAGACCTCCTCTGTAAATCTAAAGTGGTAACCTGTAAAGGCTTTTAAAGGCTTTTAAAAATGTACTAATTTTGTTGCCACTGCACGTTTGTGCGCAATTTTAAAGCATGTCATGTTTGGTATCCATGTACTCGGCTTAAGATCATCTTTTTTATTCCATCAAACATTTGGGCAATATAGTGTGTTTTAGTGCATTAAAATTTTAAAAAGTTTTTTTTTTTCCACAAAAAATGCGTTTGAAAAATCGCTGCGCAAATACCGTGTGAAAAAAAAAAATGAAACACTCACCATTTTAATCTGTAGGGCATTTGCTTTAAAAAAATATATAATGTTTGGGGGTTCAAAGTAATTTTCTTGCAAAAAAATAATTTTTTCACGTAATCAGAAAGTGTCAGAAAGGGCTTTGTCTTCAAGTGGTTAGAAGAGTGGGTGATGTGTGACATAAGCTTCTAAATGTTGTGCATAAAATGCCAGGACAGTTCAAACCCCCCCCAAATGACCCCATTTTGGAAAGTAGACACCCCAAGCTATTTGCTGAGAGTCATGTCGAGTCCATGGAATATTTTATATTGTGACACAAGTTGCGGGAAAGAGACAAATTTTTTTTTTTTTTTTTGCACAAAGTTGTCACTAAATGATATATTGCTCAAACATGCCATGGGAATATGTGAAATTACACCCCAAAATACATTCTGCTGCTTCTCCTGAGTACGGGGATACCACATGTGTGGGACTTTTTGGGAGCCTAGCCGCGCACGGGACCCCGAAAACCAAGCACCGCCTTCAGGCTTTCTAAGGGCGTAAATTTTTGATTTCACTCTTCACTGCCTATCACAGTTTCGGAGGCCATGGAATGCCCAGATGGCACAAACCCCCCCCCCAAATGACCCCATTTTGGAAAGTAGACACCCCAAGCTATTTGCTGAGAGGTATAGTGAGTATTTTGCAGACCTCACTTTTTGTCACAAAGTTTTGAAAATTGAAAAAAAAAAAAAAATTTTCTGGTCTTTCTTCATTTTCAAAAACAAATGAGCTGCAAAATACTCACCATGCCTCTCAGCAAATAGCTTGGGGTGTCTACTTTCCAAAATGGGGTCATTTGGGGGGGTTTTGTGCCATCTTGGCATTTTATGGCCTTCAAAACTGTGATAGGTAGTGAGGCGTGAAATCAAAAATTTATGCCCTTAGAAATCCTGAAGGCAGTGCTTGGTTTTCGGGGCCTCGTACGCGGCTAGGCTCCCAAAAAGTCCCACACATGTGGTATCCCCATACTCAGGAGAAGCAGCTGAATGTATTTTGGGGTGCAATTCCACATATGCCCATGGCCTGTGTGAGCAATAGATCATTTAGTGACAACTTTTTGTAAATTTTTTTTTTTTTGTCATTATTCAATCACTTGGGACAAAAAAAATAAATATTCAATGGGTTCAACATGCCTCTCAGCAATTTCCTTGGGGTGTCTACTTTCCAAAATGGGGTCATTTGGGGGGGTTTTGTACTGCCCTGCCATTTTAGCACCTCAAGAAATGACATAGGCAGTCATAAACTAAAAGCTGTGTAAATTACAGAAAATGTACCCTAGTTTGTAGACGCTATAACTTTTGCGCAAACCAATAAATATACGCTTATTGACATTTTTTTACCAAAGACATGTGGCCGAATACATTTTGGCCTAAATGTGTGACTAAAATTTAGTTTATAGGATTTTTTTTATAACAAAAAGTAGAAAATATTTTTTTTTCAAAATTTTCGGCCTTTTTCCGTTTATAGCGCAAAAAATAAAAACGGCAGAGGTGATCAAATACCATCAAAAGAAAGCTCTATTTGTGGGAAGAAAAGGACGCAAATTTCGTTTGGGTACAGCATTGCATGACCGCGCAATTAGCAGTTAAAGCGACGCAGTGCCAAATTGTAAAAAGTGCTCTGGTCAGGAAGGGGGTAAAATCTTCCGGGGCTGAAGTGGTTAAGGTTACTAATAGCACAGTGGCCTCCATAATCCTTAAATGGAAGACATTTGGGATGACCAGAACCCTTCCTAGAGCTGGCCGTCCAGCCAAACAGCTATCAGGAGAGAAGAGCCTCGGTGAGAGGTAAAGAAGAACCCAAAGATCACTGTGGCTGAGCTCCAGAGATGCAGTCGGGAGAAGTGAGAAAGTTGTAGAAAGTCAACCATCACTGCAGCCCTCCACTAGTCGGGGCTTTATGGCAGAGTGGCCCGACGGAAGCCTCTCCTCAGTGCAAGACACATAAAAGCCCGCATGGAGTTTGTAAAAAAAAAAAAAAAAAAAAAAAAAAAAAAAACACCCACACACCTGAAGGACTCCAAGATGGTGAGAAATAAGATTCTCTGGTCTGACGAGACCAAAGTAGAACTTTTTGGCCTTAATTCTAAGCGGTATGTGTGAAAAAACTAGGCACTGCTCATCACCTGTCCAATACAGTCCCAATAGTGAAGCATGGTGGTGGCAGTATCATGCTGTGGGGGTGTTTTCAGCTGCAGGGACAGGACAACTGGTTACAATCAAGAGAAAGATGAATGCGGCCAAGTACAGGGATATCCTAGACGAAAACCTTCTCCAGAGTGCTCAGGACCTCAGACTGGGCCGAAGGTTTACCTTCCAACAAGACAATTACCCTAAGCACACAGCTAAAATAACGAAGGATTGGCTTCACAACAACTCCGTGACTGTTCTTGAATGGCCCAGCCAGAGCCCTGACTTAAACCCAATTGAGCATCTCTGGAGAGACCTAAAAATGGCTGTCCACCAACGTTTACCATCCAACCTAACAGAACTGGAGAGGATCCCCAAATCCAGGTGTGAAAAAAAAAAACTTGTTGCATTTTTCCCAAAAAGACTCATGCCTGTATTAGATCAAAAGGGTGCTTCTACTAAATACTGAGAAAAGGGTCTGAATACTTAGGACCATGTGATATTTCAGTTTTTCTTTTTGAATAAATCTGCAAAAAATGTCATCAATTCTGTGTTTTTCTGTCAATATGGGGTGCTGTGTGTACAATAATGAGGAAAAAAAATGAACTTAAATGGATTTTAGCAAATGGCTGCAATATAACAAAGAGTGAAAAATGTAAGGGGGTCTAAATACTTTCCGTCCCCACTATATAGATGTGCTTGTTTAATTGCAAAAAGCCCCACAGAATCTTGTAACAAGTATGCTTGATAACGTTCTTTCAAAATAAAATAAATAAATCTGTTAAACAAGGCCGACACCAGCGAGTATTTCATAAAAATTAAAGTTTCTGAAAAGGCCCCCCAAAAAATGCTCTGAGTACATGCATGCAACTAAATCCCGCTCTCTCGTTTAGCCTCAATGAAAAATAAAAAAAATATATATTTATTTAAAAATAAAAATTCAGGTACAGCAGTAAGGTATAATTGGTAATTAGCTATGGCAAACTACTCTGCCATTTTCCTGAATTGTGAACTACTTGGCTTCAGGTCAACCATGGTTTTGACCCAATGCTTATCCCAAATTAGGTCTTTGAGGCATAAAGTTATGAAGGTCTACTTCTATTCATAGCAGTAAAGTTTGAATCCAGGCCATTTAAAGCCAAGGTATCCTCCAACATGCTGCAATAAATGTACTGCAAATGGTGACCTCCCCTAGACATAAATATATGAGAAAAAAAAAAAAAAAAAAAAAAAAAAAAAAAAGCTTACCCTGGCCATAGGCGTCTCTAGGAGTCTCAAACATTCAGTAACACACTTCATAAGGCTCAACAATCTGGGATCGTCGTATTCGCACCTGCGATTCAGCAGCACAGAAGTTATTATATTGGCCACGGCAGCACTGAGGATGGTCTGATGGTCAAAGGGTTTTCCTTAAAAATGCAAAGGAGAAATGCAAAACAATATACAATGAGCTGGAAGTTACTTGCCTACTGAAGTTTTTTTTTTTTTTTTTTAAATACATACACACACCAATATTGGGGAGAAAAGAAAAGAAAAGAAAAAAAAAAAAAAAAAAAAAAAACAACACACAATGTTGCTTTTGCCTACTAGGACCCAGTTGCTCCAAATGTATTTTTTTTAATACATGGTGGTGCGCAAATAACACCAAGTGTACAAAAAAGTGAAAATACACAAAAGTGCGCATTGTCCACCCCCCCCCCCCCCAAAAAGAAGAAAAAAAAAGAAAAAAGAAAATGAATGAATAAATAAGAACTGATGCACTGGCTAGGCCATGAGGCCTGGTAACAATTGCCCTGGACTTCGTCAAAAAAGGCCTAGCCCAAAGAGGTGCAGTGCAGAAAAAGCTTTAGTGCAGTGACCACGTGCTGAAGTTATACTAAGAGCACCCCTGGAGCAACCAATGCCCAGTGGGCATAACACCATGGATGCTCTGCCTTCCCAGACAAGGTAGGACATCCATGACCAAGCTCCAGGGGGAGCGGAATGGAACACATTGGGGGCGTGGCCTGGTCGGAGTCCAGGCTGAGGTTGCCACTCCATTCATTGCAGTAGGTCACCACAGATGTTACATAGTAGGTGAGGTTGAAAAAAAACACAAGTCCAACCTATGTGTGTGATTATAGGTCAGGATTACATTGTATATCCATCTGTTTGTTGCGGTCGTTCAGGTGCTTATCCAATAGTTTTTTGAAGCTATCAATGCTCCCCGCTGAGAGCACTGCATGTGGAAGGGAATGCCACATCCTTGCCGCTCTTAACGTAAAGAACCCTCTACATAGTTTAAGGTTAAACCTCTTTTCTTCTAATTTTAATGAGTGGTCACATGTCTTGTTTTTTTAAATCAGAAAAGGTTTTATTGAACATTCACATATTGTCCATCATTCAACATCACCGGTTTTACAAATACATAGGATTCGTTATAGCAGATAACTTTCAGGTTCTTACATACATTGTTTATTTCAACTGAGCTCACCATCTCACTGCGTCATTCCTGCAGACCAAAGTTCACCTCTACCCTCGTCCCCCCCCCCCCCCCGCCCACACAACTTACAATGTATAAACCATCCTGCATTCCCTCATTTTGTTTACAGAGACTGTAAAAGTCTGGACATCACTAGTTCTCTCGGGCTTAACCCCGGCGTGTCCAGCCATTTGGACCAAATTCGTTCAAACCTGGTGGGACACCCTCTGTGTTGATAGATATACTTCTCCCTTATGAGGGTGTGTCCCATATGTTCCACCCAAGCGCTGCTAGTTGGTGGCCCCACAGATTTCCATCCCATAAGTATAAGTTTCCTGGCCTGAAATAAAGCTCTGGAGAACGCAACCCTCACCAATTCTTCAGGGATCTCATCCTCCAGGACCCCCAGTAGGCAGCACATGGGGTCCATGGGGACCTTTGTTTGAAATACCTCATTGAGTGTACCCATCACCTCCCTCCAATATCGGTGGAGCTTCGGGCATCTCCACAGGAGATGGATAAGGTCTCCATCGTGCTGACGACAACGGGCACATAAAGGGTCTAACGTCCTGTCCATTTTAAATAGCTTTTTTGGGGTGTAGTGCACTCTTAACGCTATGAACAATTGGGAAACCTTTTGTGCAACGTTAAGGGAGCACGTGGGTATGGATTGCAAGGCCTCCTCCCATTGCTCCTCTGTAATCTGACCAAGGTCCCCCTCCCAAGCCATCCTTGCTTTGCACGGGTATGCTCGCAGGTGCCTCACTAATAGCATCTGGTAGCATTGAGATATAATTCCCTTGGTCTCACAACTGGATTGCAACACATGAAACACCGGCGTGGGCGACAGTGTCCAACCACCCGCGTCCCCTTGTGTATGAATTGCGTGTCGCAGCTGAAGGTAGGAATAGAACATGTTGTCCGGCAAGTTAAATTTATCCTGCAGTTCTGTAAAGGGGAGCAATTTACCGTTTGCGAATATTTGTGGTAGTAGTTTAACCCCATGTTTGCGCCATCTTGGCCCTTGTAGTAATTTGTCCAACTCAGAATAAGAGCGGTTGCCCCATATTGGGCTGAAATCAGTGAAGCCTTACACCCCCTGGAGCTGTCTGACCTTATTCCAAACTTTTTGGACCAGTGATAGTGTTGGCGTTTGTTTATTGGATTTTGCAAATAGCTGCGCCTCGAGGCCCATGGGTATGGTCTCTGCCCCCGTCGCCAACAACATCAGCCGTGCCGACGAGCCTTTTGGATCTGGTGTCATAGAGCCAACCAGTTGCTGCAATTGGGACGCTATGTAGTACAACCAGGGGTTGGGAACTGCCAACCCCCCATTGTCCTTTGATTGCTGCAGCTGCTCTAGCTTAATTCTAGGGCTTTTATTGTTCCATAATAGCCGCCGGAAAAGCGTGTTCACTATTCTGAAAAGGTTTAGTGGGACCACTACCGGGGTGTTATGTAGGAAGTATAACAGCTGTGGCATTAGGATCATTTTAATTAAATTGGCCTTGCCTGCCAGGGACATCTTCAGGTTGTTCCAGGTATTTATTTTGTCTCGGAAACGAGAAAGCAAGGGGTAGATGTTTAGGGCGCAATAGTCTCCAATCCTGGGCGCCACTTGTATGCCCAGGTATTTGAAACCAGTGACAAGGGGGATGGGGCAGCTGTCAGGAAGTGCAATCCTGTGATCTCCCTCCAACAACATCAGAGCCGACTTGGACCAGTTGATGGTTAACCCGGAATAGTGACCGAACGTTTTTATTACGGACATCACCTCAACTAGCGAGTGACTAGTATCTCCTAGGAAGAGTAACATGTCGTCAGCGTACAACATTATTTTTTCATGTAGACTACCGTATTGGAATCCCTGGATCTGAGCATTGTCTCTGATCAGGGCTGCTAGAGGCTCTATCGCAATCGCAAAGAGCAGGGGGGACAGAGGGCAACCCTGCCTTGTCCCCCTGCCCAGAGCGAAAGCGTGTGAAACCCTGTCTGTCACCCTAATATTGGCCTGAGGGGACGCATACAGCAACCTGACCCAAGCTATAAATCTTGCACCAAAGCCGAACTTTACCAAAACTGCCCATAAATATCTCCAGCTAACGCTGTCAAAGGCCTTGTTGGCATCTAGTGACAACAATGCCCTTTGCCCCCCGTTATCCGCTTGCATCTGCATATTCAGGTACAGTCTCCTAAGATTAGTGGCCGTTGACTTTTGCGTCATAAAACCTGCCTGATCCTGGTGTATAATTGAGGAGATGACCCCATTGACCCGGAGCGCCAGGACCTTTACGTCACTCTGGAGTAACGATATAGGCCTGTAGGAGCCGGGGTCAGCCGGGTCCTTCCCCTGTTTGAGTAGTAGGATTACGTTTGCTCTCGTCATGGATTCAGGAAGTCTACCCGCGTCTAAACATGCATTAAAAACCTTTAACAGTTCAGGGAGTATCTGTTCACCATATTCTTTAAACACCTCCATGGGGAGGCCATCTTCTCCCGGGGCCTTACATGTGGGAAAAGAGCAGGCCGCAGTCTGCAGCTCCTCCAAAGTTATAGGAGCATCCAATTGATTTCGAGCTGCCACCGACAACGAGGGTAGGCCTATTGTTGACACATACCCGGTTAGGTCTGCATCCGAGTAAGCATCCCTCGATTTATACAAGTCGCCATAGAAAGATGCCAGCTCGGAGATAACGACCTCCGGAGAATTAACTATTTTCCCATTGGTTGCTCTAATAGCCCCAATGGCTGGTGACTGCTGTTGAGAGCGTGCGATTTTTGCAAGTAATCGACCTGTCTTTTCCCCCTCCTCATAGAACACCAGTTTCGAGAAAAATCTCTTTCTCTCCGCTGTGGAGGATCTCAGCCGGTCCAAGGAATCCTGGGCCGACATCCATGCCTCCCTGGCGGAGTCAGTGGGGCTGGTGACATAGGTTAATTCCAGTTGTCGCACCAAGTCCCCAGCCTGTTCTAACAGGACCGAGGAGTTGTGTTTGACCTTCTGTATTTCCTGAATAAATGTGCCTCTTAAGTGGGCTTTAAAAGTTTCCCATTTCAAATGAGCGTTAGTTAGATATCGATGCATTTTAAAGAAAGCTTGGATCTGGGCAGCTATTCTATCTTGCGAAGTAAAAAGTTTCAACCAAAAAGCATTTAACTTCCAAGGGGCTCTGGGTAGGTTACCAGAGGGCCTAGTAGTTAGCCATATAGCTAATGGGGAGTGGTCCGAAACACCTCGTGGGAAATATTCTATTTTAGATATACTACCAGCCAGGTTTGGGGTGCCTATGCATAGATCAATGCGAGATAGTGACCCATGGGTCTTAGAGAAACAAGAAAATTGCTTGTTGTTTGGATTTCTGTTACGCCACATATCCATCCATCCTATCTCTGTGAGTAAGCGGCTCAGAGCTGTGCCTCGTCCGCCCCCAGGAGGCCCTACAGGAGGGTGTCTATCTAGTTTTGGATCCAGATAACAATTAAAGTCACCCATAATCAGTACCGGAATATCCGGTTTGTTAACTAGGTATGAGATTAATAGCTGCAGAACCTCTCTGGAGAACGGAGGGGGCACATAAACAAAGGCTAGTATCAATGTAAATGTGTATAATTTACAGTGCAAAAACACAAACCTTCCAGATACATCTATCAATGAGTCCAGTTCCTGGTACACCAGGGCTTTGTGTATCAAAACACTTACTCCACGCGAAAACGCAGAGTAAGTGGAGCGATAGGCTTTACCTACCCAGGCGTATTGCAAAAAATTGACTGTCACTCTTCAAGTGGGTTTCCTGCAGGCCTATTATGGCCGGATGAAACTTCCGCAACCCAGCCGAGATCATGGATCTTTTTAATGGGTCATTTACGCCTCGTACGTTCCAGGACACTATTGGTGTATCAGACATAGCGTGGGTATGAACCATTCCTGATAAGCATGTCTCTGTCCTGTATCATTTGACGTTGCACCCAGTGTCTTCCAGGATGCAGTCCAATGGTAGGTAGAATGACCATCACGATGTGTGGGGCGTGAGGCGGGTCGACGAGGCATAGGGTGCAGTGAAGAAGCAACAAATCTCTGTAGAAGATAGGCCAGCTCAGCTGTATGGTGACATAGATCACGTGGTGGATCCATGAACGAAGTAGATCTTGCAAAACAGGTCTCGCTGTCGTTGCCCAGCGGAAAGGCTTCAAAAAAACTGTGGGGCTCCATGGGCCCAAACCGTGCCAACAGGGCACACTAACTCAAGCCATGTCAACAATGGCAACAATGGCAACTTGTATTGTACAGGGGTGAGGCACATTCACAGCCCACCCGGTTGGTTAGGCAAGAAACAAAAAAAAATGTGCCGAGCTCTGTAAGACTTGGTGTTCAGTCGCTGTCATTGGGTGATAAGGAAACGTCCTCTATGTAAGGAGCCATATAAGAAGTGGAATGTAGGTGCCCTTTCTTGTGTATGAAGTAAGTTGGTTAGGTGAAATCAGCCCTCCTCGTTTTCACATCTGCGGCGTTGTAGGTCTTGTTCGTTTTGGTCCAGCCATTCTGCTGCGTCCTGTGCGGTTTCAAAAAAGTGGTTCTGGTCTCCGGCTGTGACTATCAGCTTAGCGGGGAACAGCATTGCATATTTGAGTTGCAGTCGTTGTAGCCTTTTCTTGACGTCAGCAAATTTAGCTCTTCTGCGCTGCACTTCTGCTGAGAAGTCCGGATAGAAGGACACTTTGGTACCATTGAATTGCACAGTCCCTTTTTCTCTGGCTAGCCTTAGAACCACTTCACGGTCCCTATAGTTGAGGAGCCTGGCCAGCATCGCTCTGGGGGGATTGCCAGGGGGGAGAGGTCTCGGTGGCACCCGGTGCACCCTTTCTACCGCATACAGTGGCGAAAATGCCTCTTTGCCAAATATGTTCTGCAACCAGTCCTCAACGAACACCGTGGGGTCTCTGCCCTCAACTTTCTCCGGTAACCCGACTATGCGGAAGTTTTTGCGTCTCAGACGGTTCTCGATGTCGTCTGTCTTTCCAAAGGCCTGGCGTGCATGTTGTGCAGCTCCCCTCACTTCCCTGTTCAGGTGGGGCATCTGGTCTTCTATATCACTGACTCTCCCTTCCACTGCCGTGGTTCTCTCTCTGATTTTCTGGATATCCTGACGGAGGAGGGAGACAGTCTCTTTCAGCCCTCCAAACTTCTCCTTAAGGTCATCCACGGAAGTGGTACATCTGTGGACTGCATGGAGTATTTCACTCAGCGTGGGTTGGGGGGTGTCCTCCACCTGCATATCGAACAGGCCTGGCATAGGATCTGGTACAGACTCCATGGTGTCAGTGTCTTCAGGCCTGTTTGTGTCCCCCCTATCTGCGTGTTCCCCAGAGGCTGTGGGAAGCTGTGTGCTGCTCTGTGTGTGTTCTGCTGAGCCCGCTAGCTTCTGGGCATAGTAGAGCATGTCCCTGGGCTGATCTTTATTCTTAGGGGGTTTCTGTGACTTACCCCCCTGCTCCGTTTTCTTCTCCTGGCCTCGTGGTGTTCTCTGAGGCTGAGATGACCAGGCGCCATCTTGGAAGTCAGCCGCGGCGGAGGCCGCTTGTTCTCCACGGTTCCCTCGGGTCATCATGCCCCAGTGTGGTGCTGTTACTGTGGCCTGGGATGTCAGGGAGGCTGTAGGTACCGGTACCGTAACTTTAGGGCGACTGGAAAGGCGAGGAAAGGATCGGTCTCAGGATCAACAGCGGGAGCTCCTTTGAACAGGTCTGTTCACATGCCGCGCTAGGCCACGCCCCCGGCCACATGTCTTGTTAAACTCCCTTCCGCAAAAGTTTTCACCTCATTGTGGGGTCACCAGTACAGTATTTGAACTGAACAGCATACTCCAGGTGAGGCTGGACCAAAGTCTTGTAGAGTGGGAGAATTATCGCTTTATCCCTGGAGTTAATCCATGCCAATATTCTGTTTGCTTTGTTAGGCTCAGCAATGGCATGCAATGCCAAGCTGTTGCTATATACTAGGACCCCCAGGTCCTTTTCCATCCTAGATTCCCCCAGAGGTTCTCCCTCTGGTGCATAGATTGCATTTATATTTTTGCCAAGCATCAATTTAAAATTTTTCTACATTAAACCTCATTTGCCATGTAGTTGCCCTCCTCATTAAATTGTTCAGATCTTTTTGTAAGGTTTCCACATCCTGTTGCCCTGCTTAGCATCGTCTGCAAGTACAGAGGATTGTGACTTCCAGGGCTTACCCTTCCTTCCTTGAACCTTTGCAGGAGCCAGGAGGGACTCCATCTCCTGTCACTCCAGCAGCAGCTGCACTATCCACATACCACCACCCCACCCCCCCTTATCAAGCCTGAGTGCCCTCCACCACCACATTTTTTTCCCAGGCCAGACAAGTTAGACCCATGCAAATCCGGAGGCATTGGTCCTCTTCAGTCTTCCTGGAGAAATTACTCCCATGCCCCACAGTCCGTGGCCAACCCTCGGTTTCTGTTCCAGCTAGTAGTCCCAAAAAAATAAATAAATAAATAAATTGCAATGCTCCTTTTATGTGGAAACAGAAGTGGCCACTCTCCAGAGATGGGTGCTGTCTCAACCAAGAGAGAGCTCACATGCTTTATGCGCTACAAGTGCCAGTAAAAATTATTTCAAGAGGATCCTTATTCTATGGTTTTTCCATGATTTACTACACTGAGATTTTCTTTTTAACCTTGGTTGGATATGATATGGTGTGGAAGAGGTGACAACACTTAAACATCAGAAGTGGATCCTCTTGAAAGAATTATACTGGCATAAAAGCATGTGAGCTGCCATCTTGGTTGAGACAACACTTATCTATGGTGAGTGGCCACTTCTATTTCCACATGTGTAAAGGACCATTGCACTTTTGATGAACTATTTTGATACACTAGGTCTGTCCAAATAAGGACTATTGCACTTTCAAACACTTTTATTGACCATTTTAAATTTGTATACACCAATAGCACTACCATTTTTTTGTTTGAGGGTTGTGAATTTCCTTCATTGCTAGCATTTGTTATTGTGTCTAGCACTGATGTCTTGTATATTTTTTTCGGTTCCAGCTGGTACTAGCCTTCAGCGCTCTTATCAGCAGGGACCCAGTACAGCACCCCTACTGGGCACCAATTAGATCAGATACTACACTTGACGTTAGCCAATAAGTCGAAAAGCAGCTTCTACTGATACAACTGAGAAGCAGCTGGGTCCTATTAAAATAGTTTTAAGGGATTTCTGCCAATCTTGAAGGCATTTCGAAATAGCAAGTGGCCAATTTGAGGTGAAGGCATCACTGACATTGGGTGTATAAACATTTTTACTGTGTTAGAAGAAACACTGGGAAAACTGTTGTAAAATCATGATAATTGCTTTGGCATCTGGAGTTTCTTTTGAAGCACTTATAACTTTTAGTGCATGTTCACAAGAGAACGCAGTGCAGGAAACTCAGGTTCTGTCCCCATTTCTTGCACCACGTTCAAAACGCACTGGATGTGCAATCTGCTGTGGGTGTCAATATACACTCGCTGGCCACTTTAGATACACCTGGTCAATTGCTTGGTAACACAAATTGCTAATCAACCAATCACGACAGCAACTCAATACATTTAGGCATCTAGATATGGTTAAGACGACTTGCTGAAGTTCAAACTTGAGCATCAAAAATAGGAAAAAGGACAGGGCATTTAAGTTTGAAAGTAGCATGGTTGTTGGTGCCAAAACGAACTGGTGTGTGTATATATACAATCAAAAAATATTTAAAAAATATTTCTATAGGGCGCACAGGGCTAATATAGTCTAGACAATGTCTCTATATAAGGCAGTCCCAAATAAGCATGGAGATGCTGGTGGAAGTGATGGAAGTAGTGGGATGGTGCTCTTCAACACAAAGGGCTGCAGCTTAATAAGACTGAAGCAGGGTCTATAAAAACACAAGAAAACAAACAAGGCGCCTCTAAGTGTAGAAGAAAGACAAGTTTAATGCCCCAACTGGGTTCCAAAAACACTTACAAGATGGAAGGTGTAATCAGGCACTTCGTGAATGGAGCTGCATTGGAAAGGGTCACAGTGGAAGGAAGCATTCAGAGCGGATGGATGTAGTACAAGGCAGCGGCAGTGTGGAACAGAGGAAGCCGCTGTGAGGCCGGCGTCGTTAGCACGAAGGGACGGCGTAACCGGAAATGATGTCATCCACTGGAGCAGTTCCTTAACCAGTCTGGACCGCAAACAGACAGCCAAAGGGAGGAAGTGTCGTCATCAATAAGGGACGCGTTTCGGAACGGTCATACGTTCCTTTTTCAACCAATGACTATGAAGATGGCTATGCCTGATATATATACACACACAAACTAATAGTGGGTTGGCCGGGGGCGGGGGCAACAATCAAAGTTTGATAATGACATAATGTAAAAACATCTAAATACATTTAAATACATAAAAACACAGGTAACAGCATTTAGAAGGAGGCAATAAAAAAAATATACATATATATGTATGGGATATTAGGAGGAAAAACGAAAGTACAAACTAAAATGGTAGAGAGTTAAAAAAGGAGAATATATAATGTATTCTATCCATAGGGTGTCTGGAATAGACTGACACGCAGCCTTACATGTGCAACGGCTTGATAAAACTAAATGAATGGGGACACAGAGACAAATATAAATAGCAGAATAAAAACTAAAATTGGGACATTTGTGTCACCAATATTATCGAAATGTGGTAATATTAGACTACCGCAAATACTGTAATAAAAGAGAGGGGGCTGGATTAATATTATCATAAAATTGCGCTGACTTCAAAATCCTCGTTTAACCCTCCAGGGGCTAAAACATTTAATAAAAATATCCAGTACATTTCCCTGTGACATAGTCGTCGGTAACGTTCAGCTGGGGGAATATCTGTTGGCATTGCCTCAATGACCCATACTTTGAGGCCATTGGTGGACTTATCGTGGGCGTGGAGGTAGTGTCTGGGGACACTATGATTATCTAATCCGCCTTCAATAAACCGGCGATGTTCGCCAAACCGTTTACGTAGTGGCCGAATGGTACGGCCTACGTAGAATAAGCCACAGGGACATGTGAGGCAATATATAACATGGTCAGATGAGCATGTATGAAAGCCCTTAATTGGGTATGTTTTGCCTTTAACCTGAAAATCTTTCTGGCCATGTACCACAAAGCTACAAGTCTTGCAGAGGGGCTTACGGCACTGGTACATCCCAGAGATGGCTAGGAATGTGGGCATGTGGTGGCCAGGAGGCAAAGGTCTGGCCTTAAGTTTGCTAGTCGCTACCCTGCTTTTGATGTTAGGTGCCTTTCTATAGGCAAATTGAGGTCTATTGGGCAGGGTGGAAAGAAGATGTTCATCTTGTAATAATAGAGGCCAGTTTCTTTTTACAATATTTTCCATTTGCTTATGTTGAGTATGAAATTGAGTGATGAATCGTAAGTTACCCTTCTGGGGGCGTGGACGAGGGTTCTCAGTGAGCGGTGTAGTCTTATATTTTTGATAAGCTGCATCTACAAGATCAACTGGAAAACCCTTTTCGAGAAATTTTTCTTTCAAAGTTGCACCTTCGATATCATAATCATTGTTTAGGGTGCAATTCTTTTTTAGCCTACAGAACTGACTTTTAGGTACATTGTTTAGCCACAGGGGGTGGTGACAGCTATTGTAATGGAGGAAAGAATTCCCTGCTGTTGGCTTAGTGTAATTTCTGGCATGTATCTCCTTGTCTATCCAAAAAAGTTTGAGGTCCAAAAAGGCTAGTTTATATTGGTCGATGACAGAGGTGAAAGTCAGGCCCATGCTATTGGTGTTGCAATATCTGACAAAGTCAGAAAAAACTGATGCATTGCCATCCCATATAATAATCACGTCATCTATATACCGGCCATAAAAAGCAATGTGGGAGGAGAATGGATTGTTGTTCCATATATATTGATGCTCCCAGTGCCCCATGGTGAGGTTCGCATATGAGGGTGCAAAGTGCGCCCCCATAGCTGTACCTCGTATCTGCAGGAAAAAATCATCCTCAAATTTAAAATAGTTGTGTGTAAGGCAGAAGGAAGTGGCTTCAACAATGAAAGAAGATTGTCTCGGATTAAGCATGGGGTCAATGCCCTACAGTTTTTTCTCTGCCAAGACCCCATGCTTAATCCGAGACAATCTTCTTTCATTGTTGAAGCCACTTCCTTCTGCCTTACACACAACTATTTTAAATTTGAGGATGATTTTTTCCTGCAGATACGAGGTACAGCTATGGGGGCGCACTTTGCACCCTCATATGCGAACCTCACCATGGGGCACTGGGAGCATCAATATATATGGAACAACAATCCATTCTCCTCCCACATTGCTTTTTATGGCCGGTATATAGATGACGTGATTATTATATGGGATGGCAATGCATCAGTTTTTTCTGACTTTGTCAGATATTGCAACACCAATAGCATGGGCCTGACTTTCACCTCTGTCATCGACCAATATAAACTAGCCTTTTTGGACCTCGAACTTTTTTGGATAGACAAGGAGATACATGCCAGAAATTACACTAAGCCAACAGCAGGGAATTCTTTCCTCCATTACAATAGCTGTCACCACCCCCTGTGGCTAAACAATGTACCTAAAAGTCAGTTCTGTAGGCTAAAAAAGAATTGCACCCTAAACAATGATTATGATATCGAAGGTGCAACTTTGAAAGAAAAATTTCTCGAAAAGGGTTTTCCAGTTGATCTTGTAGATGCAGCTTATCAAAAATATAAGACTACACCGCTCACTGAGAACCCTCGTCCACGCCCCCAGAAGGGTAACTTACGATTCATCACTCAATTTCATACTCAACATAAGCAAATGGAAAATATTGTAAAAAGAAACTGGCCTCTATTATTACAAGATGAACATCTTCTTTCCACCCTGCCCAATAGACCTCAATTTGCCTATAGAAAAGGCACCTAACATCAAAAGCAGGGTAGCGACTAGCAAACTTAAGGCCAGACCTTTGCCTCCTGGCCACCACATGCCCACATTCCTAGCCATCTCTGGGATGTACCAGTGCCGTAAGCCCCTCTGCAAGACTTGTAGCTTTGTGGTACATGGCCAGAAAGATTTTCAGGTTAAAGGCAAAACATACCCAATTAAGGGCTTTCATACATGCTCATCTGACCATGTTATATATTGCCTCACATGTCCCTGTGGCTTATTCTACGTAGGCCGTACCATTCGGCCACTACGTAAATGGTTTGGCGAACATCGCCGGTTTATTGAAGGCGGATTAGATAATCATAGTGTCCCCAGACACTACCTCCACGCCCACGATAAGTCCACCAATGGCCTCAAAGTATGGGTCATTGAGGCAATGCCAACAGATATTCCCCCAGCTGAACGTTACCGACGACTATGTCACAGGGAAATGTACTGGATATTTTTATTAAATGTTTTAGCCCCTGGAGGGTTAAACGAGGATTTTGAAGTCAGCGCAATTTTATGATAATATTAATCCAGCCCCCTCTCTTTTATTACAGTATTTGCGGTAGTCTAATATTACCACATTTCGATAATATTGGTGACACAAATGTCCCAATTTTAGTTTTTATTCTGCTATTTATATTTGTCTCTGTGTCCCCATTCATTTAGTTTTATCAAGCCGTTGCACATGTAAGGCTGCGTGTCAGTCTATTCCAGACACCCTATGGATAGAATACATTATATATTCTCCTTTTTTAACTCTCTACCATTTTAGTTTGTACTTTCGTTTTTCCTCCTAATATCCCATACATATATATGTATATTTTTTTATTGCCTCCTTCTAAATGCTGTTACCTGTGTTTTTATGTATTTAAATGTATTTAGATGTTTTTACATTATGTCATTATCAAACTTTGATTGTTGCCCCCGCCCCCGGCCAACCCACTATTAGTTTGTGTGTGTATATATATCAGGCATAGCCATCTTCATAGTCATTGGTTGAAAAAGGAACGTATGACCGTTCCGAAACGCGTCCCTTATTGATGACGACACTTCCTCCCTTTGGCTGTCTGTTTGCGGTCCAGACTGGTTAAGGAACTGCTCCAGTGGATGACATCATTTCCGGTTACGCCGTCCCTTCGTGCTAACGACGCCGGCCTCACAGCGGCTTCCTCTGTTCCACACTGCCGCTGCCTTGTACTACATCCATCCGCTCTGAATGCTTCCTTCCACTGTGACCCTTTCCAATGCAGCTCCATTCACGAAGTGCCTGATTACACCTTCCATCTTGTAAGTGTTTTTGGAACCCAGTTGGGGCATTAAACTTGTCTTTCTTCTACACTTAGAGGTGCCTTGTTTGTTTTCTTGTGTGTATATATACACACACCCCCCCAGCTGATCTACTGAGATTCATGCCCAATCTCTAGGGTCCGGCAAAGAAAATATCCAGTGAGCGGCAGTTGTGTGGATGAAAATGCCTTGTTGATGTCAGAGGAGAATGGGCAGACTGGCTCAAGATGATAGATAGGCAACAGTAACTCAAATAACCACTTGTTACAACCAAGGTATGCAGAATACCATCAAGGATTGCACAACACATCGAACCTTGATGCATATGGGCTACACCAGCAGAAGACACCGGATGCCAATCCTGTCAGCTAAGAACAAGAAACTGAGGCTACAATTCACACAGGCTCACCAAAATTGGACAATATTGTAAAAAAACGTTTCCTGATCTGAAGAGTCTTGATTTCAGCTGTGACATTCAGATGGTAGGGTCAGGATTTGGCGTAAACATGAAAGCATGGATTCATCCTGTCTTGTAATAATGGTTCAGGCTGATGGCGGTGGTCTAATGGTGTGGGGGATATTTTATTGGCATGCTTTAGGCCTCTTAGTACCAATTTAGCATTGTTTAAAAGCCACGGCCTACCTGAGTATTGTTGCTGACCATGTCCCTCCCTTTATGACTACAGTGTACCCATCTTCTGATGGCTCCTTCCAGCAGGATAATACACCATGTCACAAAGCTCAAATCATCTCATCACTGCTTTCTTGAACATGACAATGAGGTCACTGTACTCCAATGGCCTCCACACTCACCAGATCTCAATCCAATAGAGCACCTTTGGGATGTGGTGGAACGGGAAAGTTGCATCATGAATGTGCAGCCGAAAAATCTGCAACTGCATGATGCCATCATGTCAAAATGGACCAAAATCTGAGAAATATTTCCAATACCTTCTTAAATCTATGCCACAAAGTAGTAAGGAAGTTCTGAAGGCAAAAGGGGGTCCAACCCGGTACTAGTAAAGTGTACCTAACAAAGTGACCGGTGAGTAATTCCTAAGAACACCCCAACATGCAGATTGCAAACTGCATTTGCTTGCACAAGATCACATGGTACCACAGTACAGCAGAGCAAGTACTACTTCATGTGATCCAGTGAGTAAAATTCTGCTGAACAGCCTATTCAAATGGATGGTTGGAAAAAAAAAAAAAAAAAAAAGTTGCACAGAAATCAGATTCTGGTGTGAAATCGGCACTTATTCTTGTGGTGTATTTTAGAACACTGTTTTCTGGGGTCCCTCGGCGGCTCTCGGTCCTCCCCACATCTGATAACCCCCTAGGAGAACACTCTCCGGGGGGTTACCTTGCGGGCACGCTCCCAAGTCCAACATCCATAGAGGCCGAAAGCAGAACTCGGCCCTGCCCCCCCCCCGCTTCATTGGATTTGATTGACAGCAGCGGGAGCCAATGGCTTCGCTGCTATCAATCTATCCAATCAAGAGCCAAGAACTCCGGGGAGAGAGACAGTGCATGACCGTGGGTCAGGTTCTAAGGCTCAGGTAAGTAAAACAGGGGGGCTGGTCACTGCCAGGTGTTTTTTTCACCTTAATACATAGGGGTTTACAACCCCTTTAAGGTTCATTTGGCCTTTAGTTTCATATTTCAGGGTTTTTAATTACAATAGCTGTTTGTCATTGGCTTCACATGTTGCTTAAAGTGGATGTAAACCCAATGTCATCCTTTCTAAACTACTGCCATAGGGGTCATCTATAAGGATATACATGCCTCCTGCATGTATTTTTACCTGTCAAATGTCTCCCCTCTGTCTGTTATGAGATCTGAAAAACTGCACATTCTGTGGGTGGGTCTGTTGTCTGGAGCTCAGTGGGTGGAGTCGTGATGTCAGTAGACTCCCCGCCCACCTCTACACTCCTTGTCAATATGCATTTTCTCCTGAACTTCTGCTATAATCTCTAACATCCAGTAAAAAAAAAAAAAAAAAAAAAAAAAAAAAAAAAAAAAACAGGAAAGTAACCACATGACTTCAGCATGCCCAATCATTCTGAAGTGTGGAACAGCCAATCCTTGCAGAGCTGCTGAAGGAGGGAGTGGGGATGGGAATGAAAAAATAATGCATGTGTCTTAGGCTAGTGCACGAGATGTAAATCACCTGTCACTCACAGCAAGGGGGAGGATTTGAAAAAGTGTTTGTCAAGGGAAACTAATAAAATAGACACTTTAATGAAAAACAATGTCTCAACCTATAAAATTCTGCTAAACAGCTGAAATTAGAGGGACACAAACAGCTTACCTCCATAGGATCTAAAGGTTTGCACTAAGCATTCAGCTTCCTCATTAATCTTTTCTATGCCTTTCTTCCCCATTCCATAGTCTTGTAGAGTTGATAGAGTGAATCTTCTCATTGTCTTCCAGTTTTCACCATTGGAATATACGATTCCTGATAGAGTAATGTACCCATTTACATACCGTTAAATAGAATGCTGAGCCATTCCACATCTCACACAAAAAACAGATATGTAAAAACAATATGGTGTGCTCCTAATTGCCAAAAATGTCCTATTTTTTTGGTGAACATCCAATGTATCAAGCCAGATTAGTAAAAAATGCCGACTGCCCTATAGCACTTTTACTGCTACATCAACTGATCAGCGGGTCAGGCAGGCTTGATGTCCGCCACCACCCACTGATTATTCTGTAAACAAGGCAGATCACTGTTCTGTCAGTAAGGAAGGCATTGATCTGACGTTCCTTCAAAGCTGGGACATGGATCTATGCCTTCCTCTAGCCAAAGCACCTCCCTCACAGAAGTAAAACACCAGTTAGGCACACAGATAAACATTTGATCACCCCTGATGTTAATCACTTCCCAGCCATTGGTACAGTGAGTGCAAAAGTGTCAGTGTCCAATTTGTTTTCTGCAATATTGCAGTCCCACTATAATAAAAGGTGACCAGATTTTTAAAATGAAATTTTGGGACATAATTTTTTATTTAATTGACAAATGGTAAACTATTTTATAAGCATATTTTCCTGAAAATATATATGCAGTGTATGTGGTATGTGTTTGTTTATGGAATGATTGTATGATATATATGTGCTCCGGATGACCCGACTGACCAGACAAGGGGTTGGTGGTGCGGGTTACTCTATCGGGGGGACAGTGGGTGCACTGTTTGCCGCCCACACACACACACAAAATTTACCACCAGCCACCACTGGTGCTGCAGGAGTGCGCTACATATAAGAATACAGGGCTCATCAGTGCCCAGTCATCAGTGAAGGAGAAAAAAATTACTTATTAAAATTAAAAAACAAACCCACCTACTCCTTGTAGCTCCATTCATTGTTAATGCAATCCCGCCCCTCTGGACTACATTACCCATAATTCTTTCCAATACATCATCCAGGAGGGAGGAACATTGTGCTCTGTTCTCTCCCAGTTTACTGCCGCTGCCGGGAGAGTGATGGGAGGAGGGAGCAGAGGTAGGAGAAGAGAGGTGGGATGCTGGGAGAGGGCAAACATGTGTCCCCGGGATTGCACCCGGCGGTTCTACCATCTACTTTTGCAGAAAAATGCAGAGGAGGAGTGGTGGCCGGATTCGCTCCAGCTCCTCTCCAGCTACTCTGAAATTACTGCACAGAGCTGGAACAGGCAACGCGGCCTGCCCACTGCTCGTCCAGGATTGGCCTCGCAATCCGGGGACAAATAGGCGCCGGGGACAGTGTCCTCAATCTGGGGACTGTCTCCGGAACCCGGGGATGTCTGGTCACCCTACAAGTCACTGATCGCTATTACCAGTAGAGAGAAAAAAAAAAAAAGCCATAAAAAATATATCCCATAGTTTGTAGACACTAACTTTTGCGCAAAACACACCCCACTAATATACTTTTTTTTTTAACCAAAAATAGGTGACAATACATATTGGGCCAAATTGATGAAAAAAAAGGCAAGTTAGAGACTTACCAGTAACTTGATTTCCAGGAGTCTCAGGACAGCGCCTAAGATCGTGGCTCCTTCCACCATCCAAGGAAACACCTCTTCCACCAATGTTTTATAAGGAGGTTTCTCCCCACCACATGCCAGCCGTAGTAGAGTACATCCAGCCCATACTGGAACAAATAAGCACATCATAGTTAGTCACAGCAATATACACAGCATAAGAGTGGGTCGTTGCTGTCCTGAAAGACTCATGGAAAACATGTTACCAGTAAGTCTAACTTGAATTTTCCCTAAAGGTCTTTCTGGACAGCACCTGAAAGGATAACCGAGACTTACCCCATTAGGAAGGGACAACAGCTTGCAGGACCTATCTGCCAAAGGCCTTATTTGCTGATAAAAAAGGTCCAGCCTGTAATGACGGGCAAACGCCAAAAAACTTGACCACGTGGCCGCTTTGCAGATTTGCTCTGGGGTTGCACCAGCTTTCTCTGCCCAAGTGTTTGCAAGAGCTCTAGTAGAATGCGCTCTGAACCCCGGCGGAGACAATTTCATCTGGGAATATGCTTCCGAAATTGCCGACCTAAGCCATCTGGCTATTGATCTCCTAAATGCTCGGCGACCTTTTATTACCAGCGAGTCGGATGACCTGAAGCCTTTTGTTCCCTCTAAGTAATACAAAAGAGACCTTCTTACATCTAGATTGTGAAACGGTCTCTTAACTACACCCCCAGGACAAGGTCTCAAGAACGGTTCTGGGCCGATGCCACTTTTACCAAAAAAACACACACACACACACACACACACACACTTTGGATCCATTAAAGGACAACCCTATCTGAATATGGATAGAAAAAGGTTCCCTCACCGAAAGAGGTGTGAAGCTCACTAACTTTTCATGCGGATGTATTGGCCACTAGGAAAACCGTCTTGAGCATCAGATTTTTCAGGGAAATGGATTCTAAAAAGGTTCAAACGGTTCTTTAGTCAATGCTTGAAGAACTACCCAAAGATCCCATTTTGGAAAGCACTTTATTTGCACTGGCCTAGCCCGGAGCAGAGCCTTAAAAAAAAAAAAAAAAAAAAAAAAAAAAAAAATCTTGCAATCAAAGGCTCCAAGCCAATAGCTCTTTCCAAGAAACTCCTAAAGCTGCCACCTTCTCTTTAAGAGTACTAACTGCCAGCCCTTTGTTTACACCAGGCAGCAAAAATTCCAGAACTGAAGTCAAGTCTTTTAATGGTCGACCTTCTGAAGGACACCATGAATTGAAAACCTTCCAGGCCTTTGCATAAATAGCCCTAGTGATCATTTTTCTACTGGAAAGCAGGGTGGCCATCAAGGGTTCTGAAAAACCTTCATTTCTCAGCAGCTGCTACTAACATACCAAGCAGTCAGCATTAGCCTGGCTACATCTGGGAAGTTCACTGGGCCCTGAGACAGAAGATCCTTCCTGAGAGGAAGATGCCAAAATGGTTTGACCGATAAGCGAAGGATTGTAGATAACTAGGCCCTCTTTGGCCAAAAGAGGGTAACGAGAATCACTGCAGCTTTCCCCTCCTGTACCTTTAACACCCTCGGAATCATTTGAAATGGTGGGAAGGTGTACCCTAGCCAAAACGCTCAGGGATGAACCAGGGCATCTGCCCCTAGGGATCCATGGTGTCGATGGAGAGAAGAATAGAGGGAGCATTGTATTCTCCCTGGAAGCAAAAAGGATCAACTTGGGGCTTCCCCCCATTTTTCAGTAATCAGGGCAAACACTTCTGGATTTAGGGCTCATTCTGCTTCCTGCATTACCTGTCTGGACAAGAAATCCGCTACCTCGTTTAACGTGCCTTTGAGGTGGACTGCTGACAAGGATAGTAAATGATTCTCTACCATTCCAGCATATCCATGGCCACTGGCTGCAGGGCTTTGCTTCTCGTCTCCCCACCCCACTTCTCTGGCCCTAGACTCCATTAGCGCCGGACCGGAACTAGGCACCAGTCTGATCCTGCCTCCTCCCCCTGTGCTTGTGGCCAGAAATGACATTACGTGCCTGCTCTGTGGGTGCCTCCCCCTCCGGATACCTCACTTCTGGGCTGGAGCTTTCCTAAGCTACACCAAAATGGCAGCTGCCTGGAAAGAACCACCGGCGCGACTCTGGGCTGAAAACCCGGGCGAGGGCACACCAGGTGCCTCAGGTGGAACAGAGCATCAGTAAGCTCTCAAGAAAGTAACAGTGGAGGCAGGAGCCCCATCTATCAGGTCACTACCAAAGAGATCCTGGCTCCCACCAGATGTTCCCCCTTGGCCGGAGGAAGCACAAAGCCTGGCATGTGGTGGGGAGAACCCTCCTTATAAAAACATTGGTGGAGGGTGCCACGATCTCTCAGGCGCTGTCCTGAAATAAGTCTAGGGAAATTTAGCTTTAACTTAAAAAAAAAAAAAAAAAAAAACCCACAAACCCCCACAGGAGGAGGAAGAGGACATACATTTTATTTGGGCACAGCATCGCACAACTGTCAGTTAAAGTAACAATGCCATAATCACATGGTTAGGAAAGGGAGGGGTAAATCTAGGGTTGAAGCGGTAAACATTGAAAATAGTATGTAGATATGGTAGTAGTGCGCTGCCACCTAGGGATGGAAAGAATTACAGTGTACAGCTGCTGCAATTACCAAATGTGTTGCTGCATTCTCTCAAAACTCGTGCAACCAAAAGAGTGTTTGATAAGGTGCTTCATAGAGATAACACCACAGTATAACGTCAATTTTCCCACTTGTGATCCTTTCACCAGGTGAAGTGCAAGCTCACCTCCATTAGACCCCTAAGGGTCAACAAGGTATTAACACAGATCAAGCTGATGAACACCAGAGTCTGGTGTTCATGTACCTGGGTTATTATACTCACACTGCACAGAACCTACTTCATAAAATGCACTCACATTTATTAGGTAAAAAACAAGCATTTCACGTAATCCAGCGAAAACTCCCACCGCAAGGGTAAACCTCTATGCGTTACACCCTCAAAACGCATGTATATTGGTGGCATAACGCGTAGAGGTTGAGTCTGGCGGCGGGAATTTTCACTGGATTACGTGAGATGCTGGATTTTATTTTAATGGAGAGTTTGCACTTTACCTGGTGAAAGGATCATGAATGGAAAAAGTACTAGTTACTTACCGGTAACTGTCTTTCTGGGAAATCTTCCAGGACGGCACCCTGAGATATGAGAGGCTCCTCCCCACAGGAAACACAATCAATCAACAGCTGTTTTAAGTCCACACCCTTCCCCTTGATCCTCAGTTTGTAGAAAAGTGACTCCTGAACCTGGTTCACAAGGGAAATCATTCCTCATTAGGTACTCGCCTTCTAGTGTTCTAAAATTTTCCCTCCAACGGGTGGGAAGTAGGCCTGCCATCCTGGAAGATTTCCCAGAAAGACAGTTACCGGTAAGTAACTAGTACTTTTCTCAAGTCATCTTCCAGGATGGCACCCTGAGAGGATAATCAAGTAACTCAGGCCTACCTTAGGGTGGGACCACTGCAAGACCCTCTTGGCGAACCTCGGTTCTGCAGTGAGCTTTACCTTCACTCCATATGCTTGATGAAGGTATCTTAGCTGGATCTTGCGGCTGATCTGCCGGTCTACTCCACCGGTGTCCCTGCCTTCTCTGCTTCAGATGCAAGATCTAGGTGGAGTGTGCTCTTTAAAGATGGAATCAGAAAAAATGTTAAACTTGTAGGTTATCAATGTTGCCTGTCACACAACAATGGCCTATTCTGCCTATAGGTGCTGCTTAGAACCACTAAAAAGATTAATTGGAGACCTGTGTTGTAAGACAAGGACACTACATTGATCAATAAGGGGGCCTGTCTTAACACAACCCTGTCCAGGGCAATAAAACTGCCAAAAAAGGGGGGCCCCTGACAGACAACCTTTTTTGTTCATTTTTATCTTTACGTCAGCAAAGACTGAAGGAAAACCTACTTAAAAGGGAAATCGATTAACAGATGCTTAATCCCTGGGTTTAAGGCCTGCCCAAACTATAGTTTTACTTACGCCTGAGAGCCTACTCAGGAGATTAACATCCATAGCAGGAGAAGAACCCTCCTATTGCTACATCTAGTTTTGCTAGAAGGGCAAAATGAAGGCCATGCACTGAGCTGTAACCTATTTGGTCAGGTATACATCTTTATACTTCATCTTCAGGCCATAATACTCCTCTGAATCGAACTTCCCAAGTTCTTATTAAACAGGGTGACTCATTATCGCCTTCCTCCAGTGACCCATAACTCTACTGGGCTTTAACCTTAGGAAATGGCTCTGGCATCCCTGAATGTAAGGGGTCGAGGCTTTCCAACATATGACATCTGCAGCCAGAACTCCTGGCCCTTCCACAGGAGAGAAGGCTGAAATACAAAAAGGTGATACATGCATTAATATCACAAACAAAAAAAAATCATAGATTGTGGACATAGCACAATAGATTTAGACAGAAAGGACACAAGCATAGACAACAATGTTGTGTATCTGAGTGTGACTAGCTAAACCAACATATCAAATATGGGAAGAGACCCAAATCTGAACCTCAATGTAGACAAACAGTCCTCACAGTCTGGTTTTCTGATGTGCGGCCAACATGTAAGCATTAAAGACACAAACACACCTTAAATGCTGCGCATTTCTGAAGTGCAGCTAGCTAGGTCATAACTGGTGAATACAGAAAAGGACGGGAACCGCCTTTACAGTGGTGTTTTACTGATGTACAGCACAACAAGGCCATAAAGAGAAGACAGAAAGACCCAAACTTCTATGTTGCGTATTTATGACGAACCACCAAGTACAGTTATAAGACAATCCTTCCTGTTATGCAGTTCTGTAGTGCAGTTACATAGAACCAACACAGAAAGAACACAAGCAACCTTCAGCATTGTGTTTTTCTGAAGTGCCATAAGGTAAGGCACTATGAAACAGAAAGCACCAACAAGCTTCAATGTTGAGTATTTCTGCTGTGCAGCAACATAAAAAACAAATAGACAGCCTTTACAGCTGCGATCTTTCTGGTCTACTGCAAAATAAGGCAATAACTCCACAATGAGTATTCCTGCTGCGTAGCAAAACCTCAACCAGAAGGGACAGATAAGCTTAGGGTTCCCACACCCATGCGACCCAACCTGCCACTTGGGACTGCAAGACGCATGAGAAGTCAGACTATGGCTTCCAAAGGGTACCATTCCTGACTGTGCGACTCCAGGTCGCAGCGTCTCCAGCAGTCCCTGCTTACGGAACCACAGACCAAGATTACACAGGTCGCAGGAAAACCAATTTTCAGGTCGAACAAGCAAGGGGTCCCCATGCTGTGGCTCCCTGGAGGAGTGCAGCCAACAACCCCCTGCTGTGTATACGTAAGAAACAGCAAGGAAGATTAATGAGAAACACCACTTACTGCTATGCCTTTCTGATATACGAACGATAAGGAAGTAAATATAGGACATACAGGACACAAACAATCTTCAATCTTTGTGTATGTCTGATGTGTGGTAATATACCAATACTGAGCAGAGATGCCACCTCAATGTGTCTCCCTGCTGAGCAGCAAAAACAAATTTTAGAAAAAAAAAAGACAAGCAACCTTCACTGCTGTGTCCTTTCTGATCTGCAGCCAATAAGGCAGTAAATGTAAGACATAAAGGACAGACAACCTTCAAATTGTGTATATGTCTGATGTGCAACAACAATTTTGAATAGAGATAGCACATCCATATTCAAGGGATTTGGCATGCAACTCAACATGTCAAATCACATGCCTAAAATCGGCAGCCATTGCCGTTAATAGCACTGTCTGAATCAGCACGACGCCAGTTTGTGGTGCTGCACCGATTACCAATGGCAGTATGTGTACTACCCCTGGCACAGGTTCAATTTGTATTTTCCAACAAAATCAGGACCATCCATCTTCACTGCTGCCTTTCTGATAAGCAAACAATAAGGCAGTAATACAGGACCCACAGACAGACCTCAATCTTGTATATCTCTGATGTGCAACAATATATCAATTCTGAATAGAGATAGCACATCCATCTTGAAGTGATTTGGCATGCGACTCAACATGTTAAATCGCATGCCTAAAATCGGCCGCCATTGCAGTTAATAGCACTTTCTGAATCAGCACGATGCCACTTTGTGGAGCTGTACCGATTACCAAAGGCAGTATATGTACTACCCCTGGCACCGGTTCAATTTGTACTTCAGTTATGGAGCCCAACAAGTCAGGACCATCAATCTTTCCTGCTGCCTGATAAGCAACCAATAAGGCAGTAATACAGGACACAAAACCCCACAGACAGACCTCAATCTCTGATGTGCAGCAATATAACAATTATGAGCAGAGATGTCCTCACCAGACTCACTCAATGATGTGCGTTTCTGCCTTGCGGCACAAAACCAGAAAGTACAGACCACCTTTTCTAATCTGTAGCCAAACAAAGCAGTACCTTTAGGATATAAAGGACACCTAACAAGCTTCAGTGCAGTGCATTTCTGATGTACAGCAATATACCCCTTATGAGCAGAGATGTCACAAATCTCAATGTGTACTTTTGTTGTGCCACCAAACACCCCAGCAAGGACAAACCTTCACTACTGAGGTCTACTGGTGAGCAGCCAAGAAAGAGTCATGGTGTATCCCTTCATGAAATAACCAAAACAGGGGCAATTTCATAGGCATAGCCTGGGCTGTAGATACTAATCCTTCACCACCAGTGAAGGAACCAATCCTAAAATGGTTGGACACCTTACTATAGTAGCTGTTGTCCTACCTTACCTCGGTAGACTGAGCAAACGCTAGCCAGCTCATACACGGGTGGGGCTGATTAGCAACTAAAGTCTCAATGAGCCCCGCCCTAGAGACCAATTTAATGCTGGCCATACACTATACAGAAAATCGGCCGAAAAATCGTTCATATAGACACTTCGTTCGTTTTTCGGCAAGTTAATGGGCACAAATCGATAATCTTTTGTGATGTTTTTGTGGAAAAAAAACGAACGGCAAGTTTGGAAATTTTATGCCGAACGTACGATAAATTGCAAGTTTAATGCGTTATTCGTCCGTGAAAAAACGAATGGTTGCTACTGCGCATGGTTGAAAATAATTTAACCCGGAAGGGAAATATTCGTGTCAAATACGTTCGCGTCCAAACCTCATGACCAATCGTCAACACCAACTATATAAAGGCCCGTACACACGCTCGGACTTTTTGACAACAAACATGTAAATTAGCAGTTCTGGAGAAACATCTGACCGTGTGTACGCTCCATCGGACAAATTTTTTTTAATTCGGACTTTTGTTGGCTACGAACGGACAAACTTTCTGTCAACAAAACTCCGATCGTGTGTGCCCAAAATACCATCGGACTTTAGTCCAAAGTACAAACACGTATGCATGGTCGGAAGCAAGGACCATCACGAATTTTTAATGGCTTAAGAATAAATCTGCTTTGCTGGTTATACTGACAGAGTACAGACAAACATATTTTAGTTATGATTTGTGTTCTAGTGATATCAATCCTTTTTGTTTGTTTTTTAAAGGCCATTTTGCTTATTGTGCATTCACAACATAAATAAACTTACAAAATTATTAGACATGTTCTCTGTCCTCACAATTTAAAAATATAATTTAAAAAGAAAAAGAGCAAACGATACACATCAAACGAAAAAATATAGCTTATTAAATCATACTGAAATCCAAAAATTCAACCTGCTAAATTCTTAGCCCCTAAACTCCCCACACCAGTGGCCTTGTTGTGGATCCTTGGGGCTGATTTTGCCACTGACCACCATGCTGCTCAGGTGGGTGGGCTTGCTGTGGTGGGTAGGTTTGTTGTGGAGGAGTGTTGTTCAAATGACACACATGAGATTTAGTGGTTAGCTCTTGTTTCCTGGCCTTGCTGAAGAGCTGGATGATTAGAGCCTCAAATAGCTCCCTTTGATCTGCGTCAAGCTCACGGAGCTTACTAGCATTAAAACTGCCAAACCCTTCAGCACTATCGGGTGCTGTGTTTATCAGAGAAGTAGCCCTAGTTAAGAACTCAGCTGTGGCCTCATCCAGATGTTGGCTCTTCCTGGCCCTTTTTTTGGGAGGACGCAGGGGAGGGATCCTGCACTCAGTTGTTGTCTGGCTGCTGGGCCCAGGCTCTTCTTGGCTCTAAAGTTCTTGTGTGTGTAAAACCAACATCATTTTAATTTTTGGACATCATTCATCAACAATTTTCATGTCATGACTTTATAATTTGTAATGTGTCCAAATAGGAAAGAAGATCATTCTGACTCCAGCATTTCTCATTCTTGTCCTAATCCTTTTTGGCCACTGCTGTCTATTGATATGGGACTCACTTTTTGTACCCCAAAAAAGTACTATGCATTCAGGGTCGTAACTACCACCATATTGACCCATGCGGGCGCTACGGGGCCCGCAGCCGAGTGGGGCCCAGTGAGGATAAGAGCCCCGCCGGCACAGTCTCCCAGCCAGGGGAAGAGAGAGGAGAGGAAGAGGCGAGCTGTCCGTATCAGCAGAGCTGAATTGCCCGATGTAAGAGCTTTCATTAGGACTTCCAATGTTCCCGGGGCTCACGTCACATAGCTCCACCTTTTGGGCCAGTGCATCTCATAGAACGCCGATCCAATGCGGGACATGTGATGTCATCAAAGGCGTCGGGCCAAGAGGTGGGGCTATGTGATGAGCCCCGGGAAGACGGGATAATTCAAATGAAAGCTAGTACAGTGGCCAATCCCGCTCTCTGCTGATCCTAGTAGCTTGCCTCTTCCTCAGCATATGTGGGGCTGTACGGTGCACAGACAGACCAGGCTGTATTGGGCACAGGTCATGCTGTATGTGGCACAGGTCACGCTGTATTGGTCACAGGTCACGCTGCATTGACAGTAGGGCAGCTGTGGGGGGGGGGGGGGCTGTTTGCAGTGTGCCCCATACAACATTTTCTCATTTGCCAACCTATAAAAGTCTATGGTAGAATTCCAAAGTGATAATTTTAAGACATAATATGCAAGCTAATTGCCATTAGGGATGAGACCAACAGCCCCCTGTTAGTTTTGCACCAGAACATTTGAACAGGCCAAAAATTGGTTTTAACACGTGAACACCGTTAAAGTCTAAGGGAGTTGAACATGAATAATTATAAGTGGTAATTTTAAAGGCTTATATTCATGGTATTGCCATAAAAAGTGTTTGGTGACCTGGGTCCTGCCCCAGGAGACATGTATGAATGGACAGAAAAGTTTACCAAAAAACACATTTTTTCATGAACAGTGATTTTACTAATGAATAAAGTCAAACAATAAAAGTGTAATATTCCTTTAAATGTATTACCTAGGGGGGGTGTCTATAGTATGCCTGTAAAGGGGCGCATGTTTCCCCTGTTTAAAACAGTTAGAGAGCAAAATGACATTTCTACTTAAAAAAATGTCATAAATTACGAACGGGAGCGACAGAATTTAGAACCAGCTTCTTTTCGCGGGGACTCTCGGATTGCCTTTGTCTCGCACACAAACAGAACGTAATCTTACATCACACGCTCGTTCGATTGATATACACTATGCGTGAAAACTCCGCTACCCGAACGGCATCACGCATTCGTTCGTACCGCGTGTTAACTTGACATAGACGGCGCATGCCTGAAACTCCGCCCCTGACGTTCTTTTTCTTGAATATTGCCCGCCCCTTTTCTGTTCGGTGCGTAGTGAGGAGCAACAATGGCGGAGACACATGTGTCTGAATGCAGATCCAGGAAGGCCACCAACATGACATTTGAGGAGATGGTGGAGATGGTTGGAATCTTGAAAAAACAAGATTATGATGGGAAACATGGCCCATATGCACATCCCAATTTGGTCAAGGACAAAATCCTCACTGATGTGGTGAAGGCCTTGGAGCGGAAGTTTGGGGTCCATAGAAAAAAGGACCAACTGAGGAAGCGCTGGTCTGACCTGAAAAACAGGGAGCCAGATCAGTACCTCAAAATAAGGAAGGAACTTCGAAAAAGTAAGTACTTGTGTGTCCCATTTATGATTCTTCACTTGCCTGCTTCTCCATGTGCTTTTCTTGACTGTTATACTGAATGTTCGTAGGTGGTTAAATAACGTTCGCGGGTATGAAATAACGTTCGTAAGGACCAACAGTGATCGTTTGCCAATGAATACGACTTTTTGAAACTGATATAGTCTTATGACTGTTTTGGTCATGATCATTTATGTGATTGAACGAATTTAAAAGACATTGTTGTCTAGATGTCTTTGAAATGTTAATTAATTGATAAATAGATTCAGTGGAATGTAAGGAGAGGACACAGCAGCTGTTTACACATCTGGACTCAGGAGCACTAGTGTGGGACACCATAAAAACTTCACACAAAAAGGTAAGTATTGAATTTGGGGTCAAAGGTCTTTTTAATCATAACCAATGAGTAAAGGGACAGGGGATTATAGCGGTGCTAAAGTATTCCAGGTGAATAAGAGAAAAGAATGTAAAATAATAAACTTTTTATTTAACAATATTAAATACATAGAGAGAGCAATAAAATGGTTAACAACAAACAAGCATAGATATTGCGTGCGACCCAAATGCGGTAGGGTAGGCTGGATGGAGACGGCCATCAAAGAAAGGGCTCGGTTTCATGTCTTCAACTTGGTTCTCTTCCTAAACAGACAATTGTACACCACTTGAAAGCAATGTTTCATATTCCTATTTCGGGCCATAAATATCTGTGTGCTAAGTATACCTTTTTTTAATTGTTCATAGGGAATCAAAGACGCCGACAACAGGGTCAACAGGACCCCCAACCTCGTCGGGACAACCAACATCCCCGGGACCCACAACATCGCCGGGACACCCAACCTGAACCCAGCACCAGCATCACACATGATGAAAGAGAGGTGGGGGAAGTGGGAGCCTGTACCTCACCAGGTGAGTGTCTGACACCCCAGCTTCAGGTAATCTATGTATGCCTGCATATTTCTAAATACATGTTTTTTTTCTCACTTTTTTAGGTGATGTTCTGGTTGTGGAAGAGCCACCTGACCACTTTACAACAGACAGCGCCCAAAGGCTCATAGCTCAGATAATGCTCTGGAATGGCGAAATAGATGCCATGAGAGCTCGTCTCAACACAATGCAGCAGGAAATGAAGGACATGATAGATGTTTTGGGTAGAATCTAAACACTTTTGACGTCCATAAACATCTATCATGTTCTTCATTTCCTGCTGCATGATAATGTTCAAATTATTGTTTATGTTTGTTAATTGCCAAAAAAAAAAAAAAAAAAAAAAAAAAAAAAAACACAACAAAAAAAAAATTTAAGAAAATAATGAAGAAAATTTTACCCAAAAAAGAATGTCCAAAAAAAATGATAAAAAAATAATGTTAAAAAAAAAAAATAAAACCTAAATTTTATCTAAATATTTTTATACAAATTTTATCCAAAAAAAGATATAAAAACAAAAAAAAAAAAAAAATTTGATCTAAATATTTATCAAAAATTTTCTATTAAAAAATTATATAAAAAATTAAAAACAATTAAAAAAATATATATTATGAAAAAATAATTACACACAAAATATCAAAAAAAAATAAAAAACTCAAAAATTTTACCTTAAGATTTTTTTTGCTAAAATTTGTGTAAATAATTGTTTATAATAAATCAAGAAAATAAAAATTTAACATATTTTGTTAATGTTGAACTTTGTAAGTTCGAGGTTGTCATAAAAGTTCACTTTTAGAATATGCCTGTTTGTGCAAAGAAAAAAAAACGCACAGGAATGTGCACATATAAAAACATTTTTGAAACAAAACAATGTGTGTTTTTTTATTTCAATGCTCAATACCAGTATATTTGTTAAGTTGCTGTGGTTACATTGACAGTGTACTCTAAAATGTGTGCAGCTGAGACACAGCACAATATAATAGTTAGCTCAAAGTGAGATTGTCACCTCATGTTGCACATCAGGTTGGTTTGCACTAGTGGCAAAAAAGAAAAAGATCAAGGCTATTTGCAAAGCTAGTAAACAGACAACAGTATTTCCTTGGAAATCTCATTTTATTAAGAAGTAAACTAATTAATCAGCAAGTAAAAAAGTAGTCCATATATTGTTCAATGACAAGACGGGCATTCTGGGAGCCCAAGCCAGCACATGCACTTGCCATAGCTGGCATCACAGCCTATTGAGCTGGTGGGGAAAAAGGCTCATCACTTTTCTCTGAGGCAATGTAGCCTCATCTGCCCCAAAGCCAAAATTTAGTACCTTAATATTGTCAAGAGCATTTTAAAAAATTAAGGTCCTTTTTGTATACTATCCTAAAATTCAGTACGTATCATCACATCTCCGTCAGAGTGGCGTCCATTCATCCCAACATCCAAAAAAGGCTAAAAATTCTAATTATATGCTACCTCACCCCCTCTGGTGGCACATTCCTAAGCTTTAAGGGGGGGAGTTGAATTGGTAGCTGGTTTTGACAAGTAAACCTCTACACTTCCATGAGAGCTAAATGCATCAAAAATTATTTATTATTTTGCCTGACCATCCATCTTTAGAACATTGTCAGGCCAGTGGCCAGGTAAGAAGTGGGCAAATCCGTAAATCAGAAGGCACATTGTTCAAATCTATACACATTTGGACATACATCGGTCAAAATAATAACAATGTTCGTTAATTAGGATTATTTGTTATGATCAAGTTATAAACACAGGAAGTCAGCACAGCACAGGGATGGTGTGAGCCCCTCATAATGCTAAATTCATCATAACGAACGTATCATTTTGACCTTTTGTAGGTAATCTTGCAGGCCCTTGCACTACATGCTTTGGAGAATTTAGTCAGCAATCTTACCTAAAAAAATAAGGTATACTATGTATGTGTTTTGCAAAATCAACAGATAGAGTAGTTATATTGGTTGACTGTTTTTTGGGTGTTTTTTTTTTAGGGGGGGGGGGGGATAAGTATTTGCACAACCAAAAAGGGAATCTTGCACTCTGCATGAATTTAAAGGACAGGAATAATATTGTGACACATTTTAGAGGGCGTTTGTGGTAAACATAAAAATGAAGCCTAAAAAAATACAGTTTAAAGTTACTAGGCTAGGTGTGTGTGGGCCAAGGGTAGCATGCTGGTGAGGTTAGTGAAGGAAAATATGCATGTAGGCCACCAAAAAGTTACAGCATGCATGAGGACAAAGAGGGCATTCATTCACAGCATATTACAAAAATGGGAAGGATGGAATAATAAATTTATAAAATAATTTAGAAAAACACGAAGGTGATATTAAATCCTAAAAATTACACAAATATAGTCCTTCTGCAGGACTTGGATAATAGCACTACATGTCTCACAAATAATCTCTCCCAGAGCCTTGTGAGAGATCCAAGTGGTAAACTTGATATCCTGGGGACCCCTCCCTGTCGCCAAATAACGTAAGGTAGCTATGAGCTTTTGCTCTGCTGGAATAGCAGCCCTCATGCAGGTGTCCTGCTTCATGATATAGGGGGACAGCAAGGACAATAGTTGCTGAAAGCAGGAGTCCGTCATCCGGAGATAAGTCAGAGAATCATTTGGATTATTCTCCTGCAGCTCACGCAGCAAGGGCATATGGCTAAATTGGTCACGCTTAAGTAGCCAAGTTTTGGCCCAAATAATCCTCATCCTACTACTCTGACTATTCCTGGACCGGGCTAGAGTCACAGCAAGAACTGCAAGCCCATAAACAACACACTCTCTCCTAGGATTGTGTAACATGGCTGGTTGTCATACAATTTTACAAACGGTCGTAAACGCAAGATAACGCACGAATCTGCACTGACCAAACGTATAATTAGAAATTAGCAGAGGGAGCCCGAAGCGTGACGCAGAAGAATTTAACGTCTTCTTTGGAAGTGTCATGCGTACGTTGTAACGTCACTACGTTCGTGGTTGTTGCCTAAACGTCAGACCGTCTGCATGCAATCCAAGTTCAGAGAGACAAGGCCCTTTTTCCAAAAAAAAAAAAAACGGGAAAGTTTGTACAAGGTCCGATCGTGTGTATGGTGCTTAACACACACTGAACAGAACGTTGTCTTGCCACTAACCAGACAAAAGGATTACACTGCCCAATACACAGAAGATTTTGAAGAAGTGAAGGTAAGCAGAGCAGTACAATAGTTCTAGGGTATTAATTCTTAGGTGTAGTTTGGCAACTGAACAATGCTGCATTTTTGATTATTACAGGAGCAATGGTGGACAAATTTACATCACCACATTTCCTGCCACAATTCATTGAAATGTACCGAGACCTTACATGTCTATGGAAAGTGCGCTCCAAAGACTACTCAGATTGTCAAAAACGTAAAGAAGCGTATACTAAATTAGTGGAACTATGCACTGTTGTGTATGCAAAAGCAGATATATCCTATGTGACCAAAAAAATAGCCAATCTGCGTACGATCTTCAAAAAAGAATTAAATAAAATTAATGAATCCAAAAGATCTGGTGCAGGTGCAGATGAAGTATATGTGCCACGCCTGTGGTATTTTGAGAGTCTACGTTTTCTGACTGACCAGGAGGAAGCACGACCCTCTGTGTCAAGTTTAGACAGTATCAGTGAGAATATTTCAGGAGATGAAGAAGATGGAACAGTTGACGAAATGGCAGACAGTCAGGTAAAGTCATAATATTATGTTTTAATATACACCTTTATATGTACACATCTGAAACTAAACATTTAAGAGAATACAGCCAAAAATCAAAGCACATGTAACTTGGTAATTTTTTTTATTTAAAGAAAAATCTTACATAACATCTGTATTAAGAAATGAAATAATATATAAATGCAGCCACTCAAATGTACATATCATTTAGACATTGTTTTGCCAATCGACTGCTCCAGGACCCAGAAAATACTGCATATAATCAATGCGACTCTGGCGAGCTACTTGACTGGAGAGACGTGGTGGGGCACGGCCTAGGTTTAATAAGCCTTCGGTGTCATTACGCCACTCACCAGGCGTGACATCCCCAGACAAAATATCTTCCCGGTCCAACTGGGATTGGGTCATGTAGGTGGAGCTAGTACGCCGTAAGAAGTTGTGTAACACACAGCAACTATGTACTATTGTGTCAATTCTTTAGGGGGCTACATTTATTGCAGTGTGAAATATTCTAAAACGGTTGGCCATAATGCCAAACGCGTTTTCAACCACTCGTCTAGCCCGAGAGAACTGATAATTAAAAATTTTTTGATCAGGGGTCAGGTTTTTGAGGGCAAAAGGTTTTAAAATATGCTCTGATAACGCAAACGCGTCATCCGCAACAAATGAGAAGTTGAGACCTTCAACTGTATCCTCTTGGGCTGGGAGATGTAGAAGTCCATTTTTTAAGTGATGGAAAAAAAGAGGTCTTCTCTAGTATCCCCCCATCCGAATTTCTGCCATTTTTCCCTATGTCAACATAAATAAATTCATATTTGGCATTGACAATTGCCATTAGGACAATACTAAAGTAGCCTTTATAATTGAAGAAGAATGAGCCTGAGTTTGCTGGGGGTATTATCCGAACATGTTTGCCGTCTATGGCACCACCACAGTTTGGAAAATTCCAATAGTCTTCAAATTGTTTGGCAGTTGCTTTCCATTCCTCCACAGATGATGGCAGCTGTGCAAAGATAAAAATATATGTTACAAAAAAATCTAAGGCTTAATTGTCCAAAAATTAAAACAATTGGCTTTATTATACAGGATCTATTTGGCAGTGAAACACAAACTGTCACATCACCACCAGTAAGCATTACCAAAAAGAGAAAGACAAAGCAAGATGCAACAGGCAACTTTCTACTACAAGCATCTGCAGCGTTAAATCAGAAGGATGAATGTGATGACCTGGGTGCATTTGCAGCAAAGAAAATGCGCAGGATGTCAGAAGACCAAAAACAATTACTGGAACCATTACTCATTCAACTTCTTAATAAAGGGTTAAGGGGGGAGCTGACCACAAATACACACTTAGCTGAGCACAAAACCACACACCCACAATCATTGCAAACCACACACCCACAATCATTGCAAACCACACACCCACAATCATTGCAAGTACCTCAACAAATGCATCAGTGGAACGTACCATTCCCACAGCAGGATCGTCAACAAAGCAACTGGGGACATGATTATCAGTACACATCTTTGTGAATAACATACATTTGAGTTTAAATATGTTATGTTTGTCAGTTTGACATGTTATGAACTAGTTTGAGTTTACTGATATGTTTAGAGCTTCTAAAATCAAAGTTAAACAAAGCAAGCTGTACAGTGTTTGAGAGTTAAAAATAAAAGCAGTGTGTCATTACCTTTAGGTATTCCTCTTGCATGATCTTTATAATGGCTTGGCAGGTCTCTGGTATGATGCGGCCAAGTGACTGGGCAGAGATTCCGGTAGTGAACTTTAAATCTTCATAACTTCGGCCAGTTGCCAGAAACCGAAGTGTTGCTACCAGTCTCTGCTCTGCTGGGATGCTTGGTCTTAAAACGGTGTCTTTTTTGGTAATAAGGGGTGACACCTTACTCAATAAGAGCTGAAAGGACTCATCAGGCATCCTGAGATAGTTCCGATAGTCATCGGGATTGTTTTCCTTGAGCTCTCGAACCAATCTCATATGAGAGAAGTCATCCCGGTTCTTGAGCCACTCTTTACTCCATAACCTTCGCCTTTTGATTATGGGTTCCTCTGCTTGTTGGATAGCCATCACTCCAAGCATGACTATGCCAATGGTCCTTTCATCCACATCCATATTGTAGGTAGAGGGTTCGTTCCGACGTACGCACGAACGTATGTTGCTCCTCGTCAAACACAGGAAGCCACAGTGCAGAGGTCAAACACATTTTGACACTTCCTTTTATAAATGAAAAAAACGAACGAAAAAACGATACATTGCTGTTCATAAACGATTTAACGATCGAAAATCTTTACTTACCTGATGGCGTGATCGTTTGCGGTCATTACCGAACGTTCTTTTTTCGAAAATGGGTTCGGCCGATTTTCTGTATAGTGTATGGCCAGCATAAGACCTCTAAAAAGGGTGGTTACCAATTTAGCTTGGAGGTAAATAGCCACCTGCAGGCCTTAAACAAGCAATCATGTAGCTCTTGCATATGTTTGCACAAAAAAAAAAATCGTTAATCAAAGGATATAGGAAACGATTTATGGTAAATCACCTTTAGATCTGTCACTAAGTGGACTGTAGCCCAAACCAACAAAAAGGTTTTTTCTTACCTCCTGCACTATAAAATAACCACAATGTAAAGGAGGGGTGGGAGGTTGGAGCTTATGAAAAATTACCCATAGCAAGCAACCCACAAAAGGAGCATCTGTCACAAGGGAACCCCTACTGTGTCACACAGAAGCTTGGTCCCTGCCACATTGTTGAAAGTTAGGTCAGCTTTTAAGCATCTTGGAGCAACTTCAGATTCCTAGCAGCTGGGCCAATAGAGCCAGATAACCTAGTGCACCTGCTGAGCAGGGGAGCCCATTAATAACTTGTTCAGTGGTATACCTGGCCAGTAAGGAACTCTTTGTTCTACCAGGTCACCCCTTTGCTATATTCACCCCTACTAATGTACCACAACTGGGCATGTAGGGAGAGGCTGGTAACCTACTGTTATAACCAGTGTCTCTGCTATAAGAGGAAGCTGTGGCTGTTGGTTTTAGCAGTAGCTTCTGGGTATTTTGTTATGCAGACCCCAGTTCCTGCACTGCACCACTCAGTATATACAGGGGGAAGGGGAAGAAATGCCTTACCTACCTCTTTCCCATCTGAGGTGGTTTAGGCACACTAGCTGCTCTGCACCACTTGTCCACCATACAGCATCTCTGATGTAAGAGGGAGCTGTAGCTGGTGTTTTTAGCAGAAGCTTCTGGGCTATTTGAATCCAGACCCCAGGGGAGATTATCTCAAATGCCCCGAAACCATCTGGCTGGGATTGGGGATTTTGCAGCTAAATTCCCAAGGTAAAGGAAAGTACTCACCATCGTCGTCTTCCCCTTTTGCCACAGTCACCAGCTTGCTTTTCCATCCTTATGGTCCACACGCAAGGAGGAGGATAGCCGCCAAAGTGCCCCCCCAAAACAGTCAGTATATACACATTGGGGGGGGGGCAATGCAGTACATTCCTCATTCCCATCTGAGGTGGTTTAGGCAGACATTCACCATAGTGAACTGGTGCCTCCTCGAAAAGGAGGATGTGGGCGCCTGCTCCTGCTGACTCTCAGCCTTCCCTCCTGGGTAAGAATGCGGGTCGTTCAGGCGGTGCCCTCCCCAGCAGCCCACGCGAACTACCAGGGGCCCAGGAGTCAGGGGATACAATCCCCCTGGAAAGAACCGACGGCCAGCACCCCCGTCTGAACGGACGCCCGGACAGGTAAGGGGGGGGGGGGGGGAGACAGGATAAAGGCCCCTGAAGTTCTGGGTACACCACTGTACCCAGGGGCCTTCAGCTCTCAGGGGGGCTCTTCCAGTTTCTGCTGCCCCCCCTGAGGAAAGGATAGGGGAACCCCCCCAGGAAGGATAAATATATCCGGCCAGACCCAGAGGCTTCCCAGGCATTTGGTCCGGCTCCCAGGGGGAGACCACCAGCCCCAGGCTTCGGTCATTAGGGGAAAAAAAAAAAAAAAAAAAAAAGTTTTGCTGTGTAGGGAGAAACACAATCAAAAACTGAGGATCAAGGGGAAGGGTGTGGACTTAAAAAAAGCTGTTGATTGATTGTGTTTCCTGTGGGGAGGAGCCTCTCATCTCTCAGGGTGCCGTCCTGGAAGATGACTTGAGAAATTTACATTACACTGTGGTGTCATCTCTATGAAGCACCTTATCAAACAGACTTCGATTGCGCAATTTATAAGAAGATTTATTGCATCGTTTTGTTTATAGATTTAGTTTGCACTGGCACATACACAGTATCTCACAAAAGTGAGTACACCTTTCACATTTTTGTAAATATTTATTATATCTTTTCATGTGACAACACTGAAGAAATAACACTTTGCTACAATGTAAAGTAGGGAGTGTACAGATTTAATAACAGTGTAAATCTGCTGTCTCCTCAAAATAACTCGCATAGCCATTAATGTCTAAACGACTGGCAACAAAAGTGAGTATACCCCTAAGTGAAAATTTCCAAATTGGGCCCAAGGTGACAATATTTTGTGTAGCCACCCTTAACCCTCTTGGGCATGGAGTTCACCAGAGCTTCACAGATTGCCACTGGAGTCCTCTTCTACTCCTCCATGGCAACGTCATCATGGAGGCCTTGCCTCTCCTCCACCCATCCATTTGAGGATGCCCCACAGATGCTCAATAGGGTTTAGGTCTTGAGACATACTTGGCCAGTCCATCACCTTTACCCTCAGCTTCTTTAGCAAGGCAGTGGTCGTCTTAGAGGCATTTTTGGGGTCATTATGTTGGAATTCTGCCCTGCGGCCCAGTCTCCAAAGGTAGGGGACCATGCTCTGCTTCAGTATAACACAGTACATGTTGGCATGCATGGTTCCCTCAATGAACTGTAGCACCCCTGTGCCGGCAGCACTCATGCAGCCCAAGACCATGACACTCCAACCACCATGCTTGACTGTAGGCAAGACACACGTCTTTGTACTCCTCACCTGGTTGCTGCCACACGCTTGACACCATCTGAACCAAATAAGTTTCTTGGTCTCAGACCACAGGACATGGTTCCAGTAATTCATATCCTTAGTCTGCTTGTCTTTAGCAAATGGTTTGCAGGCTCTCTTGTGCATCATCTTTAGAAGAGGCTTCCTTCTAGGATGACATCCATGCAGACCAATTTGATGCAGTGCGTGGCATATGGTCTGAACACCGACAGGCTGACCCCCCACCCCTTCAACCTCTGCAGCAATGCTGGCAGCACTCATACATCTATTTCCCAAAGACAACCTCTGGATATGATGCTGAGCACGTGCACTCAACTTCTTTGGTCGACTATGGCGAGGCCTGTTCTGAGTGGAACCTGTCCTGATAAACTGCTGTAAGGTATTGGCCACCGTGCTGCAGCTCAGTTTCAGGGTCTTGGCAATCTTCTTATAGCCTATGCCAGTGATGGTGAACCTTGGCACCCCAGATGTTTTGGAACTACATTTCCCATGATGCTCAACTACACTGCAGAGTGCGCGAGCATCATGGGAAATGTAGTTCCAACACATCTGGGGTGCCAAGGTTCGCTATCACTGGCCTAGGCCATCTTTATGTAGAGCAACATTTTTTTCCAGATCCTCAGAACGTTCTTAGCCATGACGTGCCAAGTTGACCAGTATGAGAGAGAGCGATAACACCAAAATTTAAACACACCTTCTCCCCATTCACACCTGAGACCTTGTAACACTAATGAGTCACATGACACCAGGGAGGGAAAATGGCTAATTGGGCCCAATTTGGAAATTTTCACTTAGAGGTGTACTCACTTTTGTTGCCAGCGGTTTAGACATCAATGGCTGTGTGTTGAGTTATTTTGAGGGGACAGCAAATTTACATTGTTATACAAGCTGTACACTCACTACTTTACATTGTAGCAAAGGGTCAGTGTTGTCACCTGGATATAAATAAATATTTACAAAAATGTAAAGGGTGTACTCACTTTTGTGAGATACTGTATATGAGAAACATTTACCCATTTAGTAATTTGGCATTTAGTCATTTCATCACGATGACACATTTTAGTATCGAAACATTGAAAATAACATTCCCTGACATTTGACAACATCAGTTCAATAATAAAATGGTCACAGCTATGGGTCCCATGTTCAAATCTTACTTGTGTGAGCTACTTTTAATTGGGGGAAGTGCTCAGTGATATTTAAATAAAAATAGTCCCCTGTATGTAGATTGGGAGAAAAAAAAAAAAAAAAAAAAAAAGGGGGGGGGGGTGGGGGGTAATAGGATACACAGTGGGGTTGACTTACTAAATGCAAAAGAAAGGTTACATTTTCCAAAGGAATTTTCCCCAGAGCTTAAAGTGGTTGTAAAGCCTTAAGGTTTTTCACCTTAAGGTATTAAAAAAAGGAGAAAGACCTGTGCTGCAGTTCCCGGTGTCTGGGCTGGCCAAGACGTCAGCCGATAGCAGGCTTCAGCTGAATATGGGTCGCAGGAGTGTAGAACAAAGTGCACTCTTGTCATCCCCAGGCGAAGTATGGCCAAAAAAAGCTTTGAGCCTACTTCTTGAAATTATCTAAGCCCCAAACACTCTTCCCCCCCCCCCCCCCCCTCTATTCTTGTTCTTTTGGCAACTCAATATTTTGGATTTACACGGACTTATACCTGGTTACATTGGTATTCAGGACAATTAGATTCAGGGAATCTCCCTCTCTCCAAGCTACAACAGTCACTGCTCTGTTCCAATGTACTCCATTTTATACGATATAGTACTACTGACACTTTGACATTGCTTGGAAACAAGATCAAAGACATTCTTTTATAAAGAAACCAAAAAAGGATTTACCATTATTCTCTAGGAGCTTATACAACAATGGTATTCTCGGTCTGTCAGCAAATTCATCTGCGTGGTCGATTAGTGCTTCTTTTACAGCATCATATCCACACAGGATAACCATCTTTGACATTCCTAAATGGATGGTGTATACTGGACCATACTGCTTGGACAACTGCAAGTACATTAGAGAATGAGAAATGCGTTTAATTAAACAACCAATAAATGGCGAATCTACACCATTCCAAGTTATGAAGCTTATTTTTTTGAGAGCTTCATCAGCACCACAAAAAAGTTTTAAGTCTATCCTAACTTTTGCAACATATCTGCAGTTTCTTCAAGGATAAGTACCCATGGCTGTGACTTATCGGAAACTGGAAGCCCCCTTCAACAACCCCAGATCACAGCCCCCTCCCTATGTGAATGAGTATAGGGGACATAAACAACAACCACAAAACACAACCACAAAACACAACCACTCCGCCTGTGACGAAGGCTAACTGCCAAATGCCTGCTCCGCCATTTGACAGTTCTTAAATATGTAAGGGGGTGGAGCCACCTGGTGGCACTGCCCCCTTATGACATTACCGACCAAACAGGTGCTGTTCGAAGTGAACCTTTGCTCAGCGCAAACTGTTTGCCCAACTCTAGTACCCTTGAAATTAGCACAGTTTTAGTGTTTCCTAATTAGCGAGTTGATTGGGTAACTTGTGGCCTCCTTGAAGTGAAACTTTACATTAAATGTTAAAAGCAAAAGGAGCAAACAGGTGTGTTTTTTTTTTATTAGTATTTTTAGAGACATACTAGGTCTCTACTGTAATAACTGCTTACCTGGTGGTTTACAATTTCTCCGACATTGTCAGCATATGCTGGGATGATGTCACGTGGCGCTATATGATCTAGGTAGAACTAAACAAGATGGAAAAGAACCCAAACTTGGCAGAATGGCTGAAGATGTCTGCACTGGTGAGTGATCCCGCAAACATCATTGGAGGGGAGGTGATGAAGCCAAACCTGTATTTCATTTTAGATTTCTAAAAGTACTGCCTAAAAGCAGATGCCAGAAGAAGCCGAACATTTCCTTTAGTATCCATATCCTTTTTGTACTCTAGGTTGCCTTAGTTTTACTTTTACTGTGTCTGAGTATTGCTGATTTTATGGCCAGGTCTTCACAACTGTCATTTCAGCTTCCAATCAGGCTCAGCCAGTGACCAGTACAGGCATTGGAATCAGCCGTAGATCATAGGATATGTTTTCTATGTGTGCATTCACATGCTGTATGTGTGTGTTCAAGCTGTATTTTTTAATCAAAAATAAGTAAATATTACCTCTGTAAAGGATTTATGAGGGCGTTTTAGGTCAATTAGGTGAATACTTCCAATGAGGGGGAAAGGTCTAGGTCCTGGAGGGAGGTTGTCGTCTTTCTGTGCCGTCTGGTAAACTGTAGCCAAAAAAACAACGACAACGATGATGGACACAAGAATCATCACTGGGTCCATGGAAAACATGTTTTCAGAAATATCTGGAGAAAAAAAAAAAACACAAACACCACACATTTATAGTTAGTGCTGCTAGCAAAGTACTATTTTCGTAGTTGGCAATATATGCTGGATTAAAAACTTGGAAGAAATAGACCCCACCCACAAGTAACCCAGGCTCTTCCCAAAAAATGTCAGGTTCAAACAAACATGAAACTGCTTGTCATAAAATAACCATTGTCACTTCTCATCCCAAACCCCTCAACTCTTGCCTCATTGTCATCCCACACATCTCACTCATGCAGGCCAAAGAAACAGGTGTGCTTTATACACTCACTGGTCACTTTATTAGGTATACCAGGCTAGTACTGGTTTGGACCCCCCCCCCTCTTTTTCCTTCAGAACTGCCTTCTTTGTGGCATAGATTCAACAAGGTCTTGGAAACATTCCTCAGATTTTGGTCCATATTGACATGGAATATCAAAAAGTTGCTGCAGATTTGTCGACTGCACATCCATGATGCAAATATCCTGTTCCACCACATCCCAATAGGTGCTCTATTGGATTGAGATCTGGTGAATGGAGCACATTGCAGGTTGGCTGTGAAGATGGAACAAATTCTGCATTTACAGTTCAAAGTCCTCCCATTTGGCAATTCCACCGCTCCGCGGATATTCACAAAAGTAATGGCGAAAGCTCTTGCTCCACTTTGACTTCAGGTGATCACAGTGATCCTGTATCTAGACAGACAATCTCCTCTCTTTTGCCCATTCCAAAGAGAAGTTGCAGGAAGATCTGGACAGGGCCCGCAGCCATTTGGAAAACTTGGGTTGGATTGTGAACCTTTAGAAATTAAACTTCAACCCTGCTCAGGAAGTAGAGTTTTTGGGTTACCAGATAAGCCTAGTAGAGCAGCGAAAAATTTCAAGGTTTAAAAATGTGGAGGACATGTTAGACAAATCAGGTGATTTCTATCAGAAAGTTATGTTGGCTTTGGGGACCCTCGATTATGCCAGCAATTCAATGAGCAAGGCTCTTTTTCAGGCCACTTCAAAAAGGTTACCTCCTGAAGGTGTGGGATCACAGTCCAGAATCGCTGGAAACCATAGTAAACATCCCCACCAGAGTAAAGAGGACTCTTTGGTGGGGAATCAGACAGACTTGTCAAAGAGGCTTTTATAGTCTTTTCAAATCAAAAGGAGGAAGGTCTAGCGGATGCCAGTGCATGGGGGGCCACTGGGAGGATTTGGCCAAGAATTGGGAATAACCACAGGTGGACCTGTTCGCCTCCAGAAAGAATGCACAACTCCCTCAATTCTTTTCACTCAGACAATGGTTGTCTGGGGATTAATGCCTTGGCGCACCGTTGGAATTTCACGTGTGCTATTCTTTGCACCCCTTTTAAGCTAATCCTGCTGGTATTGAGGAAGAGAGAAAGTTTTGGTAATTCTGATTACCCCTTTTGGCCAAAGAGAGCCTGGTTCTCCACCAGTATTCATCTGCCAATCAAACATCCTGGCATCTTCCTCTCAGACAGGATTTACTGCTCCAGAGTCCAGTAAATTACCCAGCTGTAGCCAGGTCAACTCCCACCACCTGGTATCTGGGGAGGAGCTCTTGAGAAAGGGTTTTTCAGAACCGCCAATATCCACTTTGCTTTCAAGTAGAAAGTAACTAGAGCCATTTATACAAAGGTTTGGAAGGTCTACAACGCCTCTTGCTGTTCAACAAATCTGACTTTGGAAGAGCATGCATCAGGGTTAGAATTCTTACATAATGGTGCAGATAAGGGTTTAGCAGTTAGTACTCTTAAGGGGCAGGTTGCTGCCTTGGGAGTGTTCCTGGAAAGGCCCATTTCCTCAGGACCTTTGGTCACAAGATCCTTTAGGGCTCTTGCTCAGACCAGCCCCTGCAAGAGCTTTCCAAAGTGGGATCTAGCACTGGTTCTGCAAACTAACAGTTTGACAGACCTTTTGAATCATTAATCAATTTCTAAGAACATTCAAGACTGTTGCTAGTACATTGGCAACCCTTATGCTATGATTTACGGTATTATGCTTGTGTGTTCCAGCCTGGGCTGGAGGTACTTTGCTACAACTTACAAGATGTGGGGAGAAGCCTCCTTTTAAAAGCTTGGTGAAAGGAGTTTCCTATTGTCTGGTGGGAGGAGCCAAGATCTCTCAGGTGCTGGCTTTAAAAGACTCCTGGAAAACAAGTTACCGGTAAGTCTAATTTTTTTTGGGGGGGCAATAAACCCTAGAGATGGTTGTGCATGAAAATCCCAGTAGATCAGCAGGTTTTTGAAATACTCAGACCAGCCCGTCTGGCACCAACAACCATGCCACATTCAAAGTCACTTAAATCCCCTTTCTGATGCTCGGTTTGAACTTCAGCAAGTTGTCTTCACCATGTCTAGATGCCTAAATGCATTGTTGCTTCCATGCAATTGGCTGATTAGCAATTTGTGTTACCAAGCAATTGAACAGGTGTACCTAATGGGGGGCATGGACAGCCGCTGAGCAAGATGGACGTCTAACTCACCAGCTCCGCTCAGCCTTGGGACACTCGGCCCTTCACAGCAGCTCACGCCCCCCTCTCCTATACCAGGGGAGAGCTGGTTCATGAGGCGCCTGAATGGTATATCCAAAAAGAGAAACAACTCAGCCCATTTAGCAGCGCCACCTCATGGACTTCTTCAAAACGATAATGCAGCACAGCCAAGATGACACCTCCTCCTCCCTTCAAGCCAGTAGAAGAGTACACACAGGGAGATAAACAGGCTGCACTCCACAAGTGACTCAGAAGAAATGAACTCAGAACCTGCTCCAGCTCTTCATTAAGACTCCCCCCACAGACAGAGCAAAGGAGGGCAGTACAGTCACCAGCATTTTCTCCCACAAAAGCTCAATTCAAAAAGCAACATTGGGATGCTCCTGGGGAAATGCAACACCAGGATAGTGATCATGAATCACTCCGCAATGAGCTCTGCTCCTTCATACACTCTAGAATAGATCAAGTGGAGGAATGCACAGACCATGCCAATACCCATCATGAAGTCACTGAGGCCTATCATCAGCATTCTGAGGAACTTAGCTTCCTATGAGCCAAAGTGGCGGACCTTGAGGACCGTTCCAGAACAAATATAAAATTCAACCCCCAGATCTGATTCACCATCTACAACAACTGTTCCTCAAGCTTCTCCCCCAACTCTCACAAGCTGATATCACCATAAATCACGCCCATAGGATTGCTAAACCTAATCCTCTTCCAGCTTCTGTCTCTCCTGTCTCTCCCCCTCCCAAGATGTTCTGGCACGCATTCATTTTTCCTAGTAAAAGAAAAAATTATGGCAGCAGCCCGTTCCTACATCAGGATGCCTAAACCCTACGCCTCTGTTGCTCTTTATACATGTAGCGCCCCCCTGAGTATACTGGGAACAAAGACACCTCCAGATACTGGGGGCAGGCTTACATTCACCCCAGGGCTGAGTCCATGGCTATAATGGGAAGCGAGAACAAATACGGGCGCCAGTCACTTTAGTATTTTTCAATGCTTTAATGAAAAACTTGAAAGTAGTAGTAAAGAGGTTGAGGGGAAGTTGCAGATACCTTTTTGTAGCAGATCACTTACAGACTCTTCAGAATAGAGGACAAAACACAGCTTTCTCTCTGTAAAGCATACGCCTGGATAAGTCTCTCTCACAAACTTAGCAGCCAGACAGTTAGTTACCCTGATTGAACTGTAGAACAGCTTCCAGTACCAGAACCTTTAAGCCATCTGGCGATACTGTAAAGGTAGTCTGAATATAGAACAGCTTCTTCACAGTACCAGAACCTTTAAGCCATCCCAGCGATACTGTAAGGGTAGTTTGAATACAGAACAGCTTCTTCACAGTACCAGAACCTTTAAGCCATCCTGGCAGTATTGTGAGAGTAGGGTTAGAGGTAAGTGCGTCCTCCAAGTAAGTCACCAGGCCCTTCTGAGAGACCAGCCTTCATCCTGGCTCTCTCCAGCAAGGGTCCTCCCCTGGATCTCCTCAGCTTGGCTTCCTCCACCTAGGCAAGGCAGCCTAAGGACCACCTCTGTGGTAATAGGCCCCAGACAGGCTTCTGGGCCTACTTGCACAGCTGCAGTAATGCAGCCCTCCAGCCTGGAGGGCCACGAGGTAAGAACTCCTCCCTAGCACATGGCATCTGTCCCACAAATACTTTCCCCCAGTATGCACAGCAGCAGGAACCTCCCACTGGGCTATTTCTGAAAGAAGAATATTCATTAAAGTTTCACTAAGTTGGTATTCGCACACTGTTCCATGGTACCAGTGACACCTACTGGCAACAGTGGGAACTGCACAACCAAGTCAATTCCAGAACAGATCCAATAAACTATATACATTCAATCTGAGCTGGTTACAGCTCAGCCAAAAACTAAAATTTACATGCGAGCGCCTGGTCAAAAAGGAGCAGGGCGCTGCATACAAAAGCAAAGAGTTTGCCCAAGTCACTGCAATCCTACAAGAGAAAAATATTACTTACAAATGGGTTTCCTCCCCAAGCTGGTGATGACCTTTCCAAAAATGAAATCAACAAATATCTTTACGCCAAAGGAGGGCGTCAAAAGGCTGGTGAATTGGGGTCTCATTTCTACACCTCCACCTAACCTTGATCCACGTCAGACAAGCCCTCGGCAATTCCAACCATGCTGCCTGACCCCAATCTCTGCAGCCACCGCTGCTACAGCTTACACCTTAAGCTGCCCATGTTCCTGGTACAGCAAGTTCACTGCATATTAATTTTGTTTGCAATGTTAAAGTCCCAAATGAGCACCAATCTGAATCGGTTTAGTGATTCTTTGTTGCCAACTACATTTATTCCCCCAAACCACAGGGTGCCAAGCACTCTAGTCGGTGTTGAATAACCAGCTTTATGTTTATTGACTCTGTTCTGTTTTGTTGGTTCTCAGCGATTTCCTAGCTATTGGGTGTGCGAAAATAGCAAGGGTCATCTCTCTCTCTCTTTATGTAGGCTTATTTTGCCAAATATTGATTATGGCTATGGTTGCCACCTCATCCCTTTAAACCCGAACACATATTAATTACATAGGTTCTGTGGCTGATTAAGGTGGTAATTAAGCTCACATGGTGCCTTACCTGCATTTAATTAGCCTCAGAACCTGTGTAATTCATACGTGTTCGGGTTTAAAGGGATGAGGTGACAACTCTAATTATGGCCATTACTATCACTTCCCTAAATGTTAAGGGCCTCAATTTAAAAACACAATTTAACATGGAAGGAAGCCCTTAGACATAAATCTGATCTTATTTGCATGCATGAGACCTATTTTTTGTCCCACAAACCCTCGTCCTGCTCCGGTAAGCAATTCCTACACTGCTTTCTTGCAAACTCACCAAAAAAGAAAGCTTGTGTTCTCATTGCTATCAGCTCCACAGTAGGGGGGGGGGGATATCATTTAGTGCACAAGTGTTCTATTGCAAACTAATGCCTAAAGATGGGATACAAGATTTTTACCAGGTGGTACAAAATTCCCTATATACTGCAGAAAGTGAAAAAAAATGGCCGCCGGCGCTGCCGCTCGATCTTCCCCCTAGTGTTTAGTGGAGAGAGGAAGGGGGCTCGATCTGTGCAGCCAATGAATCGGCTTCTTTAGCTGCACGGATCGGTCCCTCCCCTCTGAACACATGGCACCGCCGTGTCTTGCCGAAAAGTTCCCCAGCTCGGCTATTTACGCCGGCTCGTACTGCTCAAGCGCTGCGCCTGCGCAGTACAGGGGATCCTTACTTGCCGAGGGGAACTTTCTCGGCAGACCACCGGCCGCTCCTGGACGAGAGGAGGGTCTGCACTGATGGAGGGGGGGTCTATACTGACTCTGCTGGGGGCACCTGATGCAAGGGCAGACTCTGCCGGGGGCACCTGGTGCAAGGACAGACTCTGCCGGGGGCAGGCGACGTGGCTAGTGACACGCTCAGGTATCCCACTGATTTGGCATTATGGTGAGTTGAATGATTTAATTTTATATTACAATGTAATAATAGAAATAATGCGCTTCAATCCTGACACCATAACAACCATGGTGCCAGGATGATTGAAGCATTAACACCAGGTGTTTGGAGTATCTTTAGCTGCTGATTGTTAAACTTTCTAGAATACACATTTTTATTGTGTAGGATCTGGGGCTGCTGTCCCGTCATTCCCCTTTCCCCTCAGACTCTAACCACACCCTTTTGAGCCATGCCCATTTAAGCCACGCCCACTATTTCACGTAAACCACGCCCATTTTTGCCGCAGGGCGCAAAGCGTGCCGCACTTGTTTTTTGCTAAGCCACACCTACAAACAAATGCCCCACCCCCCAATTATTGTATGGCTCCGCCTACAGCCAAAAAAGTGTCCTACATATTTTTTTTGCAATGTTGGCAACTATAGACATATGTGACCGATACCAAACAATTGACTATTATAAACAGGTCTCAAAACCCTGCAGACTGACTTTTCTAAAATAAAAAGACCACGCTCACAGTCAAATAGCAATTAAGAGACAGAGCAGCATACCATTAATCCTGACATACAATATAAAGAACACTGTCTCCAAGTGGGGGGGGGGGGGTGGAATTTATATAATTTTCCCGCGCAACTTGAGGCATTGCAGGCCTCACAGACCCCACAGGCCTCATCCCCAGACTCAATTAGGAGCAGCGCGGACCCGCTCATGGACGACGACGGCCCCCCTCTCCCAAGCCTTCTTGACCTCCAAAAGAGACCTTCAGAAGGTTGCCCTGGACATCAAACACACCATGATGACGGCGATCTCAGACCTGAAGGCAGACATTCACTCGAGGAACCACCGAATCTCGGATGTAGAGGAAAACGCTCGGACACAAGCTACAGCAATTAGGCAAGTACAAAAAAAATACGATCTGAACTTGCCACATATGTTCGAGCTCCATAGGCAAGTGGAGGATTTAGACAACAGAGGTTGCAGGCACAACGTGAGGGTGAGGGGGGTCCCGGAGGGAGTCGACCAGGCCGTACTGCAACACACAGTATGCTCCATCTTTAATGATTTGCTAGGCCTTCCGGCAGACTCCCCCATAGAGATGGAATGGATGCACCATGCATTAAGACCCCCTCCCCGAGACTCCGGACCTCCCAGGGACACATTGTCAACTTTCCCCTCAAAGAGGAGATTCTCAAGAAAGCAAGAGATAGAGGTCGCATACTATTTAATGGCACAGAGGTGAAACTGTTTCAGGACTTCTCCCAGATCACATTACAAAACAGACACACCCTGCGCCCCCTGCTGGAAGTCTTACGCACACATAACATCCAATATAGATGGAAGTTTCCGTTCTGTCTCACAGCATCCACCAGAGGTCACACAGCTCTTCTTCGAACCCCGGAAGACTTACCCACTTTCTGCGAACAACTGGACATACCCCTGATGGACCTCCCTGAATGGTATTCCTTCTACTTTCCCACGGAACCATGGAAACCAGTCTCACACAACTCCTTCCCCAAAGCTCAACGGCAACGTTAGAGACGTCGCAGATTGGACCCCACATCACCTGGAGAGCGTCCTTCTCGCCGAGATCTGCCTACACGCAGCCCAGGGCCAGCAGACACCCCACGTTGGAACCACCCGATGGTGTAACGCAAGCCTGGAACTTTTCATACTGCCTTCCCAAAACAACCACTAACTTTTACTCCCTTCTAATGGTCTTCATCTCCCCCTCCCCCCTATTTTCCTTTGTGTTTTTTCCCCCCCTTTGTTTTCTTAACCTCTCTCAGCTGACGGTGAAACAAACCTCGAAAAACCTTCCATCTCACAAGACTCCCTACTGGAGGCTCCATCCCCAAAAGTCTTTTGCGACGGAATCTGGGAGAATCTCAACGCCCCACAGGGACTCTGAGTACAGATCTAATGTAAGACAGATGGACTGATAACCCATTCATCCCCGCGTCAGGTACTGTTGCTAATCACACGCCTATTTGTTAACTAAGCATACCTACCTGAACAAGATGAACTCTCTCGCCAATACCACAACGCTAAAAAGTTTTTAACTCCCCTAAACCACTTCAGCTGACATGTGTAATTCACAAATAGAATAGGTGGTCTGGATTGATCGAAGCCTGGCTGTGAGACAACCTGGTGGATATGCACTCAAACCACCACAAGGGATCATCCTGCTGTGATCCCATGTCTCCCCCCCTCACTTGGGGGGGGGGGGGGGGGTGGAAATGCTATGGACCCTTCATCCCCACAAATTACCCAGATTTTTTGATGCCTATAGCCTCTATGGGTATCTCACATGCCTCTCTTCTCCCCTAGACAAATCGCAATCTTTTCATAATATCACTCTTATCTACAGAAAAGATAAGGAATCTGAAGTATTAAAGCTCAACAGAAGCAAAAAACCTTCTAGCACTTTCCAGTCCCTCAGTGTATATGCAGTTGCTCATTAAGCCAGGGTTGGTGATCCAGTCTCCCATGCTAGCTTGCTTTCAATCACAACAATACTTGCCTTAAGTAACATGTCTCGTAGTAAACAGCTCACAGGCTGATTTTGGGATTCCACCCCCCCCCCCCCCCTTTTGTTTTGTGTTTTCTACTTCCTTGTAAAATTTATTTATTTATTTTTTGGGGGGGGGGAAATGCACTTTACTTATCATACCATACCAACTCCATTTTCCATGATCCAGATTGTAACAACATTTCCTGTATTGCTAATGTATACCAATATCATGGTTGCTGCTTTTCAAAAAACCTGCTCTACTGTTTGTACATGTAATTGTGCTTTCTTTCAATAAAAACTTTTTTGTGGAAAAAAAAAAAAAAAAAAAAAATCATAAATAAGCAACACGTTTTTTTTACTGTGCACCACAAATGTGCAAATCTCAATATTCTTCTGCTCTGGTACCCCCCCAAAAATAAGTAGTGTCGTTCATCTGCTGTATATAAAAAAGGATAACAACCCTTCAAAAACACATAAAAAAAAACCCAGAAAAGCCTGAAGAATTATATGAAATGCATATATCCAAAAACCCTCAAATTTTTACTACATAGTGCCAAAAGATACTCTAAAATCCAATAGCAGTAATTATCAGAAACATTCAAAGTCCAATATGAATCAGTGTGAAAAAGTCCAGTGGTGTATTGTCCAAAATTTACCTCCAGCATTTAAATCTTGAAAACCTGCTCCAAAATTTCACTAAACTGCTCCCTCCACCACACTCAGGGAATGCAATAACCAGACATATATGCCTATCCTGCAACAGATTAGGCAAACAAAGCTCAAATTGAACAATTAATCTAGTCTCCACCTCTGCTCCACTAATCCCCACAGATGGTAATAAATGCCCAAGAAAAAAGAAAAAAAAAACCTCCAATAGTGCAGTATCATCAACCTAGGTCAGTGGTTCTTAACCTCTGTCCTCAGGATCCACTAACAGGCCAGGTTTGCAGGATAACTGAAATACATCACAGGTGATATAATTTGCTGCTCAGTGATTGTAGTATTCTAGTCTGCATCTCCCCAAGATAATACTTAAAATCTGGCCTGTTAGGCTCGATTCACACAGGGGCAACACAACTTCAACGCGACTTTGCATGGCGACTTCAACGCGACTTCAGCGCGACTTTAGCAAATTACAACGCGACTTCAAGTCGCCTCCAGGACAGGCAGCTTCGGCTGTGGCCAATCACAGGACAATCAGCTCTCTGGGAGTGAGGGGTTTCCCTGCAAAGTTGCTTGACTTTAGAGAGAGATCCGACTTGGAGGCGACTTCCATTGATTTCTATGGTACAGGTCGCCTACCAAGTCGGATCAAAGTAGTACAGGGAGTACGCTCTGAAGTCGGAGCGACTTCAGTAGTGTCTATTAAGACGCTCCCATTCACTGTCATGTGAATATCTTTCTGGGGCGACTTGAGGGGCGACAAGTCGGATCCCAAGTCGCCCAAGTGTGAACCGACCCTTAGTGGGTCCTGAGGACAGGAGTTGAGAACCACTGACCTAGGTTCACACTGATGTGAGGCGGGAACAAGCGTGATTACAGTGCTGGTTCCCGCATCGCATCTCTCCTGCAGGCAGATCACACTGCCTTCTGTGAACCTCTGCGGGAGTCAATACATTGTTAATGACACCCCCAGATCGGTTCACAGATCGCAGTGCAAACTGTGTACTCGCACAGGAATCAGATCGCATAGGTGAGAACACCTGTGAATTATATGGCTGAACTCGCATCTCACCGACATCTCATTTGATCTGCACCTGTAGTGTGGGTGTGAATCACATGCAATGTCTAAGATCGCACTAGTGTGAACCTGGGCTGAAAACACTAACACATAAAATCTACTCACATAAATCAATAAATCAGGATGTTTTGGACGATACCTAATAAGGCTTTTTCACATTTCCACATTGATTCATATAGGACTGTTTAGGTTAATTTACATTTAATTGTCCATTACATAATGGACATTAGAGTATTTTTTAACTATAAATTTGAGGGTTTTTGGATATATGTATTTGATAAAATTCTTCAGCGTTGTATATGTTTCTGTTTTTATTTACAAATGTGAAAATATAATCAGAAAAATAAACACATATAGTGAGGTCCAAATTGTGCAGTAGCTCAAAGAACATCTACAACTTCTGTGAAGGTGTTCCTTAAACATGAAATCATTCCAAGTGATCATCTCTACAGGCAGTGCTGTGACAAGGTCATCTGGTGCCCAGGCGAAGATGGAAAACTGCGCCCCCACCCCGGTGTGAGGAAAGAATCCGTGTCATTTCAAAATAAGAAAATACTTAGAACAAAACAAAATACGTTAGGTTTAATTCGATAATTTAATATGCAATAATAACCCACAGCATTTGCGTCAGTTTCTGCAACAATAATGCCCAGCAATGTTGCTAGCTTATGTAATATCCCCCAGCATTGATGGGATTGTCTGCGATCCCCATTATGAACTGGCTTGAGTGGTTAACTCTCTGGGTGGAGGTTAATTAACCTCCACCCAACTCTGAAAGATTTTACCCCCCTTCATGGTCAGTCCATTTTTTGCTATATAGAAATGAGCTACTTTAACTGGTAATCGTGCAGTCATGCAACGCTGTACCCAAAATACATTTATATATAAAAAAATTCACACAGATAAAGCTTTTTTTGGGGTGTATTTGCGCACCGCTGGGTTTTTTCATTTTTATTTTATGAACAAAAAAAGACCGAACATTTTGAAAAAAAAAATATATATTTTTTACTTCCTGCTATAAAACATCTAATAATAATAATAATAATAAAAAAAATAAAATTCTTCATATATGTAGACAAAAATGTATTCTGCTACGTGTCTTTGGTACAAAAAAAAACCCAAGAAGTATATTAATTGGTTTCTGTGAAAGCTATAGCGCCTACAAACATTGGGATTTTTACTGGAGTTTTTTTTTTTTTTAACTAGTATTGGCGGCGATAAGCGAGGGACAGTGATAGTGACACTAACTGACACTTTATGGGAACTGACTAACTGCCACTACATCACCAGTGACACTAAGGCTCGATTCACATCTATGCAGGTTGCTTTTGAGCATTTCTGCAGTGCTTTTTGCGGTGCTTGCCGTGTTTTTGGACACACGTTTTTACTGCGATTTTGCCACGATTTGCGTTTTTTTTTTCAATGTATATAGCTGGTTGCTAAGGAGGGGGCCGGGAAGCCGTCCGCCGTGTCCTTACCAAAGAATGAGTCATCAGCTGTCAGCGGGCTTTCCCGCTGACAGCTGAATGTAAAATATTATTTTTTTTTAAATGGCGTGGGGTCCCCCCCAAAATCCATACCAGACCCTTATCTGAGCATGCAGCCTGGCAGGTTAGGAAAGGGAGGGGACGAGCGAGTGCCCCCCCTCCTGAACCATACCAGGTCACATGCCCTCAACATGGGGGGGTTGGGTCTGTGCCCCCTACCCCAAAGCACCTTGCCCCCATGTTGATGGGGACAAGGGCCTCTTCCCTACAACCCTTGCCTGGCGGTTGTCGGGGTCTGCGGGCAGGGGGGCTATTGGAATCTGGAAGCCCCTTTTAACAAGGGGGGCCCCCAGATCCTGGCCTCCCCACCTATGTGAATGAGTATTGGGTACATTGTAGCCCTACCCATTCACCACAAAAAAGTAGTGTAGTGTGAAAAAATACAGTAGACAGTTTTTGACAAGTCTTTTATTAAAAATATCTTCTTCCCCACTACTTCCTCCGGTCTTCCTCCGGTCTTCCTCCATCTTCTCCCGAATCTTCCTCCCTTGGGCTTTTTCTTCTTCCGCTCTTCTTCTTTCTCCTGTCTTCTTTGTCCGGTGTGCTTCTTCCTTTGCTGCCGACAACGCTCCTCCGATGCTGCGTCCCGCTGATCTGTCGGCGCAGATGTCAAGCATGTCTTAGATAATGATGGGGGCATAGCCATTGGATGATGATGATGTCATCTGGAGGCCCCGCCCCTTTGTTGAAATTACCGCCTGGGGCATGATGGCTCTGTGATGTCACAAGGAGGCGGGGGCCCCTGGATGACGCCATCTGATGGCCACGCCGCCCATCGGATGAGGGTCTGGTATGGATTGTGGGGGGGACCCCACACCATTTTTAAAAAAAAAATTGGCATGGGGGCTCCCCTTCTAATCCATACTAGACCCAAGGGCCTGATATGGACCTGGGGGGACCCCACGCCGTTTTTTTCAAGATCTTTTCTTTTTGCCGGCAATTTTTTTTTTTACATTCGGCTGTCAGCGGGGACCACACCCCGTTTTTTTCACAAATTTTTTTTTTTTGACGGAAATTCTTTTTTTTACATTCAGCTGTCAGTGGGGAAGCCCGCTGCCAGCTAATGACTCATCGGTTGTTAAGGACGCACAAATCGCAAAATGCAAATCGCAGCAAAATCGTGTCAAAATTGCGGTAAAAATGCAGTAATTGCGTTTTGGTGTGGGTCCATTGAAGTCTATTACATGCAAAATGCTGCATTTTGCGGGAAAAAAGTCCCCGACCCTTTCAAAAATGCAGAGGCACAAAATTGCATTGGTGTGAACGTGTTCCATAGGAACTCATGTTAAAAAAACTCCCTGCATTTCTGCAAAATGCATCAAAAAACGCATTCGTGTGAATCGAGTCTATGGCCTGGTTCACACCTATGCAGGTTGCAGGTTGCAAATTTCAGGTGCATTTTGCGTTTTTCAATACACATTTTTGATCCACTGAAATCTATGGAACCAAAAAAAAGTCCCTGGCCCTTTCAATAAAAAATGCACAGATGTGAACTATATTCATAGGATACCATGTTAAATGGACTGTAGTGGGTTTCTGCAAAACTGAAAACACACAAAAAAATGCATAAGTGTGAACCGGGCCTTATACAGTGATCAATGCTAATAATATACACAGTCACTGTACTAATGACACTGGCTGGGAAGGGATTAACATCTAGGGGCAATCAAAGGGTTAACCAGTTGCCGACTGCCTAACGCAGATATACTGCAGCAGAATGGCACGGGCAGGCAAAATCGCGTACCTGGTATGTGATTGCTTGCCGCGGGCAGGGGGTCCGATCGGACCCCCCCCCGGTGCCCGAGGCGGTCGGCTTCTGACTGGGAGCATTCAGAGATGAGGGGGAGGCCATCCATTCGTGGCTCCCCCCTTGCGATCGCTCCCAGCCAATGAGATCATTCCCCAGCCTCTGTATAGTATAGTAGAGGCAGAGGAAATGATGTAATCTCTCCTCGGCTCAGTATTTTCTGTTCCGGCGCCGAGGAGAGAAGACATCCGAGTGAGTGCACAACACATACACACTCAGTAGAACATGCCAGGCATACTTTACACCCCCCTTTACCCCCCGATCCCCCCCGATCACCCCCTAATCACCCCCCCCCTTCACGCTAACACCAAGCAGTTTTTTGTTTTTTTTCTGATTATTGCATTGGTGTCAGTTTGTGACAGTTAGTGTGGTAGGGCAGTTAGTGTTAGCCCCCTTTAGGTCTAGGGTACCCCCCTAACCCCCCCTAATAAAGTTTTAACCCCTTGATCACCCCCCGTCACCAGTGTCACTAAGCGATCATTTTTCTGATCGCTGTATTAGTGTCGCTGGTGACGCTAGTTAGGGAGGTAAATTTTTAGGTTCGCCGTCAGCGTTTTATAGCGTCAGGGACCCCCATATACTACCTAATAAATGTTTTAACCCCTTGATTGCCCCCTAGTTAACCCTTTCACCACTGATCACCGTATAACTGTTATGGGTGACGCTGGTTAGTTCGTTTATTTTTTATAGTGTCAGGGCACCCGCCATTTATTACCGAATAAAGGTTTAGCCCCCTGATCGCCCGGCGGTGATATGCGTTGCCCCACGCAGCGTCAGGTTAGCGCCAGTACCGCTAACACCCATGCACGCAGCATACGCCTCCCTTAGTGGTATAATATCTGAAGGGATGAATATCTGATCCGATCAGATCTATACTAGCGTCCCCAGCAGTTTAGGGTTCCCAAAAACGCAGTGTTAGTGGGATCAGCCCAGATACCTGCTAGCACCTGCGTTTTGCCCCTCTGCCCGGCCCAGCCCAGCCCACCCAAGTGCAGTATTGATCGATCACTGACACTTACAAAACACTAAACGCATAACTGCAGAGTTTGCAGAGTCAGGCCTGATCCCTGCGATCGCTAACAGTTTTTTTGGTAGCGTTTTGGTGAACTGGCAAGTGCCAGCGGCCTAGTACACCCCGGTCATAGTCAAACCAGCACTGCAGTAACACTTGGTGACGTGGCGAGTCCCATAAGTGTAATTCAAGCTGGTGAGGTGGCAAGCACAAGTAGTGTCCCGCTGCCACCAAGAAGAAGACAAACAGGCCCGTCGTGCCCATAATGCCCTTCCTGCTGCATTCGCCAATCCTAATTGGGAACCCACCGCTTCTGCAGCACCCGTACTTCCCCCATTCACATCCCCAACCAAATGCAGTCGGCTGCATGAGAGGCATTTTCTTTATGTCCTCCCGAGTACCCCTACCCAACGAACCCCCCAAAAAACATGTCTTTGCATTGGTGAATGTTTTGAGCACTACCATACACTAGTTGAGTATTAGCGTAGGGTACAGCATTGCACAGACTAGGACACACGTTCACAGGGTCTCCCAAGATGCCATCCAAGATGTCATTTTGAGAGACCCAAACCTGGAACCGGTTACAGTTATAAAAGTTACAGTTACAAAAAAAAGTGTAAAAAAAACAAAAAAAACAAAAAAAAATATATAACATAAAAAAAAAATAGTTGTCGTTTTATTGTTCTCTCTCTCTCTCTATTCTCTCTCTATTGTTCTGCTCTTTTTTACTGTATTCTACTCTGCAATGTTTTATTGTTATTATGTTTTATCATGTTTGCTTTTCAGGTATGCAATTTTTTATACTTTACTGTTTACTGTGCTTTATTGTTAACCATTTTTTTGTCTTCAGGTACACCATTCATGACTTTGAGTGGTTATACCAGAATGATGCCTGCAGGTTTAGGTATCAACTTGGTATCATTCTTTTCAGCCAGCGGTCGGCTTTCATGTAAAAGCAATCCTAGCAGCTAATTAGCCTCTAGACTGCTTTTACAAGCAGTGGGAGGGAATGCCCCCCCCACCGTCTTCCATGTTTTTCTCTGGCTCTCCTGTCTCAGCAGGGAACCTGAGAATGCAGCCGGTGATTCAGCCAGCTGACTATAGAGCTGATCAGAGACCAGAGTGGTTCCAAACATCTCTATGGCCTAAGAAACCGGAAGCTATGAGCATTTTATGACTTAGATTTCGCCAGATGTAAACAGCGCCATTGGGAAATTGGGAAAGCATTTTATCACACCGATCTTAGTGTGGTCAGATGCTTTGAGGGCAGAGGAGAGATCTAGGGTCTAATAGACCCAAATTTTTTCAAACAAGAGTACCTGTCACTACCTATTGTTATCATAGGGGATATTTACATTCCCTGAGATAACAATAAAAATGATTTAAAAAAAAATGAAAGGAACGGTTTAAAAATAAGATAAAAAAGCAAAAAAATAATAAAGAAAAAAAAAGGATCCCTGTTCCCCCCTGCTCTCGCGCTAAGGCGAACGCAAGCATCGGTCTGGCGTCAAATGTAAACAGCAATTGCACCATGCATTTAAGGTATCACTGCAAAGGTCAGATCGAGGGCAGTAATTTTAGCAGTAGACCTCCTCTGTAAATCTAAGTGGTAACCTGTAAAGGCTTTTAAAGGCTTTTAAAAATGTATTTATTTTGTTGCCACTGCACGTTTGTGCTCAATTTTAAAGCATGTCATGTTTGGTATCCATGTACTCGGCCTAAGATCATCTTTTTTATTTCATCAAACATTTGGGCAATATAGTGTGTTTTAGTGCATTACAATTTAAAAAAGTGCGTTTTTTCCCCAAAAAATGCGTTTGAAAAATCACTGCGCAAACACTGTGTGAAAAAATAAAAATAAAACGCCCACCATTTTAATCTGTAGAGCATTTGCTTTAAAAAAAATATATAATATTTGGGGGTTCAAAGTAATTTTCTTGCAAAAAAATGTTTTTTTCATGTAAACAAAAAGTGTCAGAAAGGGCTTTGTCTTCAAGTGGTTAGAAGAGTGGGTGATGTGTGACATAAGCTTCTAAATGTTGTGCATAAAATGCCAGGACAGTTCAAAACCCCCCCAAATGACCCCATTTTGGAAAGTAGACACCCCAAGCTATTTGCTGAGAGGCATGTCGAGTCCATGGAATATTTTATATTGTGACACAAGTTGCGGGAAAGAGACAAATTTTTTATTTTTTTTGCACAAAGTTGTCACTAAATGATATATTGCTCAAACATGCCATGGGAATATGTGAAATTACACCCCAAAATACATTCTGTTGCTTCTCCTGAGTACGGGGATACCACATGTGTGAGACTTTTTGGGAGCCTAGCCGCGTACGGGACCCCGAAAACCAAGCACCGCCTTCAGGCTTTCTAAGGGTGTAAATTTTTGATTTCGCTCTTCACTGCCTATCACAGTTTCGGAGGCCATGGAATGCCCAGGTGGCACAAAACCCCCCCAAATGACCCCATTTTGGAAAGTAGACACCCCAAGCCTCACTTTTTGTCAAAGCCAAACCCAAGACCTCACTTTTTGTCACAAAGTTTTGAAAATTGAAAAAAGAAAAAAAAAAATGTCTTGTCTTTCTTCATTTTCAAAAACAAATGAGAGCTGCATGAACTCACCATGCCTCTCAGCCAATAGCTTGGGGTGTCTACTTTCCAAAATGGGGTCATTTGGGGGGGGGGGGGTTGTGCCACCTGGGCATTCCATGGCCTCCGAAACTGTAATAGGCAGTGAAGAGTGAAATCAAAAATTTACACCCTTAGAAATCCTGAAGGCGGTGATTGGTTTTCGGAGCCCCGTACGTGGCTAGGCTCCCAAAAAGTCCCACACATGTGGTATCCACATACTCAGGAGAAGCAGCTAAATGTATTTTGTGGTGCAATTCCACATATTCCCATGGCCTGTGTGAGCAATATATCATTTAGTGACAACTTTGTGCAAAAAAAAAAAAAAATTGTCACTTTCCCGCAACTTGTGTCAAAATATAAAATATTCCATGGACTCAACATGCATCAAAGAAAATAGCTTGGGGTGTCTACTTTCCAAAATGGGGTCATTTGGGGGGGGGGGGTTGTGCCATCTGGGCATTGTATGGCCTTCAAAACTGTGATAGGTAGTGAGGAGTAAAATCAAAAGTTTACGCCCTTAGAAATCCTGAAGGTGGTGATTGGTTTTCGGGGCCTCGTACGCGGCTAGGCTCCCAAAAAGTCCCACACATGTGGTATCCCTGTACTCAGGAGAAGCAGCTGAATATATTTTGGGGTGCAATTCCACATATGCCCATGGCCTGTGTGAGCAATATATCATTGAATGACAACTTTTTGTAATTATTTTTTTTTTGTCATTATTCAATCACTTGGGACAAAAAAAAAAATAATATTCAATGGGCTCAACATGCCTCTCAGCAATTTCCTTGGGGTGTCTACTTTCCAAAATAGGGTAATTTGGGGGGGTTTGTACCGCCCTGCCATTTTAGCACCTCAAGAAATGACATAGGCAGTCATAAACTAAAAGCTCTGTAAATTCCAGAAAATGTACCCTAGTTTGTAGACGCTATAACTTTTGCGCAAACCAATAAATATACGCTTATTGACATTTTTTTTACCAAAGACATGTGGCCAAATACATTTTGGCCTAAATGTATGACTAAAATTGAGTTTATTGGATTTTTTTATAACAAAAAGTAGAAAATATCATTTTTTTACATAATTTTCGGTCTTTTTCCATTTATAGCGCAAAAAATAAAAACCTCAGAGGTGAGCAAATACCATCAAAAGAAAGCTCTATTTGTGGGAAGAAAAGGACGCAAATTTTGTTCAGGTACAGCTTTGCATGACCGCGCAATTAGCAGTTAAAGCAACACAGTGCCAAATTGTATAAAGTGCTCTGGTCAGGAAGGGGGTAAATCCTTCCGGGGCTGAAGTGGTTAATTGTGTGCCTAACAATGTGTAATGTGTGCTGCTTTTTTTTTACTACCGATCGTTTTGTTTCTTACCGCTGTTTTGCATGGAAAAGAAAAAAAAAGTGATGATTCCCTGTGTAAGAGCCCTGTGTTGATTGTCAACACAGGGCTCTGGGCTGTGATTGGATACAGCCGGTCAGCAGGTCCCAACCGTGAATCATTGGCTGGGATCTGCTGACAGACACCCGCTGTGTACAATGACAGGGGAGTAGGCGGGCGAGGGAATGCGCCCAAAAACCCTGAAACAAGCAGTGACATACGGGTACATCTCGGTGTCTGTAGCTGCTACCTGCAGCGGGTTGGCAAATGGTTAATACCAATGGTTTTTGTAATATGCAGCAGGAAGGGGGTTAATGTACCACTACTGGTCACTGATGCATTAGTGACTAGTGTCAGTTGATTAACCCTTTTGTGCTGCATTAGTGGCACCAGTGTCAGCAGCATAAAGGCGTTTATTAACACTGACACTGGTGCCACTAATGCATCAGTGACTAGTGGCAATACATTTACCCCCTGCTGGCTGCAAATTACAAATACCATTTACCATTTACCAATAACTCCTCTACAGATGGCAATCTGCTTGCTTGGTACCTCTTGCTCTAGTTGGCAGCTGCAGCAGGCAGCAGCACTCTACGCTCCTCTCGCATCCCGCCTTCCAGCCGGCCTCTTGGTGACGTCACGCTGGCAGGGACTAGGAAGCGCATGTCAGGCAGAGATTACTTTGGTCTTGTGGAGTGTGCAGGAACGCACTCGGCACATGTTGTAGCTATTAGCTCTGTAGAGTGGCCGATGTGTGCAGACAGACTGTCAGAATACTAGTGCAGCCCGGGTTTAGCAGCACACTGCCAGCACTTCTCCTGCGCCCCCCTCCAGTAAATGGTCCCGCCTAGACTTGTGCAGAACTAAAAAAATAGTTTTGTTTCAATTCGTTATTTACATACATTTGTTTAGTTAAATTTGTTTCACTCATTTAATTTGTTTTCGTAATTTGTTTCGTTTATTCATTTTCAAATTGATTCTAAGATCGATTCGAAAAGTTTTCGAATAGTTTTTGATACATTTTCCAATTTCCAAAGAGAACAAAAATAGAGTAGAAAATAAAGGAATAGAATAGAAAAAAATAGAAAAGAATATAACAGAAAATAAAATAATATATTATAATAGATTAAAACAGAACCAAATAGGATAGAAAATAAAAGAACAGAATATAATTTAATAGAATAGAAAGGAATAGAATAGCATTTATTTTTAATAAAATAGAAAGATTATAACCATCTTCTGAAATTTGAATAGAATAGAAAAGAATAGAATAATAAAAATAGAATAGAAATAATATAACCATTTTCCAAAATTTAAATAGAATCAATTTGAATTTGAATAGAATAGAAAAGAATAGAGTAGAATAGAATAGAAAATAACACAATACTATCGGAAAAAACAACAGGAAGAATAGAATAGAATTCTTTTTTATTTGTTTTTCTATTCTATTATTTTATTTTCTATTCTATTCTTTTCTCTTCAAATTTAAATGTATTCTATTCATCCAATCATATCCGATCTGACCTACCAGACGGATGAAAAATAGGACCACCATGAGTCTGGATTTTGCAGACAGGATCGGATCAGATAGCAGCGGATGTTATCGGACATGTCACCGCTGGAATCTGCCGCTCCATAGGGGAGACTGGAGGGTCCGATCAGGCCCACCTGAAAAACTGAAAGGTGGACCTGATCGGACAGCCTGTGTGAAAGGGCCCTTAGTCCGTAAGGTTTAATATTGAGTTGGCCCACCTTTTCCAGCTATAACAGCTTCAACTCTTCTGGGAAGGCTGTCCACAAGGTTTAGGAGTGTCTATGGGAATGTTTGATCATTTTTCTATTTGTAATGTCAGGCACTGATGTGGACAAGAAGGCCTGCCTTACAGTATCCCCTTCATCACAAAGGTGTTCAGTCGGGTTGAGGTCAGGACCACCCCAAACTCGCTCATCCATGTCTTTATGGACCTTGCTTTGTGCACTGGTCCAATCATTAGGTGGAGAGGGGATTATGGTGTGGGGTTGTTTTTCAGGGGTTGGGCTTGACCCCTTAGTTCCAGTGAAAGGAACTCTTAAAGCGTCAGCATACCAAGACATTTTGGACAATTTCATACTCCCTACTTTGTTTGAACAGTTTGGGGATGGCCACTTCCTTTTCCAACACAAAGCAAGGAACATAAGTACATTGATGAGTGAGCAACCCAATATAACACTTTCGGGATGAATTAGAGCAGACGCTGTGAGCCAGGCCTTCTCGCCAACATCAGTGCCTGACCTCACAAATGCACTTCTGGAAGAATGATCAAACATTCCCATAGACACTCAATTTTGGAAAAAAATAAACTATTTTTTACTTTCTGCTATAGAACATATCTAATGAAAAAATCTAATTTTTTCATCAATTTAGGCCAATATGTATTCTGCTACATATTTTTGGTAAAAAAATCACAATAAGTGTATATTGTTTGCCCAAAAGTTATAGCGTCTAAAAACTATGGGATTTTTTTATTTTTTTTTACTGGTAATGGTGGTGACCAGCGACTTTGTCAGGAACCATGAATCAGACGGCGACAGAAAATGCTGTAAATATCACACCTTTTAATATAGTGGTAAAAATGGTGCAAATAGTAAATGTAGTCAAAACATAGCCAGGGTTCTGTAATCAATGCGGATAGTCAGTGCAAGCCAGTAAATCAGGAAGCCAGAGATCAGAGTAGTCGAAGACAGCAGACAGGATCAGGAACCAGAAGGGATATCAGCCAGGCAAGTCTTTAACAGGAACACAGCAGAGAATCTTCAGATATGTTGACCAAGGCGAAGGCATGGGAGGAATAAACCAGGCAGTTTAAATATCCAGAAGCGGCTGGCTGAGGAGCAGGAAATGATCACCAGGTGAGGCACTAAGGAATGATGAGTGCTGGCAATTAACCGACAGCTGAGCACTGAGAAGGGAGAGCTGGGCCCAACCCTGACAGACTTAAAGCAGGACTGCGATATTACGGCGGACAGTCGGGACACTAATGCCCCGTACACACGAGCGGATTTTCCGTCGGAAAAAACTTGGATGGTTTTTCTGACGGAATTCCGCTCAAGCTTGCCTTGCATACACGCGGTCTCACAAAAGTTCTCGGAACTTTCGACCGTCAAGAACGCGGTGACGTACAACACTACGACGAGCCCAGAAAATGAAGTTCAATGCTCCCGAGCATGCACCAAATTGTTTCCAAGCATGCATAGGAATTTTGCGTGTCGGAATTTGTACAGATGATCGCATTTTCGGATAGGAACTTTTTACCACCGAAAAATTGAGAACCTGCTCTCAATCTCTTGCTGTCGGGAATTCCGCCAGCAAAAGTCCGATGGAGCATACACATGGTCGCATTTTCCGACCAAAAGCTCTCATCGGTCTTTTGCTGGCTGATCTTCCAATTGTGTGTAGGCGGCATTAATGACACTTTTAACACTTTTAGGGACCAGTGATCAGGGTTAACTATGTGCCTAGCCAGTGTTTGTGCCCTGTGGGGGAGGTGCTTTTATTAAGGGAAGGCATTGATCCTTGTGCCTGCTTTGCAGAAACACAGGATCAATACCTTCCCTACTGACAGCATGGCAATCTGCCTTGTTTACATAGCAGCTGCCCTGCCACAGTATATGTACGGTCCACAAGTGATTAAAATGTTTGAGTTGGTGAGTACACCACAAGTGAATGAATATTATTTCAAAATAAGATGTTTTGATTTCGTTAGTGTGTGTGTGTTTTGTTTTTTTATCACTTGTGGTTTAGTTTGTTTGCACTAGCATTTTAGGACATGGAAACAAGGCTAAGTGACTTAACTATGCACAAAGTATAAGAACTGGGGTGAAGAAAAATTGCAGCGTGTGCTCTGGATTGATTAGTCAAAAATTGTAAATATTTTGGCTGCAGCAGGAGGCAGTTTGTTCACAGATGGACTTGAGAGGGGAGACCACATGGCTTGCTGCATTTGGGATTTGTTCTGAGTCTCTCCCGGGAACCACCACAAACGATCTGCTCTTCTCTGAGGTGGTGAGATTATCGGAACTGCTATGACCATTGCTGTATGAGTTTCCTGAATGCTGTTTTATATTAAACTTTGTGTAGGTGCAATATCTTAAGGGTTGGGTGTTTTTTGGGACAATAAAAGTTTTACAGTATCACACTATGTGGCTTCCTTTCCTCCTATATGCCTGAGTGATTAAGAGGATTGCAGGTGTGTTCAGTCTGGATGGTTCAGGATCAGGACGTCATTCATCTGTCGGGTTGATCATTACCGAATTCCCATGCTGATGTCCTGTAGTTGCTGAGATTAAATCTGGATTTATCCATTAAGGCAATCGTTTTTTAGGAGTTCGGTGAGTGCAATTACTATAAGGAGTGGATTCACATGGTGTGGTGATGGTGGAACATCTCTTCAGTGATATGAACTGCTTTCTATGAGAAATTACCCAACACCAGGACTGTCACAATTTTTTGAATTTTAAATAGTTTGTTTTTGCTTATACGTTCTTTTATCCAATTTTTATTTATAATTTGATGAGTTTTTGTTTTTTGAGCACTGCTTAAGCTAGAAAGAACCTACTCTCTTGGAACTTTTTTGCTTTCTTTTTAAATGTTATATTTTTATATAGCAGCTGCATAGTCCGATATATTTTATCATCTTGAGCGCTGGAGGATAAGTGACCCTGTTTACTTTTACCATTTATGTACTGATTACCAGTGGCGTACCAACGGGGGGGGGGGAGGTGTCAGCCCGGGCTCAGGCAGCGGCACTGTGACATCTAGGGCAGGGAGAGGAGTTCCCACCCTCTGTTCAGCCCTGCTGTGTCTACAGCTCTGCATGCATGAGCCAGTAAGGTAGGAAGGGGAAATGTACAATATGCAGGGGTCCAGAACTGGGGGGGATGTATAATATGCAGGGGTCCAGAACTTGGAGGGCAATGTGTATTATGCAGGGGTCCAGAGCTGGGGGGGGCTGTGTAATGTGCAGGGGTCCAGAGATAGTTTGAGGGGCTGTGTAATGTGCAGGGGTCCAGAGATAGTGTGGGGGTCTGTGTAATGTGCAGGGGTCCAGAGATAGTGTGAGGGGTGCTGTGTAATGTGCAGGGGTCCAGGGATAGTGGCGGGGTGTGTAATATGCAGGGGTCCAGAGAACGTGTGGGGGGCTGTGTAATATGCAGGTGTCCAGAGCTGGGTGAGGGCAATGTATAATATGCAGGGCGGGGGTGTTTTTACAAAGTTGGGGGGGTGCCAGATATAGGATCCGCTCTGGGTGCCAAATGCTGTAGGTATGCCCCTGCTGACAACTTAACTGCTTTAAGACCACAATGACTCCTGCGCGAATCGCCGCAGCTGTTTGACGTCTCAACAGGCTCAGTTGCGGGTGGGCACCCGCGGGTCGGTAGGACTCGATGTCCTTCGGCGGCCCACGATTGACTTGTACACAGGCAGAACGGGGAAATGCCTATGCCTATGTAAACAAGGCATTTCCTCATTCTGACAGGTGACATGACAGGGATCTACTGTTCCCAGTCGTCGAGAACAGTGATCTCTGTCATGTCCCAGTAAGCCCATCCCCCCAGAGTTAGAAACACTCATAGGGAACACAGTTAACCCCTTGATCACTCCCTAGTGTTAACCCCTTCTCTGTCAGTGACATTTACACAGTAATCAGTGCCTATTTTTAGCACTGTTCGCTGTATAAATGTCACTGGTCCCAAAAAAGTATCAAAAGTGTCTAATCTGTCCGCCCCAGTGTTGCAGTCCCGCTAAAAATCGCAGATCACCGCCATTACTAGTAAAAAAAATAATAATAATCAAAATGCCATAAATCTATTCCCTATTTTGTAGACACTATAATTTTTGCGCAAACCAATCAATATACGCTTATTGCAATTTTTTTTACCAAAAATATGTAGAAGAATATACATCGGCCTAAACTGATGAAGAAATTTGTTTTTTAAAAAAGTAAATGTGGGATATTTACTATAGCAAAAAGTAAAAAATAGTGTTTTTTTCCTCAAAATTGTCGCTCTTTTTTGTTTATAGTGCAAAAAATAAAATCCGCAGAGGTGATCAAATACCACCTGAAGAAAGCTCTATTTGTGGGAAAAAAGGACGTAATTTTTGTTTGGGTACAACGTCGCACGACTGCACAATTGTCAGTTAAGGCGACGCAGTGCCGTATCGCAAAAAATGCTCTGGTCATTAAGGGGGTAAAACCTTCCAGAGCTGAAGTGGTTAAGCACAATGCACATTTGCAATGTTTCTGAAATGCAAGGCAAAGCGTGCATTTTTTGTGCAGCTTGCCATGTGTTAGTTATTGTACTGATGTATATGAAGCCTCAGGCTGGGTTCACATTGGAACACGTGCTAGTCACCACCATACTTAAAAAGCCCTCACTGGACCCCACCAATCTTAACAACCTACGTCCCATCTCCTTATGCCGCGTACACACGGTCGGACTTTTCAGCTACAAAAGTCCGACAGCCTGTCCGACAGACTTTCGACGGACTTTTGGCGGACTTTCGACGGACTTGCGGCAGACTTTCTAACGAACAGACTTGCCTACACACGATCACACAAAAGTCCGTCGAATTCTTACGTGATGACGTACACCGGACTAAAATAAGGAAGTTCATAGCCAGTAGCCAATAGCTGCCCTAGCGTGGGTTTTTGTCCGTCGGACTAGCATACAGACGAGCGGATTTTTCGACCGGACTCGAGTCCGTCGGAAAGATTTGAAGCATGTTTCAAATCTAAAGTACGTCGGATTTGAGGCTAAAAAAGTCAGTTGAAAGTCCGGAGAAGCCCACACACGATCGGATTACCAGCCAGCTTTAGTCCGTCAGCGTCCGTTGGACTTTTGTAGACGAAAAGTCTGACCGTGTGTACGCGGCATTACTCGCCTTCTCCTCCAAACTTCTTGAAAGACTGGTCTACAACCGACTAAGTGACCATCTGACCATGAATAAACTTCTTGATCCCCTTCAGTCCTTCAACACTCCACTGAAACTGCTCTCCTTAAACTCTCAAATGACCTACTAATGGCTAAAACCAGTGGACACTATTCTGTACTACTTCTCCTGGATCGCCCTGCTGCCTTTGACACAGTGGAACACCCCCTCCTCCTCAATAAACGCCACTCCTTTGGTCTCCGTGACTTTACTCGTTGCTGGTTCTCATCCTACCTATCCCACCACTCCTTCACTGTCACTTACAACTCTACTTCCTCCTCTTCTCTTCCTTTCTCTGTCGGGGTCCCCCAAGGTTCTGTTTTTGGACCTCTCCTTTTCTCAATCTACACCACCTCCCTGGGTCAGTTGATTGCCTCCCATGGCTTTAAATATCATCTCGCTGATGACACCCAAATCTATCTCTCCACCCCCCCAGCTCTCTCCTCACGCATTACCAACTTACTAGCAGACATATCAGCCTGGATGTCACATCACTTCCTCAAACTCAACCTATCAAAAACCGAGCTCATGATATTTCCTCCCTCAGGTGCCGCTTCCCCTGATTTCTCTGTCAATATCAACGGCTCAACTATCAACTTGTCCCCCCACGCCAAGGTCCTAGGTGTAATCCTGGACTCAGAACTAATCTTTCGGCCCCACATCCTATCGCTATGCAAAATTTGCCGCCTCAACTTCCGCAACATCTCCAAGATACGCCCCTTCCTAACCAATGTCACCACAAAGCTTCTAATCCACTCCCTGGTCATCTCCCACCTCGACTACTGCAACTCCCTCCTCATTGGTTTAACTCAAATTAGGCTATCCCCACTTCAGTCCATCATGAACACTGCTGCCAGGCTCATCCACCTCACAAACCGCTCAGCGTCTGCTATACCCCTCTGCCAATACCTTCATTGGCTGCCACTCAGTCACCAAATTAAATTCAATATACTAACTATAACTTACAAAGCCATCCACAACCTGGTCCCCGGCTACATCTCTAACCTAGTCTCAAAATACCAACCTAATCGTTCTCTTCGCTCCTCCCAAGATCCCCTGCTCTCAAACTCCCTTGTCCCCTCATCCCATGCTCGCCTTCAGGACTTCTCCAGAGCCTCTCCCATCCTCTGGAATGCCCTACCTTAATCTGTCCAATTTTCTCCTACTTTATCCACTTTCAGACGATCCCTGAAAACTCATCTCTTCAGAGAAGCCTATCTGGCCCCCACCTAACAACTGTACATTCATCTTCTCAATCAGCACATCACCCACAGTTATTACCTCTTGTATCTCTTGACCTTCCCTCTTAGATTGTAAGCTCTAAGGAGCAGGGCCCTCTGATTCCTACTGTATTAAAGTGTATTGTATTTGTACTGTCTATCCTCAAGTTGTAAAGCGCTACGTAAACTGTTGGCGCTATATAAATCCGGTATAATAATAATAATAATAATAATAATAACACAGCGGCTCCCAGCAGGAGTCCGGTGCTTCACCATTCACCATTTCATGTCCAGAGAAGTCCATATCAAATCCAAAGGATTTACTAAAGCACTTAGTCAACAAATAGTTACGATTCCAAATTTACTAATGGTCACAAAACTTAGCGACCGTCTAAATGAGTTCCCCTCCTACAACCAGTTGCAAAGCAGAGAAAAATCTTGTTTAAAACATGATCTCATGTAATTTATACTTCCTATACTATTGTTAAAGAATAACTGCTTTAAAAGAATTCTAAATTTTCTGTAATAAAGTGATATATTTCAAAAAATACAAACAAGCATTGACTTCACCTAGTTTACACATCTGAGTAGTGACACAACTGAGCATGCCCAGACCACAAAAACTACAACTTGCCTTCCCTTGGTTGTTTTTTTGTTTTTTTTGTTTGAAGTGCTATAGTAAATACCAGTGTTCGTAAGTCTGGAAATGTTGTTTGAAATGTGGGAACCTGTTTTTGCTAAAGCCCAATCCATTAAAAGGCTAACATACATATATATATATATATATATATATATATATATATATATATATATACAGTATACATCAATACTTGTAACTATAGAACTTTTACTATGCACAGAAACACCAACACAGATAATCTAGGAACTTTTACATTTCTTTTGTAATTGTATTTAGCTGTGTTTTTTTTGTTTTTGCTTTTATACAATATTTATCTTTTCTCATTATTTAAACAATGCCAGTACCATGTTTTAATATTTTTTTATTTGGGACATACATTTTCTGCCATACTAATGTATGTACTGCCATGTGCATTGAGCATGCCTTTTGACTTTTAGACATGCTTGGAACATTTTGAGTGGATTTACATTTTATGCCTTTGTTTTAAAATAAATTGTATTATGCTATATTCTCTTCTCTGCCATTTATTACAACATCTAGGTACACCTTTGCCGACAACTAAAGACCCATGCAGAAGGACTACAAAGAACAGTGATTTTTTTTTCTGTAAATAATTTTCTTGCACCTATTTTCTTATCTTTTCATTAAACAATATCTGAAAATCATTAAGCCCTTTCACTAAATACTCTAAACCAAAGAACTTTTACTCTTTGAAGAACGTTACAGTTTATTTCTTCTAGAACAGGACACTTGGGAATGCACTTATATAAAAGCTGGGATTTTTTAGGTGTCAGTAACTAAAGTCATAGTCACATGCTAAAATTCAATCAATTTTATTAGGTATTTCAGGTTAAAATGTAGACATGCTAAAAACATGGACATAATTCCAAACATGGAATGACTTCTGTACAGAGTCATGGCGTCCTGGTCTTTATGATAGTTTGGCAACTCTTTAATGTCAGTTCCTCCCTACAGCAGAGCTTTCTTGGAATCTCTGGGCTACCCATTAGGGATATCTGTGATCTGAAGACATATCTAGGAGATAAATCACTAATCCTGGGCTTTTTTGACCAGACAAGTCCATGCTTTTTGGCGCTTGTTCCTTTGAATTCTGGTGTTGCTTGTTTGTGGCCTGGAGGTGGGACCGTCTCCAGCCTTGTCCGTAGTTCTGCGCACTTTTCAGCATTTCTGATTGGTGTTGGAGAAAGGGATACATGCATCTCCCCTGACATTGCTAAATGTTCTTCTCTTATACAAATTTTGTTCCAAACCACACACATCCCCCGAATCCTATGAAGAAGCCAATACAGGTCAAACACTTTGGGATTGGGCGAGTTATCATTCCTTGCTGTAACTGGATTTTCAATTTACTATCATTATCTGTCATATATATGATAATACACGCGAGAAGGAAACTCTACTATCAGGGGTGCTGGTTTAAGACTATCTGTAGGAATAACCACCTGTTTTTAAGGGTGTAGACCCCTAGTATGTCTTTTAATATTTTTGTAATAAAAAGCTTTTTTATCTTCAACATTGTATTGACTTTTAATCTGAGAGGGGGTTTTTCAGCACCTTTTAAAGTCCCATTCATGTTTGATATCTAGTGAATTCATTGCAGTTGCTTATCATGATGTAGAAATCCTGACATGTTTCACCATTTGATAGGTTTCCTCAGGGGATGTATGCTACCACACCTGGACAGGTAAATTAAATGTAAAGGTAAATAGATATACATAGAAATGGTACATTCAAGATCCACAGTTTGTATTTATGTAGTAGATTAGCAACTTAAAACAAAACCCGATCATATAAGAATATCAAAATCCATAAAAACATTCAAAACAGAGTTTGTTAAAGGGCATCTTGCCAAAGTGAGAAATTAGCTGCATTTGACACTGAATCCATGGGAATTGTTCAAACAAGGATTAGCATCCAAATTACCAGGGAGAGGGGAGGAAAGATGGTATCCCTCCCAGTAGGCCAGGGTAAAAGCTGTTATGCAGTTAGCCACAAAAGGGATAATCAAGCAGACATGATAGCTAAAAATTGGAGGTAAATTACATAGGATTTTTTAGTATTTCTTTTACATATGTGAATAGGTAAGTCACGGTCAGAGTAACTTAACAATTGTAAGCATCTAAGAAACATAAGTAAAATACCTGTTCATATGACCTGCCCACAGACCAAGCAATAATCCAAGCATAGAGATACCATTCAGGTGGAGATTCCCATCCACAGAATATCTCCAAGGGGAGTAAAGCAGTGTGCAGTAGTATACTGAAAGGGTAAAGCAATAGAGAAGGATATGTAACTCAATCAGTCTAGTTCAGCAGAAAGCAGAAAAGCCATCATGCCACAACCCCATGCAGTGCATAGCTTACCTTATAATTAATATTGCAGACACCACTGGCCATAAACCTGTCTGCCACGGCCCCCCGCCAACACTGGGGCTCACTTCAGATATACTCCTCCTGTCGCGCCGGACAGAAGACTTCATAGTGCAGCGTGGACACACCTGGACAACGCCTATCTTCACCGCATCGTCAACCCCGAAGTCGGGTGCATGCGCAGTTCCACTTAGGGCCTTTGCAGCCATCACTCAGACTCTGCCAGGAGAGGCAGTAGGAGACTAGGATGCTACACAGACCCATCTAGTGGCCCATGAGAATGAGAAGGGTACCAATACACAGTCATATCAAAACTATAGCAAAATCACATCCACCCATAAGCAAAAAATATGAATATTGGAAGCAACAAAAAAAAAAAACAATGCCATGTTTAGTTAAAGTATGGTCAAGCAAAGTTCAACCAGTCTTATAGAGATTCTGTAAGTGCATTATTTGATGCTTTTATTCAGAAGGTAGTCCATATCAACAAATGCAATGGGTGGAAAATAACATGTCAGAAATATTGACACCTGTGTATGGTAATAGGTGGAGAAATAGATTTTAACAAGGGCGTGTCCTAATTTTGCACCCAAATAAAGGGAAAATAGCAGTCAATAACAGATAACCTGTTGTGGTCCAAAAAATCCCTGCTAGACAAAAAACATTATATGGAGAAAAATAAATGTAAATGAAAAAGCTCTTTTTGAAATACAGTCAATCAGAGCAAAAATATCTAAAAATGCCAATCAACAAACCTTTACGGTATCAAATACATATGATACAACAATTTAGAGTTTTAACAAATTCTGCAGGAGGCTAAAGCATTGGAGCAAAACAGTAGGAAATAATGAATATTGATGAGAAGGAAACTAAAGGTAGGATTTGAAACTTAGTCCTGAGGGTTTAGTAGCCTGTAAAGTGAAGATCCGCTTAGTTTCCCATTGTAGTAGGAGACGATCAACATCTACTCCCCTTTCGTCAATGGGTGCATGATCTAATGCAAAGAAATGAATATGGGACAAATCAAAATTGTGGTACAATCCCATATGTTGACCAATAGGTGTTTTGAGTCGCTTTTTGAATATGAGTGAAACATGATCTCGGATGCATTGGAAGAAAGCACGCTTGGTCTTTCCAACATAGAACGCACCACAATCACATTGCATGAGATATACAAACCTACAGTCTGGCAATTAGCAAAGAATTGTGGTGTGTATATATGACCGTTGGGTAAAGTGATGGTATCAGTACATGAGAGAAAACAACGAAAACTGCACCTCCCACAGGGTGAGGTACCCTTTTTCCGTTTGAGCAATTGGTCTCTCACCTTCCACACATAGTGACTTTGCACCATGTTTAATTTAAAGATTTCAACCTCTTTAGGGTAATTTCAGGGTGTTGGCCTATATGCTTGGATACTGTGTTGTCAGCCTGTAATAGCTACCAATACTTGTTCATAATTTGGCGTTCAGTATGATGTTGACCCATAAACCTAGTAATGATTCTGGTAGCAGAGGGATCAGTCTGTATTTTCCCCTGTGTCAGGTCACCTTGAAGCTAGGTGACAGATGCACACCGTAGGGATCAGGAGTGCACCGCAAGGTAGTGGACCCTACGGCTGACTGCTGCGGATGGGAGTCAAGGTGGTAAGGAAGGCAGGGCCGCTGGACCACCAGCACGGATCCCACCAGGGTTAGAGCGTAAGATTCCCTGGGGCGTGGAGTCTAAGAGCCAGCAGGTGTTCACCAGAGCCTCTAGTGGTGAGGATGGACTGGGCTGCAACTGGCTCCAGGTGGTGACCCCCAGGGTCCCCCAGCTCACACCCACAGTAGGAAACAGGAGGATAGGGATAGTAAGGAAATAAGCCAAGGTTGGGGCCACAAGCAGACAAGGACAACAAAGTTCACGCCAAGGTTCAGGGTCACAGGCAAACAGGGATAGTCGGGGACACGCCAAAGGTCAGGGTCACGAGTAGGGATGAGCTTCGTGTTCGAGTCGAACCCATGTTCGACTCGAACATCGGCTGTTCGACCGTCCGTCGAATTGCGAACGTTATGGGCCGTTCGCGCCAAATTCGTGTGGCGCGTCACGGCCCATAATTCACTGCGGCATCGCAGTGCATTGCTGGCTGATGATTGGCCAAGCATGCACTATGACCCGCATGCTTGGCCAATCACAGCGCCGTCAGTAGAGAGAGCTGTAATTGGCCAAAGCCAGGGTGGCTTTGGCCAATTATGGCTCAGGGGATTTAGTACACGCCCCACACTATATAAGGCCGCCTGCACGGCGGCCCTGTGTAGTGTGTTCCGGTGTGCTGATAGAGAGAGAGACAGACAGTGTCATTTGATTTGAGAGCTAGATTAGGCTAGATCTGTTCCTGCTCTTTACATTTAGTGCAGTGCGTCCTGCTCACAGTGTTCAGCTAGATCTGTTCCTGCTCTTTACATTTAGTGCAGTGCGTCCTGCTCACAGTGTTCAGCTAGATCCGTTCCTGCTATTTACATTTAGTGCAGTGCGTCCTGCTCACAGTGTTCAGCTAGATCTGTTCCTGCTATTTACATTTAGTGCAGTCAGTGCGTCCTGCTCACAGTGTTCAGCTAGATCTGTTCCTGCTATTTACATTTAGTGCAGTGCGTCCTGCTCACAGTGTTCAGCTAGATCCGTTCCTGCTATTTACATTTAGTGCAGTCAGTGCGTCCTGCTCACAGTGTTCAGCTAGATCCGTTCCTGCTATTTACATTTAGTGCAGTCAGTGCGTCCTGCTCACAGTGTTCAGCTAGATCCGTTCCTGCTATTTACATTTAGTGCAGTCAGTGCGTCCTGCTCACAGTGTTCAGCTAGATCCGTTCCTGCTATTTACATTTAGTGCAGTGCGTCCTGCTCACAGTGTTCGGCTAGATCCGTTCCTGCTATTTACATTTAGTGCAGTGCGTCCTGCTCACAGTGTTCAGCTAGATCCGTTCCTGCTATTTACATTTAGTGCAGTCAGTGCGTCCTGCTCACAGTGTTCAGCTAGATCCGTTCCTGCTATTTACATTTAGTGCAGTGCGTCCTGCTCACAGTGTTCAGCTAGATCCGTTCCTGCTATTTACATTTAGTGCAGTGCGTCCTGCTCACAGTGTTCAGCTAGATCCGTTCCTGCTATTTACATTTAGTGCAGTGCGTCCTGCTCACAGTGTTCAGCTAGATCCGTTCCTGCTATTTACATTTAGTGCAGTGCGTCCTGCTCACAGTGTTCAGCTAGATCTGTTCCTGCTATTTACATTTAGTGCAGTGCGTCCTGCTCACAGTGTTCAGCTAGATCTGTTCCTGCTATTTACATTTAGTGCAGTCAGTGCGTCCTGCTCACAGTGTTCAGCTAGATCCGTTCCTGCTATTTACATTTAGTGCAGTGCGTCCTGCTCACAGTGTTCAGCTAGATCTGTTCCTGCTATTTACATTTAGTGCAGTGCGTCCTGCTCACAGTGTTCAGCTAGATCTGTTCCTGCTATTTACATTTAGTGCAGTCAGTGCGTCCTGCTCACAGTGTTCAGCTAGATCCGTTCCTGCTATTTACATTTAGTGCAGTGCGTCCTGCTCACAGTGTTCAGCTAGATCTGTTCCTGCTATTTACATTTAGTGCAGTCAGTGCGTCCTGCTCACAGTGTTCAGCTAGATCCGTTCCTGCTATTTACATTTAGTGCAGTGCGTCCTGCTCACAGTGTTCAGCTAGATCCGTTCCTGCTATTTACATTTAGTGCAGTGCGTCCTGCTCACAGTGTTCAGCTAGATCCGTTCCTGCTATTTACATTTACTGCAGTGCGTCCTGCTCACAGTGTTCAGCTAGATCTGTTCCTGCTATTTACATTTAGTGCAGTCAGTGCGTCCTGCTCACAGTGTTCAGCTAGATCCGTTCCTGCTATTTACATTTAGTGCAGTGCGTCCTGCTCACAGTGTTCAGCTAGATCCGTTCCTGCTATTTACATTTAGTGCAGTGCGTCCTGCTCACAGTGTTCAGCTAGATCCGTTCCTGCTATTTACATTTAGTGCAGTGCGTCCTGCTCACAGTGTTCAGCTAGATCTGTTCCTGCTATTTACATTTAGTGCAGTCAGTGCGTCCTGCTCACAGTGTTCAGCTAGATCCGTTCCTGCTATTTACATTTAGTGCAGTGCGTCCTGCTCACAGTGTTCAGCTAGATCCGTTCCTGTTATCTTCCTACTGACAGGCAGGCTTGTCTGGTTACAGTATATAAAGCTACCTGAAGAAAATTACAGGTGTTCTATCCCAGCTTAGTGCAGCTACAGGCCATTAGTATGTCTGGAAGGCCAAGAAGGAGAGGCAGACAGTCACAAGCCAATAAGAGAGGGCAAGCAGGCTCTGTGTCTAGTGCTGGTCGTGGAGACGGTGCATCCTCATCAGCACGTGGCCATGGGACACGCTTGGCCTTTTTTTCGGCAGCTGGCCGTGTTGAGCCGCAACATGCAGAAAACTTGGTCGAGTGGATGACCAAGCCGTCCTCATCCTCCTCATCCTCTCTCACCCATGCCCAGGGTGCTTTGTCTGGCAAAGCAGCGGCCTCTTCCCTCAGCTCAATGTCATCAGTGACTCCTTCCCTAGCTCCACCATGTCCTCATGAGGATTCCCTCGAACTGTTTGACCACAGTGTTGGGTACATGCTCCAGGAGGATGCCCAGCGTTTGGAAGGCTCTGATGATGATACTGAGCTCGATGAAGGCAGTAACATGAGCACGGACAGAGGGGGTGCCCAAGAAGGACAGCAATCTGGCAGTCATGCTCCCCCTGCTGCAGCATACTGCCAGGTTTGCTCCAGTGATGAGGAGGGAGGGGATGATGAGGTCACTGACTCAACGTGGGTGCCTGATAGGAGAGAGGAGGAGGAGGAGGAGGAGGAGGAGGAGGCGGCACATCACCAACGAGGCAGGATGCCCTCCAGGGGCCAGCCTAAGGGCAGCACATTGACTGCATCACACCCCAAAGCTCCACATGTGCAGGGCGCTGCAGTCTCTGCGCGTTATTCAAAAAGTTCTTTGGTGTGGGCCTTTTTTGAGACGAGTGCATCAGATCGCACCGCTGCTATTTGCAACATATGTCTCAAGCGTATCTCGCGTGGCCAAAACATCTCCCGCTTGGGTACCACATGCTTGACCAGACATATGTTGACCTGCCATGCAGTTCGTTGGCAAGCATATCTAAAAGACCCACACCAAAGAACAAAGAGGATCTCTCCTTGCTCCTCATCAGCTGAGATTTCCAACCCCACTAGACCTTCAGTCCTCTCTGAGACCTGCAGTGAGAGGAATGAAGGTGTAGAATTAGGTGTGTCACAGCCAAGTACTTGTGGGCAATCTGCTTTTGGTACACCGACGCCAGATTGTACCAGGCAAATTTCCCTGCCCCAGCTGCTGCACCGCCGAAAGAAGTTTGCTCCCAGCCATCCACATGCCCAGCGGTTGAATGCTAGCTTGGCAAAATTGCTAGCACTTCGACTGCTGCCTTTTCAGTTGGTAGACTCTGCCCCCTTCCGTGAGTTTGTGGAATGTGCGGTTCCTCAGTGGCAGGTACCCAAACGCCACTTTTTCTCACGGAAGGCGATTCCAGCTCTCTACCGGCATGTGGAAGGCAATGTCCATGCCTCGCTGGACAGGGCGGTCAGCGGTAAGGTGCATATTACCGCTGACTCATGGTCCAGCAGACATGGACAGGGACGTTACTTAAGTTTCACGGCGCATTGGGTGACTCTGCTGGCAGCTGGGAAGGATGCAGGACAAGGTGCAGTAGTGTTGGAGGTTGTTCCGCCACCACGCCTCCAAAATGCTGATTGTGACACACCTCTCTCCTCCACCCCCTCCTCTTCTTCTTCCTCCATGGCCTCTTCCTCGGAACCAGCGGTGCTCCGTAGGCGTTCAAGGGGCTACGCAAGTACGCAGGCCAAAAGATGCCATGCGGTGCTTGAGCTGGTGTGCTTGGGGGACAGGAGCCACACTGGGGCAGAGGTTCTGTCAGCTCTGCAGGGGCAGGTTCAGAGGTGGTTGACGCCACGCCAACTTAAGGCAGGAATGGTGGTTTGCGACAATGGCACCAACCTCCTCTCTGCCCTCCGACAGGGACAACTGACCCATGTGCCCTGTTTGGCTCACGTCCTTAACTTGGTGGTGCAGCGGTTCTTGGGCAGGTACCCGGGCTTACAGGATGTCCTGAGGCAGGCCAGGAAAGTCTGTGTGCATTTCCGCCGGTCATATAATGCCAGTGCTCGGCTGACGGACCTCCAAAAGGAGTTTAACCTGCCCAAGAACCGCCTAATCTGTGACATGCCCACCAGGTGGAACTCGACATTGGCCATGCTGCAGCGGCTGCACACGCAGCAGAGGGCCATAAATGAGTACCTGTGCGACTATGGCACCAGGACAGGGTCAGGGGACCTTGGTTTTTTTTCCCCACGCCAGTGGGCCATGATCAGGGATGCATGCACTGTCCTGTCACCATTCGAGGAGGCCACGAGGATGGTGAGCACTGACAGTGCATGCATCAGTGACACTGTCCCCCTTGTCCACCTGTTGGAGCACACGCTGCGTGGAATAATGGACAGGGCACTTGAGGCAGAACAGAGGCAGGAAGAGGAGGACTTCCTTAGCTCTCAAGGCCCCCTTTATCCAGACAGTGTTCCTGCGTGCCCGCCGATCACACAGGAAGAGGACGAGGAGGAGGAGGAGGAGGAGGAGGAAGATTGTGTCAGTATGGAGGTGGAGCCTGGCACTCAGCATCAGCAGTCTTTAAGGGATCAGTCCCAAGGAACACATGGACTTGTACGTGGCTGGGAGGAGGTGGCTGCGGACGTTGTTGTCCTTAGTGACCCAGAGGACTCCGGACCGAATGCCTCAGCAAACCTACGCTGCATGGCCTCCCTGATCCTGCAAAGCCTGCGTAAGGATCCTCGTATTCGTGGTATCAAGGAGAAGGACCAATACTGGCTGGCAACCCTCCTTGATCCACGTTACAAGGGTAAGGTTGCGGACCTTATCTTGCCATCGCAGAGGGAGCAGAGGATGAAACATCTTCGGGAGGCCTTGCAGAAAGGTCTGTGCAACGCGTTCCCAGAGACTGGGAGGTTACAAACTCCTGTTTCTGGACAACGTGTTGCTGAGGCTTCGGTCAGTCAAAGAAGGAGCGGTGGAGAAGGTGGCCGTCTGACCGATGCGTTCAGACAATTTTTTGGTCCGCAGCCCCAAGGTATGATCGGTTCCAGCAACCATCGCCAGCGTCTGTTTTACATGGTGCAGGAATACCTAGGGGCAAGATCAGACTTGGACACCTTTCCCACCGAAAATCCTCTGGGTTACTGGGTCTTGAGGATGGATCACTGGCCAGAGCTTGCACAGTATGCAATTGAGCTACTGGCCTGTCCTGCATCCAGCGTTCTTTCGGAACGCACATTCAGTGCTGCTGGAGGCGTGGTAACCGATCACAGGGTGCGTCTGTCCACTGACTCGGTCGATCGGCTGACCTTCATAAAAATGAATCAGTCTTGGATCACCACCAGCTACCAAGCACCTGATGCTGATGTAACTGAATAATTTTTTTCAGATCCCTTCAAAGACTGCCTATGCTGATGCTGAGTGACTATCCCTGAGTAATTATCCTCTTCCTCCTCAATCATCACGCTGATAGCTTGTAAGAACATTTTTGGTTCTGGGCGCCACCACCAGTGCCTAAGGCACAATTTTTCAGCCCCTGTATAACAGGGGCGTGTAATTACAATTTTTGATGTAATACTTTGCAGCAGGGCTCGTTCCTGCATTCCAACTAGAGTGTCTGTGAGGGGTTGCAGTGTTGTGGCACCAGCACCAGTGCCTAAGGCCCAATTTTTCTGCCCCTGTCTAACAGGGGCGTGTAATTACAATTTTTGATGCAATACTTTGCAGCAGGGTTCGTTCCTGCGTTCCAACTAGAGTGTCTGTGAAGGGTTGCAGTGTTGTGGCACCAGCACCAGTGCCTAAGGCCCAATTTTTCTGCCCCTGTCTAACAGGGGCGTGTAATTACAATTTTTGATGCAATACTTTGCAGCAGGGCTCGTTCCTGCGTTCCAACTAGAGTGTCTGTGAGGGGTTGCAGTGTTGTGGCACCAGCACCAGTGCCTAAGGCCTAATTTTTCAGCTCCTGTTCAACAGGGGCATGTAATTACAATTCTTGATCTAATATTTCACAGCAGGGCCCTGTGAGGGCTTACAGTGTTTTGGCCACAGCAACACCTAAGGCCCAAATTTCTGCTGAGTATATAGGGCAGGACCCTACTTTCAAACATCTAACTTACAAACGACTCCTACTTGCAAACAGAAGGAGACAACAGGAAGTGAGATGAAATCTACCCCTAGGAAGGGAAATTCTCTCATGTAAGAGTTAATATGGGAAAACAATTTCTCCTTTCCACTGATGCTTTCCAATCCTTGTTCCACAAAAAAACCCAAATTTTCAAAAAACATTTTTCATTGGGACAAAAAAGTGAGGTGAAATCTTCTGAAGAGGAGGAAAGACGCAAAACAAATGTCACAGGGGTGATAACCCTTCCCTATGTTTTCCAAAAAGCTTAGAAAAGATTTTTTGGCTGGAGCTAAACACGTTAAAAATGTTCAAAATTACAAACAGATTCTACTTAACAACAAACCTACAGTCCCTGTCTTGTTTGCACCGCCTGTATACTGCTGTTCAGAGTATATAGGGACCTTTCCTTATTTTAATTTGGGTGCGGGGTTCCCCTTAATATCCATACAAGACCCAAAGGGCCTGGTAATGGACTGGGGGGTACCCATGCCGTTTGTCTCACTGATTTTCATCCATATTGCCAGGACCCGACATGACATTAAACCCGCAAGCAGTTTTAAATGAGATTTTTTCCTTTAAAAATGACATTTGGTGCAGGGACTGTTCTAAACATGGGAAACACGCGTCACTTTACAGGCATACTATAGACACCCCCCAGGTACGATATTTAAAGGAATATTTCACTTTTTTTTTTTTACTTTAAGCATCATTAAAATCACTGCTCCCGAAAAAACGTCCGTTTTTAAAAGTTTTTTTTGCATTGATACATGTCCCCTGGGGTAGGACCCGGGTCCCCACACCCTTTTTAGGACAATACCATGCAAATTAGCCTTTAAAATGAGCACTTTTGATTTCGAACGTTCGAGTCCCATAGACGTCAATGGGGTTCTAACGTTCGTGCGAACTTGCGGTCCGTTCGCGGGTTCTGGTGCGAACCGAACCGGGGGGTGTTCGGCTCATCCCTAGTCACGAGCAGACAGGAATAGTCCAGAACAGGCCAAAGTCGGTAACTGGAATCAGACGCAGGAAACACAGCAAGTACACATGAAAGCTAACACACATTGGTTGATCAGCACTGCTGGTTTGCAGTGCACAGGTTAATATAGGGTTCCCTGATAGTGCCTGGGGTGGGGCCATGCTTAGAGGAGAGGTTATAAAACCAGTCAGGTGAGAGTCAGCTGGTCTTTAGAGATGAACACATGGAGACAGGTAAGCTGACAGACAAAACTCTATTGCATAACCATGACACCCTGGTGTATAAACTGAGATTTTTCACTATTTTTAACCAGATTGTATGCCTTCTTAAAAAAGGATCTACAGTAACTTCTCTGCTGCAAACGACTTTGTAATGCTTTATCCTCCCTTTCAAAATCGAGAGGATTAATACAATTAGGTATTGACAATAGGGGATACTGGAGATTAAGGTTGAGGATGTGAACTCTTTGCATGGCGAATTGTATTGTAAAGCTGAGGGCTTTTGAAATAAAGATGATCCAATACTTCCATCACTGTTGATGAAAATTGTAACATCCAAGAACGTAATTGATTTTTAATCATAATTCCTCGTGAATTTGAGATAGAGATTCCAAAAGGTTAGGCATCATTTGTCCAGCTATACCATAGTATGACAATAGTCTGAGAAAAATCCATTATTTGAAGCCACAATCATCTTTTACAAAGATCGGTGCTGGTAATGGACAGTCAGATCTGCAGAAATAACAATCTAATAATAGTCTTGTAGTGAAAAAAAGATATTTCACACCATTTGTTATACAGACTATGCTGTCTTTCCTGTTGTGTGAATGAAGAACCACGCCATCATGATATCAGATTAACTTGGAGGAAGATCTTAGTTTCGGGGTATAGCACAGACGTCCTGAGGAAAAGGAGCATTTGTAGTCCCCATTACAGGAGTGAGATCCACAACAGTCCCAGCTGGAGCCTGGAAGGTGAAGTTTTGTAGCAGTGTGGTAAAGAAGAGGAACAGTTCCATTTTGGCCAAACTTGCCCCGGCACAACTTCTCTTACCTGAGAATAAATATGATTTATTAAAAGAATTTCTGACTAACCCAAGCTTCAGAGTGTATACTTCATGCTGGACACAATACGCATAAACACAAAATATAGGCAGCTGATCTCACATGAAATTCTTCATTTTTAATGTAAAATTGAGCTTGCACCATACCATACCACCCACCTCAGTGCTGTGACTTGAACTAGGCTGACAAGGCCCAAGCCTAGGACAGTACTTTGCAGGGGGGCGGCAAAAAAAAAAACCTTCACAAAAAAAAGCCCCCCTGATCCCTCCTCCCGGCTCCCGCGACTGCCTCCCGCACAAATCCAGGCCCCGGCGGTCGGCTTGCTGTAGCGTGGCAATTGCTAATATTATGGTCAGTGAAGGGCGTACTTGGCCAGGGGGGGGAGCGACTGGCACCCCCCATAAAACGGCCGGTGACTGGCCAGACCAGGTGCATGTAATATAACTAGAGGAGATGAAGTATTAGGCTCCGCCTACCCTCCTCTGTGTGGCATCCTTACCTTGCATCTTCTCCCTGATCTGGTGGGGGGTCTATCTGTGACGAGGAGGAGCAGGAGAGAGAGAGGAGGATGACGGGAACCCCCAGGCGGCGGCCAGGACAGCAGCAGGTATAAATCAATTACTATCAATTACCATTACAGTACTTTTGTAAGTCCTCATGTGCAGGTGTGCCAAGCAGCCAGTCAATATAAAGTGCTTATCATGGATTAAATGAATATACAGATCATATTGCAATGCAGTGCTCCATGCATGCTGCAAACTCATTAAACAGTCCACACATTCAGTGAAAGTTCATGTACTTTGTTTAATAAGTTTGCATTGATTTCAGCATGCACAGAGCACTTTGCAGTACATGAACTTTTACTAAATGTGGATTGTTAAGCTTAGGATTCACACTTGTGCAATGCGGGGAACCAGCGCAATTACAGCGCTGATACCCGCATCTCATCTCTCTGGCAGGCAGTTCACACTGCCTACTTCGAACCGCTGCGGGTGTCATTACATTGTTAATGACACCCCCAGATCGTCTCACAGATCGCAGTGCGAACTGTGAACTTGCACAGGAATCGGATTGCATATGTGAGAACACCCATGCAATCTGATTTCAGTGCGGAGGGGGGAGGGGGGGGGTCCCTGCACTTTTTCTTCTGGGAATCTAATGCGAGTTCAGCCATACAACTGTATGGCTGAACTCGCATCTCATAGACATCGCATGTAATCGGCACCATAGGTTGCACTGGTGGCCCCTGATGAGGCCACACTGATGGACACTGATGAGTGATTGATGTAAGTATTGAGTGAATGGTGTGCGATTGTGTGTGCTAATTTACAGAGATGAAGAGGTGGAGCTCTAAGAGGAAAAGGTGGAGCCGAAAGAGGAAGGGGTGTGGTTTACAGATGATAGGGTAGGTCTTAAACAGGCAGTAGTGTGGTCTTGACAGGAAGTGGTGGGTCGTATTTAAATTAGGGGGTACATGGGTTTAGTCAGGCCTAGGGCAGCACAAAACCTAAATACACCACTGACCCACCTCTTAAGCTTTTCTAATGTTCTTTTACTGTGATGACCAGCCAATAGAGAGGCTCAAAAGAGGGATTTAGGCCATGCTCAATTTTGACAATGAAGTTATATTAGTGACACATTGTAGTTTTTACTGAAGGTAAAAATGTTTTGTGTGTTTTTGACAGTTTACTTTTAGATATGTTTTAACTGTTCACAAGTCAATGATACCCTGGGTCAAATAAGAGAATCATACGTGACACTGAATACAGTAGGCATCTCCAGTGTATGTGCTATCATAGGCAAGGTGTAACTATACCAGAACACTTCTTAAAAAGATGGCTAACCAAAGAATATGCTCAGGTAGATGCCATGGGTTGAACAGCCATGCATTTAAACCAATGCTCAACAAGATGTTGGCTTTTGCAGGTTTCAGGCGTGTCATCCTTGTTTTACCTAGTAAGTAACTGAGTTGGAACAAGCATGCAGCCAGTGAAGTGCAAAATATCTGCCTTTGTATAGTATACTTATGCCCCGTACACACGGTCGGATTTTCCGATGGACAATGTCCGATCGGAGCGTGTTGTCGGAAATTCCGACCGTGTGTGGGCGCCATCGGACATTTTCCATCGGATTTTCCGACACACAAAGTTGGAGAGCAGGAGATAAAATTTTCCGACAACAAAATCCGATCGCGTCAATTCCGACCGTGTGTGGCCTGTTCCGACGCACAAAGTGCCACGCATGCTCAGAAGAAATTCCGACACGGGACAGCTCGTTCTGGTAAACTTAGCGTTCGGAATGGATACAGCACTTTCGTCACGCTGCAATGTAAAAAATGGTTTAATACAGCGCACTCTCTTCTTCTTTATAATGTGACAAGAATGAAGTAGTTTTGCTGCTCATATTCACACACACTTCTCACAAAGTTTTATTTGTCTTTTTTTAGTGGGATTCCCTCAATATATTGTTATTAGTTGTCACATCTGACAGTTTTATATTTTTTATGTTTTTTTTTTTTTTGTTTTTAAGCCTTTTTTTTTCTTTAATGTTTGGATTTTTTGCAAGGCTGATCTTTGTTCAATGTTATTTTTATTTTTACTCCAGAATATTTTTGTGTGTGTTTTGTGTGTCAAGTTACCCCAACACCATTGATATCTTTTATTATTTAATCTCCATGAGATTGTTTGTTGTTGGTGTCCCTTGTTCATTTCACATTGTATATTAGAAATGTACCTGAATCCTCACAAACAAACCATCATTTTTGAAGTAAAACACATAGGAGAGTATAATTCAAACAAAAATCCTTTATTAAGGGATCAGAACCAAACAAAGAAGAAGGCAACACTGGATCAACATGAGAAATTAGTGAAGCCTGGGACCCCCACGGCAGACAACAATTCTTCAACATCAAAATTGGTGGCCTGAGGAGTCCATATATAAGGGAGGGCAGTCTGGTCCGGGATTCACAGAGATCGGGATAGCAGCAGATGACATCAGTGTCCCCAGGCTGTGGTACCACAAGAGGCTGCATTTTTTGGCCGACCAGACTGGATCCAGGGTCCAATCACTCTCTAGTCTTCCTTTCACACTTCCTTCCGGGCTGTGGCTGTGCAGTTGGAGATGTGGCAGTAGGAGGAGTAGGACCTGGAGGAGGAGGAGGACTGGGGGGACCTGGAGGAGGACTGGGGGGACCTGGAGGAAAGGGAGGAGGAGGAGGAGGACCTGCAGGAGGAGGAGGAGGACCATCCCAAAGATGTGTGTCAGGTGTAATTTGGCCCCTCATACCTTTCTCCAGAGCCTCTGATATGAGAGCCTCACACATGGCTTGTTGGCCCTCCTCCATCCTCTGCATTTTATATGCAATGAATGCACCAATGTTCTCCTGCCTGGTCTGTGGTGCTCCCAGGACCTCTGTAGCCCTACAAAAAAATCTGATAGCCGCCTCCTCTAGGGTACTCCTCCTACTGCCACTTTCTGTTTTCACCGGGGGTGGAGGGACCTGCACATCAGGCAGCCGGCTCGGCCCGGCCACCTCCTGGCTGAGACTTCCCTGTGTATGAAAAAGGGACATGGTTTTAGTTTTTGCATCATCAATCACAATCATAAATTAGTACTCCCAACTAACATCTAGTTAACATCATTGATTGGACAAGCAGAAATATTTAGAGGAATGCTATACCTGGCTCAATCTGGGCTCCTCCACATATGGCCTGGAAGGCCCAGGTTGGGCGTCAGAAGCCTCAGCCGGGGGGGAAGGAAGCATGGAAGGAAGACTTGAGAGGGATGGCCTGGGTTCAGTCTGGCCTGCCAGAAAGTGCAGCCTGTCGTAGTACAACATCCTGGGGACATAGATGTCATCTGCTGCTCCGGATCTCTGTAAATCCAGGACTTTATTGCGCTCCCTCAGATATGTACTCCTCAGGCCACCAATGAAGATCTTTAAATAGGTGATGTCTGCTGTGGGGATCACCTGCTTCACAATTTCACACAATTGCTCCAGTGCTGCCTTCCTCTTTGCTTGGTTCTTGTAATGGGGGTGGGTAATCTCCCACAGACAGGGCAGCTCCCTTAGTATATCAATAAATAGTGACATGAAGTCAGTATCTTCTTTCAGTACCATATCCATGTTCACTGACACAACACAAGACAAAGCCTAATGTCAGACCAAACTCTCCTAATCTTGTTACAATATAGGCCTCAATCTATAGAAGCAGTATAGGCCCAAGTTTGTCTCTTACCTTCGTTCTTACGATCGCCGCGTTCAATGCTCCTTCCTCCGCTCACAGATCAAACGTAATACGCACGTGTGTTACGCTTTATATACACTGCGCATGCGTGTAACTCCGCCCGCCCCTGACGTTCTTTCTAGTGTATTCCCCGCCCCTTTTCGTTCGGCGCAGTGGGTGAAGAGCATGATGGCGGACATACAGCAGGTGCGGGCTAATTGTAGCAACGAGGAGGAGGAGGAGGAGGAAAGGGCGGATCCAGGCACGTCCCGATCCAGAAGGAGACGTTTTAAGGCCACAAATATGTCATTTGGGGAGATGTTGGAGATGGTCGACATCATGAGGAAGTCCGACTATGACGGAAAATATGGGCCTTACCCCAACCCCAATATCCGAAAGGCCAAAATCATGGCGAAAGTGGTCAGGAGTCTAGAGCGGAATTTCGGGGTACGAAGGTCTAAAGATCAGCTCAGGAAGCGGTGGTCGGACCTGAAGTTGAGAGAGCCAGAGCAGTACCGAAAGATCCGGAGAGTGCTGCAAAAAAGTAAGTAGTTGTGCTGTGTTCCTATTCTTTCTGTCTTTATTACGTTCGTTCTGCTCCATATGCTTTGATTAGTTGTAACTAGGGTTGTCCCGATACCGAAACTAGTATCGGTATCGGCACCGATACCGAGCATTTGCCCAAGTACTTGTACTCGGGCAAATGCTCCCGATGCCTCCCCCGATACCTTGACTGTCAGCTGTGATCGGCGCGTGGGGGAGTTACAAGATTCTCCCCCCGCCGGCTTTCAGCTGCTTTAGTGACATACAGCGGTGATCGCTCACAGCTGACTGTCACTGCATCCTCCTCCATGCCCCCTCCTTTCCTCTGTCCCTCTCAGCTGTCCCCTCCGTTCTGCTCTTATCTGTCCCTCTCAGCTGTCCCCTCGTTCTGCTCTTATCTGTCCCTCTCAGCTGTCCCCTCGTTCTGCTCTTATCTGTCCCCTCCGTTCTGCTCTTATCTGTCCCCTCCGTTCTCCCCCTCTGTTCCTCCATCCCCCTCCTCCTTCCTTTGTGTATGGATAGAGTCTGCTGACTCTGTCCATTCACATAACTGAAACATTGTAATCTCCTGTGATTACGATGTGTCAGTTTATGAATGGAGAGAAGCTGCGGTCTTCTCTCCATTCATTGTCAGTGCAGCTGACGCTGCAGAGAAAGGGACTGGGGAATCTCTATCCTCTGTCTCTTTCTCTGTCTCAAGGGGGAGATATCAGAGGTCTGTTAAGACCCCTGATATCTCACCAAAGCCCCCCAAAAGGGCTGATTAAAAAAAAAAAAAAAAAAACAATAAAGAATAAAAGAAATATTATTGTAAAAAAAAAAAAAAAAAAACACACACATACAACGTTCACCCCCTCCCCCCCCCCCCCCAAAAAAAGCAAGCACTGTTAAAAAAAAAAATGAAAAAAAAAACAGTCACGTGACATTAAAAAAAAAGTATCGGTAATCGGTATCGGCGAGTACTTGAAAAAAAGTATCGGTACTTGTACTCGGTCCTAAAAAAGTGGTATCGGGACAACCCTAGTTGTAACGTTTCCAAAGGTCAACTTTAATGTTCATGGGCACATTATTCGTTCGTATCAAACATTTTTCTTTCGGCCTCTAGAACACCATTGTTTAGGCCATATGCATTTTCACACATTTTTGGGGGCCTACTTGGATGCCAAATATTTGTTTGTGTAGATGGGTTTGTTACTAGAATGAAATGCAAACTAGATTGTGTGTAAGGAGAGGACACTGAGCAGCTGTTTTCACATCTGGACACTGGAGCACTAATGTGGGACACAAGAACACCATTTTTATTAGGGGGGGCCACACAGGTGCTCCAGTGTATACTATAGGGGGGGGGGGTCTCCATCTGTGAAGCTTGTACCAAACAGGTAAAGTATTGCAGCTTGACAAAGGGCAATAAAAAATATACATCTTGGAACTCGGCTAAAATAGACAATTGTACCCCACTTCCAAGCAATGTTTCCTATTTCTATAGTTCTGCCATCAAATATCTGTGTGCTAAATATACCATTTTTGTTTTACATAGGGGAGAAAAGACTCGGAGGACACCCCTCATCCGAGGAGACCAGAGACCCCCCACCTCTGGAAGAAGGAGAAATAACACCAACCCAAGAAGAAGAGCAGGAGGAAGAAGAAGATGTGGTGGAGATTGGCACCACAACAGGTGAGTGTCTGCGACCACAGACTCAGGTAAAAGAGATGGATGGTGGCAGATTTTTGAGACCTTTTTTTTTGTTCTTTATCTCTTTTTAGGTGATCGTGATGTGAGGGAGAGAGAACGCTTTACTTCTGAAAGTGCCCAGATCCTGATCGGGGAGATCATGGGATGTAATCTCGAATTGCACAACATACAGCAACAAATCAGTGATGTTATTAAAAAAAATAATAACATCATTGATGTTTTGGGGCGAATTTAAACCCCACAAAATCACTTGTTTTATTGTGGTCCAATCTTTTACAATTTTTTACAATGTTTTGAAAAGCCAAATTTGGAGGATGCACACAGTGTGCCAACATGTGCTATCTGCCATCACGGGAGATCAATGGACGCGTTTTGGGGGGGCAACCCCTTCCTCAATTATAAAGTAGCGTTGAGGAAGGGCTTGCTCCCCCCAAACACGTCCCTTGATCCCCCATGATGGCAGATAGCACATGTTGACATTTGTAAATTGGTGTGCATCTTCCAAATTTGGCTTTTCCAGGGGTGATTTCCCCCCATCTGAACGCTATATCAAACCCAGTTCCTAAATACTGATGTCTGATATAGCCTTCAGGTTTTACCTAATGTGAACTTTGTAAGTTCAAGTTTTTTGGCTTTCTTGTTGGTTTTACACAGGCCTGTTTTATCTGAAATGGATATTTCGAATTTTCATAATGCTACTGCAAACATTGTTATACAACAAACATGTTGGTTTGTTTTAAAAACCTTTCGTAAATGCACATGTGATTGTGCAGCTATAAAAAAGTGGCTTAATCAAGAATGTGTGGATTATTGTCTCAATACTACAACACTTTTGGGGTGATGTAATTGCTCTTTTATGCAAAAATGGGGGTTATTCCCTAAGGGAAAAGACACTTTGCACTACAAGTGCAGGTTCAGTGCAGTTGCAAGTGCACTTGTAGTGAAATGTGTTTTTGCATTTAGGAATTACCAGCCAACACAGTTTTTTTTAAGGTTACCCAATCACGACATTTTCTGCACTCAACACATTTCTGTCAGGGTCAGCTAAAAGAAACACAAGCAGTAAATGTCCACAAAGAATTTTTTTGGGTTGGTTTTTATTTTAAAACGTTTTCACAGATTGTCTGGCATATTGATAGCCCCCCTACCCGCAAAGAACTCCAGGTAGCGTAACCGGACATCACGGGCACTCAGGGAGGGCAAGCCAGGACGGCCACTTTCAAGCGCTGTCAGTGTTGATGGATTTGGATTTCCGGCCTCAGGCCCAACTGAGCCAGCATAGTTTGCTGAATGTTTTCTTAAAAAATTATGGAGAACACAGCAGGCAAGTATTATATGGTTCAGTTTATACTCCGCCATATGGATGGGTGTCAGAAATAATCAGAACCGGCTGGCCAGGATTCCAAATGTGTTCTCCACCACTCTTCGGGCCCTGGCCAGCCGGTAATTAAAAACCCTCTGTTCCGGGGTGAGGGTCCTCATCGGGAATGGCCGCATCAGGTGGTCCCCCAGCGCAAATGCTTCATCAGCAACGAACACAAATGGGAGACCTTCAACATTGTCCTCTGGAGGTGGCAAGTCCAAGCTGCCATTCTGGAGACGCCTGTAGAACTCCGTCTGGGCGATCACTCCACCATCGGACATCCGGCCATTCTTCCCCACGTCCACATACAAGAAGTCGTAATTAGCCGACACCACCGCCAACATCACTATACTATTAAACCCCTTGTAATTATAATAGTACGACCCCGAGTTGGGTGGTGGGACGATGTGGACGTGTTTCCCATCAATTGCCCCTCCGCAGTTAGGAAAGTTCCACCGCTGGGCAAAGTGGGAGGCCACAGTCTGCCATTCCTGTGGCGTGGAAGGAAACTGTTGAGGAAAAAACAATAAACATTACTATTTTTTCACAGAAACCTGGCAAGCAGATTAGACACAAACATTATGGGTCAACCTCCAGATAGCATTTATTAAGGGGAATTTAACAACAACAAAGTATAAGGTACACCTATCATACCCCCCCCCCTCTCATGGGCCATTTCTAACATTATAGGGGGGGGAACTCTTGGACAGGTAACCCTCTTCACTTCATTGAGAGATGAATGCCTAAATACAGGGTATTACTTGGAACAGCCCCTCCTTAGTTACACTATTGGCAGCCCACTGGACAGGTAAGAAGTGTCATAATACAAAGATATAAATACACACTGTACACATTTGAGCACATTTGGACATTCTGCTATTACCTATCAAGATCATAATAGGATACAAGAACTTTAAACAGTACCATTGGAAAGTATACAGGCAGACCCTACTACATGCTTTGGGGAATTCATCCATAAATCTGACCAGTAAAGAGGTGGGTATAGTGTGTATGGGTTTGGCAAAGTCAGCAGATAGATGATTGAGGATAGAGAATTGGGATCAGCTGACTTAGCAGTTGGGGGGAGGGAGGGTTACAAAAAATTTGGGGACACCACAAAAAAAAGCCTCTGGCACTCTGCCTGAATTTAAATCAAAAATAACATTTCCAAACATTTTAGGGGGTGTTTGGGGTAAAGCACTACTATGGAGCTGATAAAATACATTGCTAAGTAACTACATGAGGTGAATATAGGGCAGGAGACACCATGCTGGAGAGGTTATTGAAGGTCAAATATGTATGAAGGACCTAAAATAATAATTACATAAAATTCCAGCATGCATGAGGACAAAGGGGACATTCACAGCATATTCCAATCATGGTAATTAGGGAATGAGGAAAGAAATACAATATATTAGCAAACATTCAATACAATAAAATGTGATATTAAAGGATAAAAATCTTACCTTCATATACTCCTTCTGCAGGACCTGTATGATGGCAGAACAGGTCTCTGGGATAATGATCCCCAGAGCCTGGGGGGAGATGCCTGTCGAGAACTTGAGGTCCTGCAGGCTTCTCCCTGTGGCCAAATACCGCAAGGTAGCGACCAACCTCTGCTCCGGAGTGATGGCTTGCCTCATGCAGGTATCCTGCCTGCTGATATAGGGGGTCAGCGAAGCCAACAAACGGTGAAATACGGGGTCCGTCATCCGGAGAAAGTTCCTGAAATCATCAGGATTATTCTCACGGATCTCACGGAGCAAAGGCATATGAGAGAACTGGTCACGCTGAAGCAACCAATTCTTGGTCCATGAACTCCTCCCCACCCTGTTCATGGACTGGACTTGTGTCAAGGTCAGGACCCCAACACCAAGCCCCCGCACAGCACGAACTCTACGAGGAGTACGCATACGAAACATGGCTAGAAAATGGTCGGCTGCTCAGAACGAAGTAACAGAACGCACTGAAGAACAGCAAGGCCTGTGAAGAGCGACCTGAAAAACAGCAACGAGCGGACAAGATCGCACAGAAAACTCCAATACGAACTGACTGCACGCACTGAAGAGCAGATACAAACCCACAAGCACAAACTGAACGGCAGAAAACGATCTGAAAGCCACGAGTCTGAAAAAGCGCGAATCGTCTCTCACCAAACTTTTACTAACACGAGATTAGCAAAAGGAGCCCAAAGGGTGCTGCGCTTGGTTCTGAACTGGCCTTTTCTAGTCTCGTCGTACGTGCTTGACGTCACCGCGTTCTTGGCGATCGGAAATTCCGACAACTTTGTGCGACCGTGTGTAGGCAAAACAAGTTTGAGCCAACATCCGTCGGAAAAAATCCTAGGATTTTGTTGTCGGAATGTCCGAACAAAGTCCGACCGTGTGTACGGGGCATTACTCTACTGACCCACTAGGTAGAGAAGACAAGACTTCAAAGACTGCACATTTAATAAACTGGTTAGGGGTGGCAGATACAATATTTTATTCATACAGATTCAGTCTACAGCAGTGGTTCCCAACCTCAGTCCTCAAGTACCCCCAACGGGCCATGTTTTCAGGTTTTCCATTACTTTGCACAGCTGCTTTAAATCAATATCAATGACATGGTATTGATAAGAGCTGTTTTATCTAAGGGAAGTTCCCAAAACATGGCCTGTTGGGGATACTTGAGGACTGAGGTTGAGAGCCACTGGTCTAGAGTTCTGTCTGGAAAACTCTGTTTTAAATTACCAGCTGAGAAGGGTATAAATGCATCGTTCTTCTTGAAATTGCCATCAGCATCAAGAAAATGTTCTGGGTAAAACTCATCAGGCTTTGCGAAGTAAGCTTCGTCTTTCAATACAGAAGACAACAATGGCATGACTGTGGTTCCCTAGAAGAACGTTACAAATTACACAATTACAAACTAGACTTTCATTTTTTTTTAAAAACATACTGCGCAGTATACAGAATTTCAAGATACATTATCAAGAGCTCAGTAAGTCGATGGAGGATCATAGGTTTTTGATTTCTATTTAATTTGATCAGTTGAGTTGACTGATAAATTGAATGAACATATTGATATGTGTGAAGGCACCATAGGGCAGATTGGGACCAGTGAAGAGGTAAGGTAGTAAGAAGGTTGTCTTAGATGCCAATAGTTGTATGCTTTTGTGCTTTAGTAATGGCAATCTGGTCCTGTCCGTTACTCATACCTCTCAACTTTCTGTGATGGAAATGAGGGACATCTATTACCAAAAGACATAAGCATAGGACACACACCCTGCCACGCCCCCCTTAAAGGAGAACTGTACAAAAAAATGATTGGTTAAACCCACAAGGGTTTAATTACCACTACTATACCTTGGCTTTTGGAATTTACAAATGCAGCAATTTAGAAATTAGATGAAAGGTTTAGCACTGGGAAACACATTTTTATTGATAAAAAGTGCATTTTATATACAACTATATAGATCAGACCAAAATGAGACACATGATGAGGAAAGAGGGACAGAGGGACTTTGTTTAAAATCAGGGACAGTTCCTCAAAATCAGGGACAGTTCCTCAAAATCAGGGAGAGTTGGGAGCTATGCCATTACTGTTTATATTTCTGTCTGAGGACTGTTAAAGTGATTGTAAAGTCACTATGTGACTTTACATGTATCCCCTCAGGGGCATGCTCCCATTCACTACAGTGGATTTGTTTTTTAAAAATGAAAAGGCTAAATACCTTTTGTTAAACCGCAGCTGTGCAGTCACGTGACCCCCCTGTGCTAATCCGGTCCCGATCTATGGAGAGAAGCGGGAGGGGCCCGAGATTCCCCTGTGATGTTAACCGGCCAGCACAGGGTAATCTCGGCTCCTCCCGTTTCCCTCCATATATTGGGACCGGCCAGCACAAGGGGATCATGTGACTGCACAGCTACGGTGTGAAAACGGATATTTAGCCTTGCCATAACATTTTTAAAAAATCCACTGTAGTGAATGGCAGCATGCTCTGGAGGGGATACTTGCATTTTAGCTGCATTATGCAGCTGAATAGTGGCGGGAGAGGTGGTCAGGAGAGCCGCTCTCATGTTGAAAGGAAGGCAAGGGGAGAGACTGTCAGAGCGCAGGAGCGGATGACGGAGGCACGTAAACTGACTACGGTAATCAGGGCTCAGAAGCCATGATTGCCGTGGTCAGCAGAGGCAGGGGGACACAGGAACTGGCAGGATCAACCAGGTTTTTTATAGGATAGGAAGGGAAAATGACATAGCACAAGCACTGTGCTATACAAGCATGCCTTAAAGGAACAGGATCTTAGTTTTTTTTTTTTAGGGTTACAACCACTTTAATCGTTTCTGTATTCATTTGCTGTTAAAGTATAACTAAAGGCAAAGCTTTTTTTTTGTTTTGGATAGGGTGGAGAGGGATTAGAATGCTTGTCACTTTCTTCTTTTTTGCTGTCTGTGTCCCTCTCTATTTGTCCTGTTTACCATTATCATTGAAAGTTAAAGCTAGAGAAAATCCCAAATTTTGGGTTGTCCCCAGAAAAGTAATAGAAGGGGAACACTGGGGACACTGGTTCTGGTGACCTGGGGGTTCCCAAAGAATTCCCTTAATTTCCAGGGATTTCCTCTTACTTCCTGTTTGGCTATGGGACAGGAAGTGATGGGAAATCTCTGCAATGAGACATAAGTGGCCAGAAAAATCTGACAGGGGTTATAACCCTCTTTTGCTCTATCTGAAATGAAAAAAAAAGTTTTGCCTATAGATCTACTTTGAGATTATTTGAAATCATGGAATCACCACAGAATTTTGCTTTTAAACAGAAGTGTATGTTATATAACTAAATGTTCTCTTATGCTGCGTACACATGAGCGGACTTTACGGCGGACTTTGCCCGGCGGATTTTTCGACGTACTTTACGACGGACTTTCTGAATGAACGGACTTGCCTACACACAATCCACCAAAGTCCGTCGAATTCGTACGTGATGACGTACGACCGGACTAAAACAAGGAAGTTCATAGCCAGTAGCCAATAGCTGCCCTAGCGTGGCTTTTTAGTCCATCGAACTAGCATACAGACGGCGGACTTTTCGACCGGACTCGATTTCAATGGATACATTTTAAACAAGTTTCAAATCTAAGTCCGTCCAACTTTTGAGAAAACAAAGTCCGCTGGAGCCCACACACATCGAATTGTCCGACGAAATCCAGTCCGCCGGGCAAAGTCCGCCGTAAAGTCCGCTCGTGTGTACGCGGCATTAGATTTTCAAGAGTTTTGCTTGTCTTTAACGAGTGCCTACGGAGCTCAAAAGATGCTTGCACTAGAAAGCAGGCCTTTTTCTACAGAGCTAGGATTAAAGTGGTTGTAAACACTTACAGACCACTTTTCCCTACAGGTAAGCCTATAATAAGGCTTACCTATAGGTACTGGAAATATCTCCTAAACCTGCACGGTTTAGGAGATATTTACCATATGCATTTGCACCGGCATCATCGACGCATGCACACTTTAGAAAGGGCACGATTGTGCCATTCCTATAAGGCCCGTGTCGTGACTGTCGGCTCCCGCGCGCACGCGCGGCAGTGATGTCATGCGACTCTGGCCAGTCACAGAGCCGGAGTCCGCGGCCCCAGAAGGAAGAGGGGTGAAGATGGATGCTCCCACCAGCGGGGACATCGTGGACATTGCGGGCTTCGTTTGCAGTTCAGTGGCACATAATGGGCTAGCCCATTATGATTTTACTTTGCAGGCGAATAAAAAGGAAGTAAAACCCATCAGGGTTTACTTCTTCTTTAACCACTTCAGCCCCAGAAGGATTAACCCCTTTGGCGAAACGGCACTGCGTCGCTTTAACTGACAATTGCGCGGTCGTGCGACGTTGTACCCAAACAAAATTGACGTCCTTTTTTTCCCACAAAAAGAGATTTCTTTTGGTGGTATTTGATCGCCTCTGCGGTTTTTATTTTTTTGCGTTATAAACAAAAAAAGAGCGACAATTTTGAAAAAAAAGCAATATTTTTTACTTTTTGCTCTAATATCCCCAAAAAATATATAAAAAAATGAATTTCTTCCTCAGTTTAGGCAAATATGTAATCTTCTACATATTTTTGGTAAAAAATAAAAATCGCAGTAAGCGTATATTGATTGGTTTGCGTAAAAGTTTGTGTCTACAAAATAGGGGATAGATTTATGGCATTTTTATTATTATTTTTTTTATTAGTAATGGCGGCGATCTGCGATTTTTATTGTGACTGCAACATTGTAGCGGACAGATCGGACACTTTTGACACTATTTTGGGACCATTGACATTTATAAAGCGATCAGTGCTATAAAAATGCACTGATTACTGTGTAAATGTCACTGGCAGGGAAGGGGTTAAACACTAAGGGGCGATCAAGGGGTTAAGTGTGTTCCCTCTAACTGTAGGGGAGATGGGCTCACTAGAGCATAACAGAGATCACTGCTCCCGATCACTGGGAGCAGTAGATCCCTGTCATGTCACTAGGCAGAAAAGGGAAATGCCTTGTTTACATAGGCATCTCCCTGTTCTGTCTCACCGTGCCATGATTACGGGCCACCGTCGATGACGGAGTGACGTACGGGTATGTCGCTTTGCGCACCCGTGTCACTTTGCCGACGTATATCGGCGTGAGTCGGTCGGCAAGTGGTTAAAGTAATAATAAAGATGTAATAAGTGATAGTTATGCGCTGCCACCTAGTCGTAAGTGAATAGAAATGCACACAATGATTGTGACACTAATGATGTACAAATTTTTATACTTAGTACAAAAGGTGCATTTTTTTTAAAATAACATGTTATACTTACCTGCTCTGTGCAAAGGTTGTACACAGAGCAGCCCTGATCCTTTTTTTTTTGATCTCCTGCTTGCAGTCCTGTCTCCTCCCCACTAGCCCCCAATAGCAAGCCCTTTGCTATGGTGGCACTCGAGCAGGCTCGACTCGAACCACACTCCTGTAAATGGACATTGTCCATTCACACAGAGCAGGGCTCCCCCCAGCTCTCTCCTTATTGGCTCACTGACTGTAACTGACAGCAGCAGAAGCTAATGGTTCCCGCTGCTGTGTGAGCCAATGAGGAGAGAGATACCCAGGAGAGCCGCTGCTCTCATGCACATTGCTGAATCGAGATGGGGCTCAGGTAAATATTAGAGGGGGCTGCACCCAGAAGGTTTTTTATCTTAATGCATAGACATTAAAGCAAAAAAACCTTTTTCCTTTAGAACTCCTTTAAAGCTTTACTTTAAAGCTTTACTTTAAAGCTTTAATTTTTTAATGCCCCCCAAAAAGCTTAGGCTGGAATATTCACATTCCATCTGCATACCTCCCAACTTTTTCAGATGGGAATGAGGGACACCTATCAGCAAAAGTATGCAGGCATAGGACACACCCCTTGCCACGTCCCTTTTAAAGGAGAATTGTACAAAAAATAAAAGATTGTTTCAACCCACAGGTGCTTTTTTTTAACCACTGCTATTCCTTTATATTGGCTTTCAGAATTTACAAATGTAGTAATTTAGAAATCAGATGAAAGGTTTAGCACTGGGAAACACTTTTTATAGATAAAAAGTGCATTTTATATATACGACTACAAAGATCAGACCAAAATGAGCGACAAATGAGGAGGAATGAGGGACAGAGGGACATTGCTCCAAATCAGGGACAGTCCCTTGAAATCAGGGACAGTTGGGAGCTATGCATCTGGATTCCTGACCTCATATAGTTCTCTCCACAAGATATCCTCAATCTTCCATGTTGAATGGCACCATGTTGAATGATACCTAGCATCACATGACCTCCTGAGGTGGTGTCACCATGGAACACTGCATTCACAATAGAATGCTTTAGACAGCTGCACTGGTGTTATCATGTCAGTGATGCTCTCTGCATCAATAAGGACCCTGGTGAATATCAAAGAGGAGGAGAATCCTGTATGTCAAGTGACCAGTCTGAAGCCTACTAACTTGCAGCCTCGTGGACTCCTATAGGGCGGGTGGAGCCCCCAACTACAGACCAATGATTATAATGGGTGGGATCACCAGCACACTCAGCTTGCCCATCTCTGGTAAGACCTGGACACAGGGGTAGAGGCTTCTTCCCTCTCAAAGCTCAATCCAAGAATAAAAAAAATATATATTTTTCTTCATTTAGAACTAATTCTTTGGAGCTCCACACTCTGCATTCATGAGAACTCTGTGCAGTTTTTAATCCTACACACACACACATATTTTATTTGAATCACTCACCTTTGGAATGAAATAACCTCTGAATGTGATATCACAAGCCGTTGCATGTGGAGCATTAGTCGGGACGATATCACCAAAGCGCTGAACCTCACACACAACAGCATCTGTATAGGGCATGTGCTTCCTGTGCTCTATCTTAGGTTGAGCTGTGCCTATAACTTTTTCAATTTCTTTTTGCACTTTTTCTGTTGGATATTCAAAAATAAATCATCAGTATTGGTTTATATACTGACAATGTCTTCTTCAACAGTTTACTACATAATGACAGCTATCAGTGACAATAATAACTTCTTGACATAATTAATACACAATGAGCCAAACCAAACAAGAGGGGACTTGACAAGCCAGGGTGTTTTCCATACATATTTCCAAATTTATGAAACAAAGTCCTGTTTTTTTTTTTTTTTTAAAGTGGTTTTGAGGTTCCCTGCATTAAAGTAAAAAATGTTTCAGTATGCGTATTGCCCCCTGGTCTCCCTAATACTTACCCAAACCAATCTTGATCCAACGCGGTACCTGTCTGCCTGGTTCTCTCCTCTTCTACTCATTCTCATAGGCTTTGCTGTGATGCAGGCAGCATGGCTCAGGAGAGAGTCTGCAGGTGTGCCAAAATAGGAAGCGGCTTCCTATGGTGTCACACCAAGAAAAGGAAGATCCAGGAGTGCCGGAGTGGGACCTGAGAAGAGAAGGATTGGGGCTTCTCTGTGTAATACCACTGCACAAAGCAGTGGCAGCAAACGATGAGGACAAAGGCCTCTTCCACACAACCCTGACTTTTTTGGTGTTCTGCGGGTGGTGCCTATCTGAGTCTGAATGTCCCCTTTAACTTAAGCGGGCCACCACAACCCCCTCCTTTTTTCCTCCAATTAGTGAGGGTGCATAGAACTCATTGTTTACTCATCAAAAAGTACACTATTTACTGGAGAGAGGAATGGCCCTTGGCCCCCGCCAGGACACTCTGGTCAGGCTGAGAGGGGGGCTGCTGCTGGTTTTCCAGCATGCTTGTCTGACAGAAGCCGGCCAAATGGCTTCTGTACGAACACCTGACATACACACTGACCAAATGTCGGCCGGCATTAGGCCCGTATGTACTAGGCATTACTCTTCTGGGTACAACCCAATATGTGGGATTTTCTTTTACTTACACTTTAACCACTTCAGCCCCGGAAGGATTTACCCCCTTCCTGACCAGAGCACTTTTTACAATTTGGCACTGCGTCGCTTTAACTGCTAATTGCGCGGTCATGCAATGCTGTACCCAAACACAATTTGCATCCTTTTCTTCCCACAAATAGAGCTTTCTTTTGATGGTATTTGATCACCTCTGCGGTTTTTTTTTTTTGCGCTATAAACAGAAAAAGACCGAAAATTTCGAATGTCATTTCTTGAGGTGCTAAAATGGCAGGGCAGTACAAACCCCCACCCCCCAAATGACCCCATTTTGGAAAGTAGACACCCCAAGGAGATTTCTGAGAGGCATGTTGAGCCCATTGAATATTATTTTTTTTTGTCCCAAGTGATTGAATAATGACAAAAAAAAATTACAAAAAGTTGTCACTAAATGATATATTGCTCACACAGGCCATGGGCATATGTGGAATTGCACCCCAAAATACATTCAGATGCTTCTCCTGAGTACGGGGACACCACATGTGTGGGACTTTTTGAGAGCCTAGCCGCGTACGGGGCCCGGAAAAGCAATCACCGCCTTCAGGATTTCTAAGGGCGTAAATTTTTGATTTCACTCCTCACTGCCTATCACAGTTTCGGAGGCCATGGAATGCCCAGGTGGCACAACCCCCCCCCAAATGACCCCATTTTAGAAAGTAGACACCCCAAGCTATTTGCTGAGAGGCATGGTGAGTATTTTGCAGCTCTCATTTGTTTTTGAAAATGAAGAAAGACAAGAAAAAACATTTTTTTTTCTTTTTTCAATTTTCAAAACTTTGTGACAAAAAGTGAGGTCTGCAAAATACTCACTATACCTCTCAGCAAATAGCTTGGGGTGTCTACTTTCCAAAATAGGGTCGTTTGGGGGGGTTTTGTGCCACCTGAGCATTCCATGGCCTCCGAAACTGTGATAGGCAGTGAAGAGTGAAATCAAAAATTTACACCCTTAGAAAGCCTGAAGGCGGTGCTTGGTTTTCGGGGTCCCGTACGCGGCTAGGCTCCCAAAAAGTCTCACACATGTGGTATCCCCGTACTCACGAGAAGCAACAGGATGTATTTTGGGGTGTAATTTCACATATTCCCATGGCATGTTTGAGCAATATATCATTTAGTGACAACTTTGTGCAAAAAAAAAAAATTGTCTCTTTCCCGCAACTTGTGTCACAATATAAAATATTCCATGGACTCGACATGCCTCTCAGCAAATAGCTTGGGGTGTCTACTTTCCAAAATGGGGACATTTGGGGGGGGGTTGAACTGGCCTGGCATTTTATGCACAACATTTAGAAGCTTATGTCACACATCACCCACTCTTCTAACCACTTGAAGACAAAGCCCTTTCTGACACTTTTTGCTTACATGAAAAAATTATTTTTTTTGCAAGAAAATGACTTTGAACCCCCAAACATTATATATTTTTTAAAGCAAATGCCCTACAGATTAAATTGGTGGGTGTTTCATTTTTTTTTCACACAGTATTTGCGCAGCAATTTTTCAAACACATTTTTTGGGGAAAAAACACACTTTTTTAAATTTTAATGCACTAAAACACACTATATTGCCCAAATGTTTGATGAAATAAAAAAGATGATCTTAGGCCGAGTACATGGCTACCAAACATGACATGCTTTAATATTGTGCACAAACGTGCAGTGGCAACAAAATAAATACATTTTTTAAAGCCTTTACAGGTTACCACTTTAGATTTACAGAGGAGGTCTACTGCTAAAATGACTGCCCTCGATCTGACCTTTGCGGTGATACCTCACATGCATTGTGCAATTGCTGTTTACATTTGACGCCAGACCAACGCTTGCGTTCGCCTTAGCGCGATAGCAGGGGGGGGCAGGGGTGCTTTTTTTTTTTGCTTTTTTTTACTTTTTTATCTTATTTTTAAACTGTTCCTTTCATTTTTTTTTAAAATCATTTTTATTGTTATCTCAGGGAATGTAAATATCCCCTATGATAGCAATAGGTAGTGACAGGTACTCTTTTTTGAAAAAATTGGGGTCCATTAGACCCTAGATCTCTCCTCTGCCCTCAAAGCATCTGACCACACCAAAGATCAGTGTGATAAAATGCTTTCCCAATTTCCCAATGGCGCTGTTTACATCCGGCGAAATCTAAGTCATGAAATGCTCGTAGCTTCCGGTTTCTTAGGCCATAGAGATGTTTGGAGCCACTCTGGTCTCTGATCAGCTCTATGGTCATCTGGCTGAATCACCGGCTGCATTCTCAGGTTCCCTGTTGAGACAGGAGAGTCAGAGAAAAACACAGAAGATGGTGGGGGGGGGATTCCCTCCCACTGCTTGTAAAAGCAGTCTAGAGGCTAATTAGCCGCTAGGATTGCTTTTATATGAAAGCCTACCGCTGGCTGAAAAGAATGATACCAAGATGATACCTAAACCTGCAGGCATCATTCTGGTATAACCACTCAAAGTCGTGAATTGCGTACCTGAAGACAAAAAAATGGTTAACAATAAAACACAGTAAACGGTAAAGTATAAAAAATTGCATACCTGAAAAGCAAACATGATAAAACATAATAACAATAAAACATTGCAGAATAGAGTACAGTAAAAAAGAGCAGAACAATAGAGAGAGAATAGAGAGAGAGAGAACAATAAAACGACAACTATTTTTTTTTATTTTATATATTTTTTTGTTTTTTTGTTTTTTTTACACTTTTTTTGTAACTAACTTTTATAACTGTAACCGGTTCCAGGTTCGGGTCTCTCAAAATGCGATGGCATCTTGGGAGACCCTGTGAAAGTGTGCCTAGTCTGTGCAATGCTGTACCCTACGCTAATACTCAACTAGTGAATGGTAGCGTTCAAAACATTCACCAATGCAAAGACCAGGATTGTCAGGACAGGAGGGAAAATAATAGCGGGTGTCACGCCTATGTCTGCGCTTGCTGCAGACACGACATCTTTTTTGGGGGGGTTCGTTGGGTAGGGGTACTCGGGAGGACATAAAGAAAATGCTTCTCATGCAGCCGACTGCATTTGGTTGGGGATGTGAATGGGGGAAGTACGGGCGCTGCAGAAGTGGTGGGTTTCCAATTAGGATTGGCGAATGCAGCAGGAAGGGCATTATGGGCACAACGGGCCTGTGTTTGTCTTCTTCTTGGTGGCAGCGGGACACTACTTGTGCTTGCCACCTCACCAGCTTGAACTGCACTTATGGGACTCGCCACGTCACCAAGTGTTACTGCAGTGCTGGTTTGACTATGACCGGGGTGTACTAGGCCGCTGGTGCTTGCCAGTTCACCAAAACGCTACCAAAAAAACTGTTAGCGATCGCAGGGATCAGGCCTGACTCTGCGAACGCTGCAGTTATGTGTTTAGTGTTTTGTAAGTGACAGTGATCGATCGATACTGCACTTGGGTGGGCTGGGCTAGGCCGGGCGGAGGGGCAAAACGCAGGTGCTAGCAGGTATCTGGGCTGATCCCGCTAACACTGCGTTTTTGGGAACCCTAAACCGCTGGGGACACTAGTATAGATCTGATCGGATCAGATATTGATCCGTTCAGATACTATACCACTAAGGGAGGTGTACGGTGCGTGCGTGGGTGTTAGCGGTACTGGCACTAACCTGACGCTGCCTGGGGCTGGTGCTTGCCAGTTCACCAAAACGCTACCAAAAAAACTGTTAGCGATTGCAGGGATCAGGCCTGACTCTGCGAATGCTGCAGTTATGCGTTTAGTGTTTTGTAAGTGACAGTGATCAAACAATACTGCACTTGGGTGGGCTGGGCTAGGCCGGGCGGAGGGGCAAAACGCAGGTGCTAGCAGGTATCTGGGCTGATCCCGCTAACACTGCGTTTTTGGGAACCCTAAACTGCTGGGGACGCTAGTATAGATCTGATCGGATCAGATATTGATCTGTTCAGATACTATACCACTAAGGGAGGCGTATGCTGCGTGCGTGGGTGTTAGCGGTACTGTCGCTAATCTGACACTGCCTGGGACAACGCATATCACCGCCGGGCGATCAGGGGGCTAAACCTTTATTAGGTAATAAATGGCGGGTGCCCTGACATTATAAAAAATAAACAAACTAACCAACGTCACCCGTAACGGTTATACGGTGATCAGTGGTGAAAGGGTTAACTAGGGGGCAATCAAGGGGTTAAAACATTTATTATATAGTATATGGGGGTCCCTGATGCTATAAAACGCTGACGGCGAACCTAAATATTTACCTCTCTAACTAGCGTCACCAGTGACACTAATACAGCGATGAGAAAAATTATCGCTTAGTGACACTGGCGACGGGGGGTGATCAAGGGGTTAAAACTTTATTAGGGGGGTACCCTAGACCTAAAGGGGGCTAACACTAACTGCCCTACCACACTAACTGTCACAAACTGACACCAATGCAGTAATCAGAAAAAAAATTAAAATAAAAAAAACTGCTTGGTGTCAGTGTAACGGGGGGGTGGGAGGGGTGATTTGGGGGTGATCAGTGGGGGATCGGGGGGATCGGGGGGTGTATTGTGTGCCTGGCATGTTCTACTGTGATGTGTTGTGTTGGTGCACTCACATTGATGTCTTCTCTCCTCGGCGCCGGAACGGAAAATACCGAGCCGAGGAGAGATGACATCATTTCCTCTGCCTCTGTGTACTATACAGAGGCAGGGGAATGATCCCATTGGCTGGGAGCGATTGCGAGGGGGGGGCCAGGAATGGATGGCCTCCCCCTCATCTCCGATCGCCGGGGGAGATATGTCGACCACCTCGGGCACCGGGGGGGGTCCGATCGGACCCCCGCCCGCGGGAGGCAGATCACGTACAGGCACGTGATTCTGCCTGCCCGTGCCATTCTGCCGATGTACATCGTCGTGAGGCGGTCGGCAAGTGGTTAAATGATAAGGGTAAATAGGACAAACAGAGAGGGTGAATCTCCCTAATGGGGGCACAGACAGCAATAAAAACTGACAATGTTCTAATCCCTCTCCACTTTAACCAAAACTGGAAAATAAAAGTTTTGCCTATGTTATTCTTTAACAAAATATGAGCACACTCATAGCCACTAGTATTTGTATTTACTCTTACTTTGGATTTCTGGGTATTTAATCATGATCAGGAGGCTCCATCTCAGAGTGGTGGATGTAGTTTCCATTCCAGCACCAAACAGTTGGGTCACCAGGGCAATTAAGTTCTCATCATGGTAATACAGTGTAGATTCTGTCTTTCCCTGAAAAATGGAAAAAAGGCAAAATATTTGTGAGCATTTATTATCTTATTGGTTCATCAGTTGCATATTCATTAAAGTGATACCAAAGTCTCATATTTTTTTCATTAAAAATAATAAACATGTTATACTTACCTGCTCTGTGTAATGGTTTTTCACAGAGCAGCCCGGATCCTCTTCTTCTCGGGTGACTCTTCTGAGCTCTTGGACCCTCCCTCTTGTTGAGTGACCCCACAGCAAGCAGCTTGCTTTGGGGGCACAGGGATCCGCAGACCAGACACACCCCATCTCTCTCCTCATTGACTCACTGACTTTGATTGACAGCAGCAGGAGCCAATGGTGCAGCGCTGCTGTCTCAGTCAATGAGGAAGGAAGTCCGAGTCTCTCATGCAACATCACTAGATCTAGATGGACCTCAGGTAAGTATTAGGGAGCTGAGGGGGGCTGGAGCACATAAATGAATTTTTATCTTTATGCATAGAATGCATAAGGATAAAAAACCTTCTGTCTTTACAACCACTTTAAAGCCCACCTCTGAGTTCTGGACTTCCCCACTCCCCCTAAAGGTCTCCTAAGCTGTATTGTATGGTATTTATTTGTGTACTTATACTTTTTTACTTACTCTTCCAGAAGTCTTTAGGTAATTCCTGTAATGCCACAGGAACCTTTTCTGCTTCTCTTCTCTGGGCTCTTTATTGATGCAGTAAGCTGCACTAGCATGTTGATGTCAGTGCTGATTTCTGTGATATTGCTAAGTGAATGCAAGGAGGCATGCCTATGGCAAGCTGCACATGCGAATGACTCTTGGGTTGTTTTACCTTAGGAAAATAGACTATTCACTCTGCAAGTAAAAATGCTCTTTGCAAAGAAATTTGCACCAGAGGTTAGTGATTGAGGTGAAGATCTGATGACTTCCATCATCCAATCATGCAGAAACAAGAATGCTATTTTTTTAAATTTTCCCTGCACGTGATTGCAAAAATTACCCAAAGTGAAACTTCACCACATTCCCTAAGCTCAGGAGGATAATTTCCTTGCAAAGTGCAGTCAACTACTCTTGCAAAGTGAACAGCCTATTTGCTCTAGTAAATTAAAGTGGAAGTAAAGGCAAACCCTAACTAAACCTATTCCCACACCTATTCTAAGCCTGATCTATCTAACCCTGTAAAGAAAATATCACTCTACTTACCATTTCTGCAGCCACTCCTGTCTGCTCATGTGTAGGAAAGGTAGTTGACAACGGAAGCCTCGTAGTAAGTCTATGAGTGATGTCACTTCCCAGGCATTTCCCAGCTGTGGTCAGCTTTCTCCTGCACACAGAGGACGCTGCTGGATATCAGACAGGAGCAGCTTCAGAACAGGTACGTATAGCAATCTTTTCTTTAAAGGGTTAGATCGATTAGGCTTAAAATGTGGACAGGAGTAGGTTTAGAGTTAGGTTTTGCCTTTACTTCCACTTTAATCAGCCTAGAAGATGGATGAAGTCTTCCACCAAGATTTAGATTACTAGGCACCTCACAAATTATTCTAAACAGCTCTGCACGTAAACCTTTTTACTTATATTGTTTTCTTCGAATAGTATAACTGCCAAAAAGCTCTCTTGTTATTAACTTCCTTTCTTTCTTGCAACAGAAATTCAGCTAATTTGAGATTCCTTTTATAACTGTGTAGTGTCTTCTAACATGATTCATGTACTGGGGCTGAAGGAGAGGTATTTTAGGTTTACAGCAAGGGGACTGCTTAGAAAGTTCAGTTATGCCGCGTACACACGGTCGGACTTTACGGCAGACTTTGCCCGGCGGACTTTTCGACGGACTTTACGACGGACTTTGTGAATGAACGGACTTGCCTACACACAATCCACCAAAGTCAGTCGAATTCGTACGTGATGACGTACGACCGGACTAAAACAAGGAAGTTCATAGCCAGTAGCCAATAGCTGCCCTAGCGTGGCTTTTTGTCCGTCGAACTAGCATACAGACGAGTGGACTTTTCGACCGGACTCGATTTCGACGGATTAATTTAAAACATGTTTCAAATCTAAGTCCGTCCAACTTTTGAGAAAACAAAGTCCGCTGGAGCCCACACACGATCGAATTGTCTTACGAAATCCAGTCCGCCGGGCAAAGTTTGCCGTAAAGTCCGCTCGTGTGTACGTGGCATAAGAGTAGGGAATGGAATAAAATCCCTGTCTTTTTTTGCAATCTGTGACCCTTGGGGGGATGTCACTTCTCCTCATGTCCTGTAGACACAACAAGAAATGAGACTCTCCATTGTAAGAATACCCCTCTTTTCTTATTCAGGCAACAAATCAACATTTTGAAACTTTACATTTTGGTGCCAGTGTACACCAGGACAATTAGAGAAAGTAAATCTTCCTTACAGGGCCACACATCAATAAACAAAATCACAGGGCTATATAATAAATATGAAAGGAAAATAAAAAAAAATATAAAAATGAATATTATCAAAACAATTTATATTAAAATTCATAGTATACATCAATTTGAATAAAAAAGACAAAAGAAGCAAAAACAGCCAACAATTCTAATGCCCATCTGTTCACTTAAGAAAACTATTGGTTCATAATATATTGTTTGATCATATAGATAGAACTTGTAAAATGAACAGGACGAATTTACAAAAAACATAAAATAGGGTCAAATACATTAGAAAAAGCTGTAAATCATACATTTTGTATTTAATTAATACATGTTGAAACCTTAACACATAATTTATTGATACTAGAATAACATAATCCAAAATGAACTGATTGTATTATTTTATTTTGGATTATATTTCATTATTGTCTTGTGATCCTTAATATATTACATTATATTCTATGAAATTATAGCATAACCTATGGAATCACTTAAGTATTGATAAGGAAATTAGTCTAATTAAATAATAAAAATATAATAAATAAATATAAATATAATTAAAAAATAAAATATAAAGGCCTGGGTTCACTCTCGTGCCACAAACTCTTCTGCCCCGTATACATGGTCGGACATTGAACGGACATTCCGACAACAAAATCCATGGATTTTTTCCGACGGATGTTGGCTCAAACTTGTTTTGTATACACACGGTCGCACAAGGTTGACGGAAATCCGATCAATCTGAACGCGGTGACGTAAAACACGTATGTTAGGACTATAAATTGGGCAGTAGCCAATAGATTTCCTCTCTTAATTTATTCTGAGCATGCGTGGCACTTTTTGCGTCGGATTTGTGTACACACGATCGGAATTTCCGACAACGGATTTTGTTGTCGGAAAATTTTATAGCAAGCTCTCAAACTTTGTGTGTCGGAAATTCCGATGGAAAATGTGTGATGGAGCCCACACACGGTCGGAATTTCCGACAACAAGGTCCTATCACACATTTTCCGTCGGAAAATCCGACCGTGTGTACGGGGCATTCAAGAACCCTTGGAGATGGCTAAAGCAGAAAACTTTGAATGTTTTATGACATGACCATCTGGAAAGATATGTTGAAGTTGATCTGTACCTTGTTTGTTGTTTATTTATAGTGTGACATGCCATACTAGTCATGTTGACTAAACTGCAAATATCTTTAGACCATATTGACCAACCATGTATGGGCCGTGTACACAGTATAAATACTCTTGTAAAAGAGTAACTCAGCCATGTATGTTTGAATAAACATTTACAATTATTCACCGTAAGAATGAGTGGTCTGACTAAATTGCACAACAATTTGAATAAATGAAAGACTAACTCCATTTAGTCCACTGTTAATGTAGGGGATCACCTTATTGCCTGAACCACTTACCACAAAATTTAACTACCTCCCACCCGCCGTATAGAAAATTGACGGCAGACGGGATGCTCCATTGTTCTGGAAACATCATATGACGTTGCTCCAGTCTCACCACACTTGCGCGCCAATCTTGGGTGTCACTGGGGCACAGTGCAACCCCGATTTCTGTAAAGAGCTGTGTCCAAGCACAGCTGCTCACATGTAAACAAGGAAATGCCGGTTGACAGAGTGTGAGGAGAGCCGATCAGTGGCATCTCCTCACAGGAGAGACCTGTACAGATAATCAGTGCCCTGATTATCACTGCAGCCCCAGCAGTGATGCCAATCTGTACCCATCTGTGATGCTAATCTGTGCCCATCAGTGATGCAAGTCCATGCTACCTTTCAGTGCCCATCAGTGTTTGCTCATTAGTGCCGTCCATCAGTGCCAATAAGTGCCGCCCATCAGTGTCCATCGGTCCTGCCTATCCATGTCACCTATCAGTGCCCATCAGTGCTGCCTATCAGTGCTGTATATCAGTGCTGCATATTAGTGCTCCTCATCAGTGCCACCTCATCAGTGCCCATCAGTGTCGGCTCATCGGTGCCCATCAGTGAAGGAGAAAAATTACTTATTTACAAAAATTTCTGACAGAAACTAACAAAAATATTTTAGCAAAAAAAATAATTTAAAAAACAGTGTGATTAGATACCACCAAAATAAAGCTATATTTGTGTAAAAAAAAAAAAAATGATAAAAACTTCATATGGGTACAGCGTTGCATAACTGCGCAATTGTCGCTCAAAGTTTGACAGCGCTGAAAGCTGAAAATTGGCCTTTGCAGAAAGGGGTTAAAAGTGCCCTGTATTGAAGCAGTTATAAGTAAAAAAAAAAAAAACAACTTTTGGCTTTAGATACATTTTTAAAAATCATAAAAATAGATACATTTAGATACATTTTCATAAAAATGTCCAGTTCTCTTCCTCACCATGTGGACTTTTCACATCATAAAATGTCATCCTCACCTCTTGCTGTTTTGCCAGGAAAGCATCAATAAGATTTCTATGATTATCTACGTCCAGGCCTTTCCTCTGCTTAGTAAACGTATCTCTCATAAAATCATTCAGTTGTTCACTGTTTGCAACAATTGTGTTGTGGGTTCCTGGTAGAGGATCTATCAATGTAGGGAACATGTCATACAGCTAAAAAAGAAAGAAAGGAGGTCACCTCAAAGGGTATGAATGTTTCATAATTACCACTAAGAAGCAAAAGAGTAGTGAACCTGAAGCAAGGAAAGAACTCTCTAGAAGCTAGAGATAACATACTGTAGAAACAAGAAAATTCAGATACAGTAGACCCGATTACACAGACTGCTAAATGGCTAATAACCCCTCTGTTTCTGCTCTGTCTTGCCTCAAGTTTACATAGCGTGGCTTTAATCATAAAAGCAATACTTTACATTTTTATTAGAAAGTCAAAAATTGTGTAAATTGTGAAAAAAAAACGTGTATTTTAGTCACAGAAAAAAGGCTCCCAAAACATTGCAGTATCTTTGTGCTACATATTTGCAGAAACAAGCCCCCAAGATGCCTAAAACATTTATGCATCTTGGGCACATAATAAAATGCACATTTTTGCCCTGAAGATTTGTTAAAGCTGGCAATCATTATATAATTTCTGAAAGCAGAAACCCTGGAAAATAAAGTGGTGGCAGTTTTAGGTAATTAGAGTAGAGTTATGCCGCGTATACAGGAGCGTAATGTCCGTCAGAAAAAGTCTGATGGGAGCTTTTCATTGTATGCCCCATCTGACTTTTTCCGTCAAAAATTCAGATGGACTTAGATAGAGAACATGTTCTAAATTTTTCAGATGGAACGAATTACTATCGGGAAACCCGAACCCGTTCGTCTGTATGCTGTTCCGACGTACCAAAAACGATGCATGCTCTGAAGCAAGTACGAGACGGCAGCTATTGGCTACTGGCTATTGAACTTCCTTTTTCTAGTCCCGTCATACGTGTTGTACGTCACCTCGTTCTGGACGGTCGGACTTTGGTGTGACCGTTTGTATGCAAGACAGCTTGAGCGGAATTCCGTCGGAAAAACCTTCAGAGTTTATTCCGACGGCAAAACCGGTCTTGTGTACAGGGCATAACTGTTTATCAAACCCATTTTTTCAGTAAACAATATAGTAAAGTTAATTTTTGTGATGTTATTCTCAACCAACAGCCCAGTGTACCTGACGCACTTGTGGATCCCCATTTGGATACAGAGAGTGTTCACCTTCTGGATTGGAGCTGCAGTTTGTAAACTCATTTGAAATGTGTGTTGCATTGTACCCCTGCCACCTTCACATTATATAATGCTACCATGTCTGATACCCCAATTATTTTGTGGAATATGAGAGGTGTGCACGATCATTTATGTGACCTTTTAGATACCCTTTTCCTCTCTCTCAAGACTTGATCTATGCCTAGGTCCCCTGACGGTAGCTCCATTGAAATTCAGTATCTACCCCGTCGAGTGTCGGATCACTCTCCCCTAGCCCTTTGGCTTAGATCTCAACTTCCTACCAATTTGCCCAGGGCCCCTTGGAACCTGAACGCCTTTTGGCTGCACCCCTTTCCTAAACACTAGAGAATTGAAACACAGGCTATGAAGTTTTTTCACATACACGTGGATCACCCTAACCCCTTGCTGCTATGGAAGACGTTTAAGGCTTTTCTCCACAGAGTATTTATTTAGGAAATTACAGCTGTAAAAAGAGCCACCAAAGGGCAGGAGCTATGGGTTGAACTGCGGGTAATACAATTGGAAAGGGTGTACATTGACTCCCCCTCTGATCAGTCCAGGGAGGAATGGATGGCTGCTCAGGATATGTAAACTTATTTGCTCTCCTCCACAGTGGAACAAAAATGGCTATTTTCCATGCAAGCCTATTTAGCTGACTGTGCCTAAGTTAGCACAGTCCCACCAAATGTCACCATCTATTGGAGCATTGCGGTCCCGCTCAGGTATACTGGTCAACACCCCCGACCACATAATGGAGGAATTGAAGACATTCTACTCTGAATTATCCCATTCCTAACAGACATATACTGATTCCTTCAATCAATATTTACAAGGTATTAACCTTTCCACTCTATCTGCGTCTCATAGATGTCTTTTAGATTCCCCGATTACACTCAAGGAAGTACAATGGGCAGTCAGTTCTTTCCCCAGCCATAAGGCGCCTGGGGATAATGGAATATCCATGGAGGTATACATGCAGTATGCGGACACTATTTTACCATTCTTACTAAATGTGTTTAATACCTCTTTTAAAACACAATTCTTACCGCCATCAATGACCAGGGCTATAATTGTCCTCCTCCTGAAACAAGGCAAAGACCCTACAGACCTTAGTTCATACTGTATAGGCCAATCTCGCTTCTTCAAAGTGATTTTAAGATATTGGCAAAGGTGCTGGCACTTAGACTCAATAAGGTGAAAGCTAGCATTGTTCACTCAGATCAGGAAGGGTTCATGCCCAATAAATCCATTGTTATTAATTTGGGAAAGCTATTTGTTAACCTGCAAACTCCTCCAGACAATCCAGGCCAGAGGGCATTGTTATCCCTCAATGCTGTCAAAGCTTTTGGAGATACCTATGGGAGGTCCTGCCTAGATTCGGCTTTGGGGATATATTTATCTTCTGGGTTCGTCTTTTATATCATGGTAGCAGGGAGGCAGGCATAACTTCTCATCCTTTCCAGATAGGCAGAGAGTGTCTGTTTTAAAAGCCTTCACAGATCATCAGTTCATCATTAACCATTAACGATGGCTCTAGAATTATCGCTCTCACTCTGGTGTGTAGAGTGATACACTATATTGCCAAAAGTATTGGTGATGATCGCTGTCATGTGTGTTGAAGCCCCTCCCCCCCACAGTTAGAATCACTCCCAAGACACACTTAACCCCTTCATCCCCCTAGTGGTTAACCCCTTCACTGCCAGTGTCATTTACACAGTAATCAATGCATTTTTATAGAACTGATTGCTGTATAAATGACAATGGTCCCAAAATAGTGTCAAAAATGTCTGATGTGTCCACCATAATGTCGCAGTCCTGATAAAAATCGCAGATCGCAGCCATTACTAATAAAAAAAAAAATTATAATAAAAGTGCCATAAGTCTATCCCCTATTTTGTAGGCGCTATAAATTGTGCGCAAACCAATCAATATACACTTATTGCAAATTTTTTTACCGAAAATATGTAGAAGAATACATATCATCCTAAACTGAGGAAAATTTTTTTTTTATATATATATTTTTGGGGGGATATTTATTATAGCAAAAAGTAAAAAATATTGCCTTTTTTTCAAAATTGTCGCTCTTTTTTTGTTTTTAGCGCAAAAAATAAAAACTGCAGATGCAATCAAATACCACCAAAAGAAAGCTCTATTTGTGGAAAAATCAGGACGTCAATTTTGTTTGGGTACAACATCGCACGACCACGCAATTCTCAGTTAAAGCGACGCAGTGCTGAATCGCAAAACGTGCTCTGGTCAGGAAGGGGGCAAATCCTTCCCCAGGCTTACAGGTGGCCGCCATGCCAGGAGTAAGTAACACACAAAACAACATATAGAGTATAGCAGTCAGGATGAGTGCCACGCTCATATCAGAGTCCTCCCTTACACTAAAGTCCCAACATTCTCTGTATACATCACAGTCCGCAGAGTCCTACCTTATGGCAGAGCCCCCCAGTGTGTCACCTTCTATCAGTGTCCCCTTACACACACCTTTGCACCTTATTGCTTGGTGTGGCAGGCAGCTGGCAGGAAAAGGCCTTTAAATTAGAAAAAAAAAAATCCACTTTTGCAGGCTCTGAACTGCGCAAGTGAGCCTTATGCTGCATACACACGAGCGGACTTTACGGCAAGCTTTGCCCGGCCGACGAGATTTCGTCGGACAATTCGATCGTGTGTGGGCTCCAGCGGACTTTGTTTTCTCAAAAGTTGGACGGACTTAGATTTGAAACATGTTTCAAATCTATCCGACGGACTCGAGTCCGGTCGAAAAGTCTGCTCGTCTGTATGCTAGTTTGACAGACAAAAAGCCACGCTAGGGCAGCTATTGGCTACTGGCTATGAACTTCCTTATTTTAGTCCGGTTGTACGTCATCACGTACGAATTCAACGGACTTTGGTTGATTGTGTGTAGGCAAGTCCGTTCATTCAGAAAGTCCGTCGTAAAGTCCATCAAAAAGTCCTTCGGGCAAAGTCTGCCGTAAAGTTTGCTCATGTGTACGCGGCATTAGAGCCAGCGGAATAGTGAACTGCTGTGGTTGGCCTCAGATCTGGCAGTGGGATGTGTGAATAAAAGTCATGCTTGATGTGTGCCATATCACCGCACAGGCATGCACCTAGACCTGCCCTGCCTGATCTGAGGCCGGGCTCAGCAGTTCACCATTCAGCTGCCTCCGAATGGCAACAAGTGGATTTTTCACGGGCATAGGATTGTTAGATTGACTTCTGTTTAGCGGCAGTAGGCACAAATGAAACATACAGTATACATACACACACAGTATACATACACATAGACACACACACATTATACATATATACACATAGACACCAGTGGCGGCTGGTGCTCAAAATTTTTGGGGGGCGCAAACAAACTGAAAAAGAAAAACATCAATTGCAGCCACTGTGCCCATAAAACGCAGCTACTGTGCCCATCCAATGCAGCTACTGTGCCCATCAAACACAGCTACTGTGTCCATCAATTGCTGCCACTGTGCCCATCAAGCGCAGCCACTGTGCCATCAAATGCAGCCACTGTATCCATAAATTGCCACCACTGTGCCCATCAAGCCAGCCACTGTGCCCACCAAGCGCAGCCACTGTACCCATAAATTGCCGCCACTGTGCCCATCAACCGCAGCCACTTTGCCCATCAAACCCAGCCACTGTGCCCATCAAACCCAGCCACTGTACCCATAAATTGCTGCCACTGTGCCCATCAAACACAGCCACTGTGCCCATCAACTGCTGCAAGTGTGCCCATCAATTGCTGCTAATGTGCCCCATCAAATGTTGCCAGTGTGCCCATCAATTGCCACTACTGTGCCCCATCAAATGCTGCCAGTGTGCCTATCAATTGCCGCTACTGTGCCCCATCAAATGTTGCCAGTGTGCCCATCAATTGCCACTACTGTGCCCCATCAAATGCTGCCAGTGTGCCCATCAATTGCCGCTACTGTGCCCCATCAAATGTTGCCAGTGTGCCCATCAATTGCCACTACTGTGCCCCATCAAATGCTGTCAGTGTGCCCATCAATTGCCGCTACTGTGCCCCATCAAATGTTGCCAGTGTGCATCGCCGACACTTACCTGTCTCGCAGCGGGTCAGCGGCGGTGTCCTGCACGCTCCTCGATGTCTTCTTCCGTCCTCTCTATCAGGCGTCCATTCACAGCGCCTGACGCTTCAGCCAATCAGGTGACAGGTAACAGACCCTAGCACCTGATTGGCAGTTCAGTGTTAGCAAAGTGAATTCCTTCGCTTTGCTAACACACAGCTGACTGAACAGCGAATGCCCAGCATGGCGCCCGCTGTTTAACTTTTTTGGGCGCCTATTGAGCCTATGTCTCTAATCAGGTACTTCCCAAAAACACCCCCACCGCTGTAATTCAGGTGCCCAGCGCCCGAAAAGGCACCTGAATAGGGGGTGTCAGCGGCGACCATAGATAGATTCATGCAATGCATGAATCTATCTATCTATCTATGGTGATAGAGAGGTGCCAGGAGAGAGGGGGCAGCGCCCATGCACCCCTTATGGACGCACCGCCACTGATAGACACACAGTATACATATATACACATAAACTCACAGTATACATATATAAACATAGACACATAGTATACATATATACATATAGACACAGACACACACCATACATATATACATACACACACATACCAGCACTTTTCACGCAAAAATCAGCCTAAAAGCAACACACTGCTGCCCCCATCTCCTGGCATGCTGGGACTTGTAGTGCCCCAGCAGCTCACAGACACTTTAGGTGGTAATGCAGGAGAGGAGGGGACTGTGTCTGTGTATTGGTGGGCAGGTAATGAGTAGGCAGGGTAGCAGAGATTTGGGAAGAAGTTCAGAACATCCTTGCTCCAGAAGCATGGCACTTCTCACACAGAAAATCGATCTAACAACTTCAGAGACAGGAGGAGCCCTGCTAGAGGAAAAACACATCCTCCACCTCCCTCCTGCTCACCAGGGTAAGCCACTGACAAAAATACAATTAGTTCAGCTCATCAAGCTTACCTTCCAGCAGACTGCAGCCCTTCCCACACTGCAGACTGTGTCCCCTCCTCCCTCTCGTCCAGTTGTTGGCAATCTCCTGCTCTGAAATCAAATGAGCCGAGGTGAGGAAGGGGGCATGTACATTGTGTTCCCATTGGCTGAGGAGGCAGTACAGCGGCGGGGCAGCTATAGCCTCAGTTTTTTACAGCAAAATGATGTCGGCAAGGGACATTTCAGGGACAGATGTAAAAAACACAGATTTTTACTCACTGTCCCTGCTTTTACTGAGGCTGGCCACTCTGATGGGGCCCCCTAGTGGCATGGGGCCCTCGGTCCGTACCCAAGTGCCCGAAAGGTCAGTCCGCCCCTGTTAGAGTGTAATGTATCCACAGAAAAAAAGCCTACAAAATATTGCAACACCTGTTTGTGTAGTATTAAATTACTTGTATTAGGCCCCATTTTAAACAGGATCCCCATCAGTCATTTTAAAATCTAGGTATCAGCTATAGAATATAATGTATTTGCAAAAATAAGTCCTCAAAATATAATAGTGCCTATGTGTATTAAATATCCTGTGCTTGGCTCCATTTTGAAAAGAACTCCCACCAGCTATTTTAAAATCAAGAATCAACATTAGAGTGTAATTTGTTCATCTGCTTGCCGACCACCTCACATATATATACTGAGGGGAGGCGGATCCTACAGGCGAAACCACGTACCTGTACGTGATCGCCTGTTCCGGGTTTGTGGCGCGCACTGCTGGCAACCAGCTCCCACTGCGATTGAACACAGCGGGAGCCAATCAGTGGGTCCAGCGGACCCAATGTCCATTGGGACCCGCCCATGGTTCCTGACAGAGGCAGAACGGCAGTATGCCTATGTAAACAAGGCAGATAGCCATTCAGTGACAAGGGAATATAGAGATCCTGTGTTTCTGCTAAGCAGGAACACAGATCTCTGTCTTCCTGCAATAAAAGCACCCCCCACACAGTTAGAAAGCACTCTCTAGGGACACATTTAACACTTTGATCGCCCCTGATGTTAACCCCTCCCCTGCCAGTGCCATTAGTACAGTGACAGTGCATATGTTTTAGCACTGATCACTGTGTTGGTTTCACTGGTCCCCAAAAATTGTCACTTAGTGTCCGATTTGTCCACCACAATGTTGCAGTCCCGCTATAAGTCGCTGAACCATTACTAGTAAAAATAATAAAAATCCATAAAAGTATCCCATAGTTTGTAGACGCTATAACTTTTGTGCAAACCAATCAATATATGCTTATTGGGATTTTTTTACCAAAAACATGTAGCAGAATACATATTGGCCTAAGTTGATGAAGAAATTTGATTTTTTTACATTTTTATTGGGTATGTTTTATAGCAGAAAGTAAAAAACTTTGGGTTTTTTTCAAAATTTTCGGTATTTTTTGTTTATAGCGCAAAGAAAAGGTGATCACACACCACCAAAAGAAAGCTCTATTTGTGGGGAAAAAAAGACATCAATTTGTTGCCGTATCGCAAGAAATGGCCTGGTCATGAAGAGGGGGTAAACTGTCCGGAGCTGAAGGGGTTATAAAAAGCCCACAGCATATTCCAATACTTAATTTATTTGCGGAAACAAGCCCACAAAATATTTCATTATTTATGCTTGCTGCCAGAGCCATTTCTGCATTTTTTTATTGGCGCAACTATTTATCAAACCCATATTTTCACAAAAAAATACACTAAAGTTAATTTTGTACACACAAACTTAAATGGAGAGTGCAAAATCTGGTGCAGTTCTGCATAGAAACCAATTAGCTTCCAGGTTTAATTGAACAAGCTGATGTTAGAAGCTGATTGGCTACCATGCTCAGCTGCACTAGATCCTGAGTGTAAACCCCCCCAATATATTACCCATTTTTTTGGTAAGATTTAAAGGATCAGGTTGTGCAAAATTTTATGAAATTGTAAACTCCTGCAAAATGTTGACAAACTTTAGAAGCCAAAATTATTCATAAACAATGTTTTAAAAGCCTCTACAGGTCATCAGTTTATAGTTAACCTTGAACGATGGCCCTAGACTTATTGCTCTCCAGGCATTCTCATTGATACCTAATGCGCATTGTGCACTTGTCCTTTTTGTAAGTTGACACACCCAACTGTGCATTTACATGTATAAATGTTGACAGGTTGCTGGGGAACTTTAAAACATGAACTTTATTGCTCTCACAGAGGGGGTTGATAGTCCTTATATGATAGCATATTGCTAGTGACCAGTCTTCTTTAAAGCTTGATTCACACCACACCACATTTTAATGCTTTTTTCAGTTTGCAGATTTGAACTACAGTCCATTTAACATGGTTTCCTATGGAACACGTTCTGTAGTGCAAATCTGCAAATTGCAAAAAGCACTAAGAATGCATAGGTGTGAATCAAGCCTTATGCCGCGTACACACGAGCGGACATTACGGCGGACTTTGCCCGGCGGACTGGATTTCGTCGGACAATTCGATGTGTGTGGGCTCCAGCGGACTTTGTTTTCTCAAAAGTTCGACGGAATTAGATTTGAAACTTGTTTTAAATTTATCCGTTGAAATCGAGTCCGGTCGAAAAGTCCGCCGTCTGTATGCTAGTTCGACGGACAAAAAGCCACGCTAGGGCAGCTATTGGCTACTGGCTATGAACTTCCTTGTTTTAGTCCGGTCGTACGTCATCACGTACGAATTCGACGGACTTTGGTGGATTGTGTGTAGGCAAGTCCGTTCATTCACAAAGTCCGTCGGAAAGTACGTCGAAAAGTCCGCCGGGCAAAGTCCGCCGTAATGTCCGCTCGTGTGTACGCGGCATTAGAAGACATCAGGGGTCTATCAGAATCCTAATGTCATCTCTGAACCCCATTGAAACTGATAAAGCATCTATTACACAGTAAACTCCACTTTGAAACCCCAAAGCAACTTTTAAAATGGGAATCAGACTTAAACATAACAGTTTCTCATAAGCAATGGAGCCGTGCGATTAAAACCAACTATACTCATACCAAATGTTCTAATTTCAGGGTAATAGCCCAGAAGATACATTTGAGATGGTACAGGACCCCATATACAATAGCAAAGTTTGTGAAAAATTCATCTAATCTTTTCTGGAGGGAATGAGGACAAGTGGGTAATTTAGCCCACATGTTTTGGTTCTGTGTATCCCTACGTAGTTTCTGGGCTGCAATAACACGACTGATTGCGACACTAACAGGAATACTTAACAAATTGAAAGCTGAACAAGCTCTTCTAAGCATTGACATGGACATCTACCCAGCTCCTAGTCGCACATTGGTAATGCACGTTCTATGCAGCTCGATTGGTGATTGCCCGTAAATGGAAATATACAGTATCTCCTACTATGAGGGAAGTAATACACTTGGTAAATGACTCCTATGCTTACGAGAAAACTATAGCCTATAGGGAGAGACGACAAAAAGAATTTACAAAATGCTGGTCCTTATGGGAAAAATATAATAAGGAACACAAACATTATAAATAGAAAAGCCTGTCACTTATGCTGAGTAATCCACCTATTAAGTGCCTTAGCTAAAACCAGACTTCTTGAGGTCCAAATATAATATGTGGAACTTGCAAATACCTAGTTTATAGTACAGTTGTTGAGAGATGGCTTACAGGAACTTATAGAGTTGTTCGCTATCTACAATTTCTTATGTTTTGCATTATTCAATGGAAGTGTTTATAAGGACAATCTAACAGAAAACTGACCAATGTTTTGTACGCATTGTCATTGGAGCATATAAACTCCAGTATATGTATATGTATATGTTATTTTTGCAAAATTCAATAAAAAGTAATTTCAGATGAAACTGATATGCCCCGTACACACAGTCGGATTTTCCGACGGAAAATGTGTGATAGGACCTTGTTGTCGGAAATTCCGACTGTGTGTGGGCTCCATCACACATTTTCCATCGGATTTTCCGACACACAAAGTTTGAGAGCAGGATATAAAATTTTCCGACAACAAAATCCGTTGTCGGAAATTCCGATCGTGTGTACACAAATCCAAGGGACAAAGTGCCACACATGCTCAGAATAAATAAAGAGATGAAAGCTATTGGCCACTGCCCCGTTTATAGTCCCGATGTACGTGTTTTACGTCACCGCGTTCAGAACGATCGGATTTTCTGACAACTTTGTGTGACCGTGTGTATGCAAGACAAGTTTGAGCCAACATCCGTCGGAAAAAATCCTAGAATTTTGTTGTCGGAATGTCCGAACAAAGTCCGACCGTGTGTACGGGGCAATAAAGCACAGATTGGGCTTGATTAGTTCCTTCCCCAGCAAGACTTGCTGGGGAATGACAGCTCTAATCTTGGGAGTGGCAAAATGCTTGCCAATCCTGGGTTCATTCATTGGATGCGGCTGAGCAAATGGATGTTCACTCTGCCTGCCTCCTACTGCTCTAAGGCCTGGTTTACACCTATGCGGGTGGCACTTTGCATGTTCCAGGTACATTTTACGTTTTTCAATAAGTGTTTTTTGATCCACTGAAGTCTATGGAACCAAAGAAACAGAAAAAAGTCCCTGGCCCTTTCTATAAAATGAACAGATGTGAACATGACCCATAGGAAACCATGTCAAATGGACTGTAGTGTGTTATTGCAAATCGGAAAATGCACTAAAAAATGCATAGCTGTGAACCAGGCCTAATTGCCAACACTTGCTATGCCCAACCAAAGCCCACAGGAGGGGCAGTGGAGCTCATGATACACGTCAGAGATTTTAGGAAGGTAGAGGCATTCGATTCGGGATTGTTTTGAAGTGATCAGAGATTTTTACAATCATCACCATCATTAGCACCTAACTTTTCCTGCAGCCTGTGATCTGTACCTACTACTCCATATCTCTTCCAACACGCGCTGAACAAAGGGAACCATAATTTTATGGGATGAGGGCAACAAATAAGAAAACCCCAATGATTGGCCCTTCTAAGCCAACTAACCACTGTTCAGAGATTAGGAAGTGCATGATTAGTAATTGCCTTAGCAGAGTTTGATCGCAATAGTTTGTTCTTTTCTTGAACTACGAACAGCTTGGCTTTAGGATTAGGTCAACCATGAGTTTGGCCTGAAGCACATACATAATGATGTCACTGAGGCATAGGGGTTGATTTGCTAAAGGAAAATAGAATGTTCACTTTACAGGGGAAGTAGCACTTGCTAAGGAATTTTCCCCAGAGCTTAAAGAATCAGATGAAGCTCTGCTTAATTTCGACATCTAATCATGTGCAAGCAAAAATTTTGTTTTGTTCTTCCTTGCACGTGATTGGGTATTCTTTGCTCAGTGGATTTTCACCACACTTACTAGGCTCTGGGGATAATTCACTTGTAAAATGCAATTTCCCTTGCACAGTGAAAAGTCTATTTGCCTTTACTAAATCAACACTATAGTGTTGTGATAACACCCCCCCCCCCCCCCAATATTCATAATGGCAACATTCTAATCCAGGACATTTAAAGCTAAGGTATTCTCCTATATGCTTTACTAAAATGTACTGCAAATAGTGACCTCATCTGGACACAAATATATGAATAGGAAAATAGCTTACCCTGGCCATAGGTGTCCCCATGAGTCTTACATTTTCATTAACACGGTTCATAAGGCTTAACAAGGTGGGATCATCATATTCAAATCTGTGATTTAGTAGCATGGAAACTATTATATTAGCCACAGCAGCAGTAATATTGGTCCTATTGTCAAAGGGCTTCCCTTAAAATGAAAGGAGAAATGAAAAAAAAACAACAATGTTTGTAGTAAAAAAAAAAAAAAAGTCCAGAGTCCATATTCTGACTCTAACTACAACTGAATAGCTGCCCACACATAACAGGACAAGGTGGTAGATCATCTTGGTGTTTACCATGCTTGGATGTTCTCCAAAACCTTCTTCTTCGAAACTGGACTGCAAGGCACAACAATCCTCTTCAAATGTAGTCACAGCATGTCTGGAAGAGTACTAGCAAGAAAACCCAAGCCCGTGGACCTCAGCCTTCACCCTTTTTATATCACAGTTGGGCAGTCTGGATCCAAAAAGCCTAGGAACTGAGGTACTCAAATTAAAGTGTCTGTTACCCCAGCATTTCATATTTATGATATGTTCCTGCTGTACCATGGAGTTTTATGAAAAGTATCCTGTTCTCTTTGTATTGCTTCCTTTGTGTGAATTCCCTGGTGATCCTGCCAGTCCCTCTGCTTTACTATTAAAAACTGACTACACTAAGCAGAACACACTGTGGTCAGTTCTCTAGCTATGCTGGGAACTCAGCCTACTCTCCTCCAAAGATCAGACTTCTCTTGGGACGCCCACCCTGCACTGCCTTTTACTGGGAAGATCAGTGTTCTGGTGTTTCTCCTCCCCCCAGCTCTTATGTTCCTAAGCACAGGAAGGAATGCGATCTAAAAAGGGAACAAAAGGGTATTTATAATGTTATTTATATCTATATACAAATGTTTTGGCTTTCATTACAACTTTAACCACCTCAATACTGGACACTTTCACTCCCTTTCTGCCCAGGCTAATTTTCAGCTTTCAGTGCTGTCGCACTTTGAATGATATTTATTCAGTCATACAACACTGTATCCATATGACATTTTTATCATTTTTTTCACACAAATAGAGCTTTCTTCGGTTGTATTTATTCAATACTTGTTTGTTTTTTTTTTTTGCGCTATAAGGGTGCTTTGGAGTGGGGGGGGGGCAAAGCCCCCCCGCTCTATATTGAGGGCATGTTGCCTGGTATGATTCAGGAAGGGGGGATCGTTCATCCCCTCCCTTTCCTTACCTGCCGGGCTGCATGCTCGGATAAGGGTCTGGTGTGGAATTGGGGGGAGGGCCCATGGCTTTTTTTTTTATTTTGGCACAAACACTTTAACTCTCCCCCCCACTAACTAACTAAATCAACCCCTGTGTGTGTCTGCCCTGAGTCTGTGGGATGGATTTACTAAAGACAAATAGGCTGTTCACTTTGCAAGCAAGTTGCACTTTACAAGGGAATTTTTCCCAGTGAATGAGATAAAGCTTTGCTGACTCCCATCATCTAATTATGTACAAGCAAAAACAGACAATTTAAAAAAAATAGATCAAAACATTTAAATGTCTATATCAAATGAAAAAAGTTTCACAAAAAAAAATATGACTGCTGAAATTAAAGGGGCGCTAAAACATCTTACCTCCATAAGATCTAAATGTTTGCACTAAGCATTCAGCTTCTTCATTAATCTTGTCTTCTATACCTTTCTTCCCCATTCCATAATCCCGTAGAGTTGATAGAGTGAATCTTCTCATTACCTTCCAGTTTTCACCATTGGAAAACATGATTCCTGATAGAAGTAAAATGCATCAGAGTGCTGAGTTATTACACTTAGCACACTAAAACTTGTGAAATCATAAATACATGTAAAAACAGTATGAGGTATATTTATCAATAATATTGCCTAAATTATGCTCAAAACTCACCCACTGTATCAAAGCCTTACTTGGGTGGATACCTACTGATTGGGAAATTGCTCATTGAATCTTTGATAAATAGTCTCCTGTATGTACAATAGATAGTAAACATCACTGTGCTACCCTACCTAAGGTGTTGTCACACAACAGCTGCTGTGTTTGAAATAAACAGTGCCCAAAAATATACACAGTGGGGTTGACTAAAAGCAAATAGGCTGTTCAATTTGCAAGGAAAGTTACACAATGTAAGGAATTTTCCCTAGGGGTGAGGAATGTCATGAAGCTCTGCTGACTTCCATCATCCAATCACGTGCAAACAAAAATTGTTTTTTTTTTTTTTGTATATGTTTGGACATTCTCTACAAAGTGAAACTTCACCACATTCACTAAACCCTGGTGCCAAGTCAATTTCATAGTGAAATTTCCTTGAAAAATGACAACCTATTTATTAACCCCGAATCAAATGCAGTGTTATTCATAATAATATACTGTACATTATATATATTCATAATATATACATAACATATATTTTATACAAACCGCATACAACTTTTTACATTAAAACTTATGCTGGAAAGTGCAAAACGTAAGGTATACTATATTGCCAAAGGTATTGGGACACCCCTCTAAATAATTGAATTCAGGTATTCCAATCACCTCCACGGCCACATGTGTAAAAAAATCAAGCACCAAGGCATGCAGACTGCTTCTACAATCATATTTGAAAGAATGGGTCGCTCTCAGGAGCTCAGTGAATTCATGTGTGGTACCGTGACAGGGTGCCATCTGTGTAACTGTGCAATAAGTTTATGCGTGTAATTTCCGTGCTACTAAATATTCCACGGTCAACTGTTAATGGTATTATAACTAAGTGGAAGCAACTGGGAACAACAGCAGCTCAGCCATGAAGTGGTAGGCCACATAAAATGACAGAGCGGGGTCAGCGCATGCTGAAGCACACACAGTGCGCAGAAGTCACCAACTGTCGGCAGTGTCAATAGCTACAGACCTCCAAACTTCGTGTGGTCTTCAGATTAGCACAACAGTGCATAGAGAACTTCATGGAATGGGTTTCCATGGCCGAGCAGCTGCATCCAAGCCTTACATCCCCAAGTGCAAAGCGTCGGATGCGGTGTAAAGCACACCGCAATCCAATGGATGGGTCTGGGTTTGGCGGTTGCCAGGAGAACGGTACTTGCCTGACTGCATTGTGCCAAGTGTAAAGTTTTGGTGGAGATGGGATTATGGTGTGGAGTTGTTTTTCAGGAGTTGGGCTTGGTCCCTTAGTTCAAGTGAAGGGAACTCTTAAGGCGTCAGCATATCAAGACATTTTGGACAATTTCATGCTCCCAAATTTGTGGGAACAGTTTGGGAATGGTCCCTTCCTGTTCCAACATGACTGCACAGCAGTACACAAAGCAAGGTCCATTAAGACATGGATGAGCAAGTTTGGGGTAGAGGAGCTTGACTGGCCTGCTCATCCAATATCAATTCCATGCCTGACCTCACAAATGCGCTTCTGGAAGAATGGTCAAACATTCCCGTAAACACACTCCTAAACCTTGTGGACAGCCTTCCCAGAAGAGCTGAAGCTGTTATAGGTGCTAAGGGTGGGCCAAGCCAAGAAATATTTACCGCGATCTTTTTGGAGCCTATAAAATAATGGTAATTTTGGTCTGTCGGCAAATTCATCTGCATAGTTGATTAGAGCTTCTTTTACAGTATCATATCCACACAGGATAACCATCTTTGACATTCCTAAATGGATGGTGTATACTGGACCATACTGCTTCGACAACTGCAAGAACATCAGAGAATAAGAAATACAGTTAATCAAATTAAACATACATTTTCAAATGTCTAACTTACGCCATTCCAAAATATGGGGATTTTATTTTTTCAGAGCTTCATCAACATTACATCAGTTTTGAGCGTTTTCCTTTACTTTTGTAAAGTGTTTGTGGAGTTTAACCACTTGCTGCCTGCCCACAGTACTTTTATTGCAAAGAGGGGCAGCTGCAGACACCACAACATATCGGTATGTCGTGGCACGTATGCACACTGGTGCGCCTCCTGGGGCACACAGCTTAGCAATCCTGTAACCGCTGTGTCTTCCGGTGCTGGGTGACCAATCATAGCATTTACATGTAAGCAGAACAGTCATGAATGGCTTCCATTCATAACTGTTTTGCGTACTATTGTGATGTTGTGATTGGTCCACAACTATCACATGGTACCTGGGCCAATAACAGCACCCTGTACCATGTGATTAGCTGTAGCCAATCACAGTTCATAGTAGTAGGCAAACGTGAAAGCCATTCATGACAGCTAACACTATTGCTTCTAACAGTGATCATCAGTGTTATAGGCAATAACCACTTGACCTCGGGAAGATTTACCCCCCTTCATGACCAGGCCCCTTTTTTCAATACAGCACTGCATTCCTTTAATTGTCAATGGCGCTGTCATGCGACACTGTACCCAAATAAAATGTATGTCATTTTTCCCCCACAAATAGAGATTTCTTTTGATGATATTTGATCACCACTGTGTTTTTTAATTTGTGTGCTATAAACAAAAAAAGACAATTTTGAAAAAAACTTTACTTTACTTTCTGCTATAAAGCATATCCAATAATAGAATAAAAAAAAAAATCACATTTCTTAAAAAATGTTGGCCATTATGAATCCTGCTACATGTTTTTGGTAAAAAATCCCAATAAGAGTATATTGATTATTTTACGCAAACATTATGGCAATGTATGGGATACATTTGTGGATTTTTTTTTATACTAGTAATGGTGGCGATCAACGACGTATAGTGAGACCGCGATATTCCAGCAGACTGTCGGGTACTAATTGATATGTTTTGGGAACCAGTGACACTAATACAGTTATCAGTGCTAAAAATGTACACTATAAATACCTACAAAACAGCGCTCGCAAATAAATTTGTGTGATATGGTAATCTTCAAACTCTAAATATCCTGTTGCAGCTGCAGGATAAAAGTGCTGACACTTTGGTGATATATAACAAAAAATCTGCGCTGGCAACTTACTAAAAATAATTAATAAACTATACCGAGACCAAAACATAAATACACTATGCAAATAATAGTGAATGTGAGAAAATGTATAAAAAGAAAATTGAATGTACACCTTGCACAATTCACCGTGTGCTGAGTGAAATCGTGCATGAATGCACTAGTAAGATAAATACCTACAATGTGATAAGGGAAAAAACAAAAATATACATGGTATACAAGTGCGACTATAAAGTGATAAAATATCACTAAACTGATACAAAAAATATATAATATATATGTCCTCTCATAGATTCACAATCATAAATGACAATGAAGCGAGCCTCTAAACAGAAAAAGACGTCAAGTGAAATAGTGAAACAAAAATGTCAGTTGTGTCAAAATTTGCAAATGATGGAGTATCTATTAAATTGAAAAGCTCCTTCACAAAAGGGACAATTGGCAGACTCCCAGCTTATTCATCCGTATGATGAAACAGGGCAACCGGTATACTGATGTTAGAGATGGTTAGAAGGAACCTTTTGGGACCACAAAGCTCGCGTTCCACCAAAAGAAAAGAAAAAGCATATAGCGTAAAACCTTAGGATACCATAGGGTCACCTGCGCATATGTGCGCTACTCACGGGACCGGCATGCAGAGCAGGCTTTCAGATACTTGGTCGGTTCGCCGCTGACTGGCGTGCGTTCCACCAACTCAGGAAGTGATGTCACTGGTTACTGGTTAGCAGGCGTAGGCAGGATGTTGCGTCGACGTGTTTCGCCCCTCCCCCAGGGCGTTATCAAAGACTTAACATCCTGCTCACGTAAGGAGTTATTTATATTGCGCTCGATGAGTGACAGCCATTTACGGCCAATGGGTGAAATATCACCCATTCCTTCCTCTATCATCATATCCTGTTGCAATCGAAACTTTAATCAGTGGCCGGAGGCGCAAACATCTCCAACAAGCAGATGTATATGCTTGTGCCATTTATACAGGAAATCAAGTTTGACGCTAACCGTCTTATACAGAAATATGTTACAACAGGATATCTAGACAAATACAAATTCTATATAGTATATGTCGAATGTCTAATTCCCTAATTATACTTTACAATAAAAATCAATTCTTTAATATGATATGAAGTAAAAGATAAAAATTATAAAATATAAGATAAAAATATATATATGTAAAGGATTACACATACATATAAATAAAAATAATTAATATATGATTATTCGAAAATATAACACTATACCTTGCTGATTGCTAAATCTTACAACAAGAAGAGTATGATGTTCATATTGTATATTAATGAACATAGTATGGAAATATCCCAACAAATATTAAAAATAATTGATAACAGTATACGTAGGTGATAAATAAATAAAATAAAATAAAAATAAAAATAAAAAAGGATGGAACTACCAGTTGGATAAAAAACAGTTTAAGTCCAGCTCAATATTCAGGCCCAGGGGGTTCAACGTACGTAAACTATGTATCCACTGGGTTTCATTTTGTGAGATATTTTGCCTAAGATTGGAACCTCGCCAGTGTTCCTCAACCCTATCAATCCCACAAAAGGTGAGTAGACTCGGGTCCTGATTATGAAATAACCTGAAATGGTTGGAAAGGCCATGAAACTTATACCCCTTTTTAATCCTATTTACATGTTCTTTGAGTCTTATACCCAATTGCCTAGTAGTTCTTCCTACGTACTGAAGATTACAAGGACAAGACAAAAGGTAGGTAACATGTGTGGTGCTACAGGTTATGAATTTTTTGATTTCATAAGATCTACCATCTACCAGAGAACTAAAGTGGGTGGTTTTCCGTTTGTGGAATTTGGATGTCCTGCACATTACACACCTGCCACAGCTGTAAAACCCAACACTATCTAGAAAGGTACATACCTTTCTAGGAGGGTCTATGACATTGTGTGCCAGCTGAAGCCTTAATGTGGGTGGTTTGATGTAAATAAATTTGGGCTGTTTTGGCAACACCTTCTTGAGATCATTGTCCTGAAGAAGGAGGGGCCAATGTCTCTTGACAATTTTCTCTAGGTCACGATACTGTCTGTTAAATCCTGTAAAAAAGGACAAACTGAAGTTTTCTTGTTCCCTTTTTTCTCTTGATTTAAACAGATCATTCCTATCCATTTCCCCAACCATTTGTTTTATCCTCTCTAGATTCTCCGGACTGTAGCCTTTTTCTTGGAATCTTTTCAGAATAATGTTAGCTTGCAAGTTGTAATCACTTAAATTGCTACAGTTTCTCCTAATCCTAAGTAGCTGGCTTTTTGGGATACCCCCTAGCCATCTTGGATGATGGCAGCTTGTCAGGGGGATATAACCATTTCTATCGACATCTTTAAAGAAGGTACGAGTAAGTAGTTTGTTCCCCTCTCTAAATAATGTCAGATCTAGAAAATTGATTTGTTGATAACTGAAACATTCGGAAAAAGAGATACCAAACCGATTGGTCCCTATTTTGGCCAAAAATTTCAAAAATGAGTCCGGTGATCCTGCCCAGATGATTAGAATATCATCTATGTACCTTTTGTATAACCTGAGCTCTGGGATAGTAGATTGGTAAATAGCTTCATCCTCCCAAAAGCTCATGAACAGGTTAGCCACTGAAGGTGCATATTTAGCACCCATTGCGACTCCTTTCTTTTGTCTATAGTATTCTTTTTGGTGCCAAAAAAAGTTATGGCTCATTGCTAGGTCAAGAACTTTTAGGATGAACTTCTTTTGTTTGGATTTCATATCTGTGTTTCCCAAGGCCCATTCAACTGCTTGTAGCGCATGTTCTTGTTGGATATTGGTATAAAGTGAATTTACATCAATGCTTGCAAGTAAACAGTTTTCATCTATTGTTACGGTCTTAGTTAATTCAATTAGTTCTCTGCTATCTTTGAGATATGCAGGGTATTTCTTGGTGAGTGGTTGCAAGAAGCAGTCCAGGTATTCACCGAGTCTGGAAAAAAGGGATCCAATCCTGCTGATTATCGGTCGGCCTGGAGGCTTAGATCTATTCTTGTGAATCTTCGGCAATTGGTATATCACAGGTACCCGTGGTGCATCAGGGGTAAGATATCTGGCCTCTTTTTTCTTCAAAATACCCTCTTCAGTTGCTGTTTTGATTAGATTCTTTAATTTTACCTTAAATTTCCTAGTAGGGTTGTTCTTTAGCTTTTCGTAAGTTTCTTGGTCTCCAACTAGTCTGTTTAATTCTTCTAGGTAATCAGTTTTATTAAGTATCACCACCCCCCTCCTTTATCAGCTGACCTGGTCACTATGTTTTTGTTTTTTATCAATGACTCCAAACCTCTTTCTAGATCTTTTTTACGTCTTTGGGGTTTCACAACAAGTTTGTCCAGATCCTGTTCTACCAGAGATTTGAACACCCCAACAAAATGGTTGTTATTGATCTGGGGGTTGAAGATTGAATTATTCTTCAAAGTTGTATGCATATACTCCTCTTCCGGGGAATTTGATGCAAATTCTTTATTGGAGAAATGCTTTTTTATATTGACTTTCCTGATGAATTTTTGTAAGTCAATGAACACAGCGGCGAACCGACCAAGTATCTGAAAGCCTGCTCTGCATGCCGGTCCCGTGAGTAGCGCACATATGCGCAGGTGACCCTATGGTATCCTAAGGTTTTACGATATATGCTTTTTCTTTTCTTTTGGTGGAACGCGAGCTTTGTGGTCCCAAAAGGTTCCTTCTAACCATCTCTAACATCAGTATACCGTTTGCCCTGTTTCATCATACGGATGAATAAGCTGGAAGTCTGCCAATTGTCCCTTTTGTGAAGGAGCTTTTCAATTTAATAGATACTCCATCATTTGCAAATTTTGACACAACTGACATTTTTGTTTCACTATTTCACTTGACGTCTTTTTCTGTTTAGAGGCTCGCTTCATTGTCATTTATGATTGTGAATCTATGAGAGGACATATATATTATATATTTTTTGTATCAGTTTAGTGATATTTTATCACTTTATAGTCGCACTTGTATACCATGTATATTTTTGTTTTTTCCCTTATCACATTGTAGGTATTTATCTTACTAGTGCATTCATGCACGATTTCACTCAGCACACGGTGAATTGTGCAAGGTGTACATTCAATTTTCTTTTTATACATTTTCTCACATTCACTATTATTTGCATAGTGTATTTATGTTTTGGTCTCGGTATAGTTTATTAATTATTTTTAGTAAGTTGCCAGTGCAGATTTTTTGTTATATATCACCAAAGTGTCAGCACTTTTATCCTGCAGCTGCAACAGGATATTTAGAGTTTGAAGATTACCATATCACACAAATTTATTTGCGAGCGCTGTTTTGTATGTATTTATGTTTTACAAGTAGAGCACTTGGTCACAGCAGCTGCAAAATTAACTATATCACAATGGAGATTTTCACATTTATTAATGATAGAAGTCTAAATGCGGATGATTTCTTTTCATCCAATAATGAACAATCTGACATCAATTCAGAATTTAAACATCTTAGGGGTCCCCTTGACAAGCAAGTAAGGACCTGGTGGGATATCTTTTTTCTCAGAAAATATGTGAAGGATAGGATGACCCCCAGACGGCTGAGATGGGATTTAGCCCCAAATGATGGGCTTACAGATAAAGATCTTGAGGATGAATGGTTTTCCTTTTTTAACGGCATTGAAAGGAAACTTTTAGAAATGCTGATAGCAAGAAAAGAAAGGAAATTAAAATTAATTGAGGCTAGCATTAATGGAATCAAATCCAAACTAGGTCCTCTCATCACCTCTGGTGAATGTAAGGACAAATTGAAACAGCTTCAGGATTTTGTAGACAAACTGGACAAAGACACCCAAAAGAAAAAAATTAAAAAATTTATTAGAGATACCAATGACTACAAATCTAATAAGGTCTATAAATGGCAAGAAATAGGGGAGGAGTCAAATAATGCATCTAACCCTACGGAGACAGAGCCAACTCGAGTGTTGGACACCATCAAAACTCCTGTTAGGAAATATGACGGCTCTTACAAAGACCCCGGGAAAGCCACTCGCAATAGTCAGAATAATGACTACTATGGTGCATCAGCATCTGGGTACAGTGTACCCACCTATAACCGTTTTAAACCCCTTGATTATGACCACCCTTATCCATCCCAAAGGGGATCCTATGGTCAAAGGGGCTATGACCATAGAGGATCCCATAATCAAAGGGGATACAATAACAGAGGAGGAGAATATGGAGGACAATCCTGGGCCTATAACCAGCCCGACCATTTTCCCCCAACCAATCGGGGAAGAGGATGGTATCCTAGTAACCAAAGAGGGGATTTTCAGAGGAGAGGATCAGGGGGACCACCTATCACGAGAGGGAGAGGTGCCACAACCCCCAGGGGTTGGGGGAGAGACCAGAGTCTACCAGAAGAATGGAGACCATGGTACCCCATGACCCCTCAACCAAATCCAGAAAGAAGAGGAGAACAAGAGGATGCAGAGGAGGGAAAAGGAAAGCGAAAAAGAATGGCTTAATGGAAGGAATTTTTAATTTGAGTGATGTCATTTTTTCTCAAGAAGAATTAAAAGTTTTAGATTTGGGTTTAAAATATGCTATGGAAAAAAATCTCAACAAATTTGATGTGTTCATTGACCTACAAAAATTCATCAGGAAAGTCAATATAAAAAAGCATTTCTCCAATAAAGAATTTGCATCAAATTCCCCGGAAGAGGAGTAAATGCATACAACTTTGAAGAATAATTCAATCTTCAACCCCCAGATCAATAACAACCATTTTGTTGGGGTGTTCAAATCTCTGGTAGAACAGGATCTGGACAAACTTGTTGTGAAACCCCAAAGACGTAAAAAAGATCTAGAAAGAGGTTTGGAGTCATTGATAAAAAACAAAAACATAGTGATCAGGTCAGCTGATAAAGGAGGGGGGTGGTGATACTTAATAAAACTGATTACCTAGAAGAATTAAACAGACTAGTTGGAGACCAAGAAACTTACGAAAAGCTAAAGAACAACCCTACTAGGAAATTTAAGGTAAAATTAAAGAATCTAATCAAAACAGCAACTGAAGAGGGTATTTTGAAGAAAAAAGAGGCCAGATACCTTACCCCTGATGCACCACGGGTACCTGTGATATACCAATTGCCGAAGATTCACAAGAATAGATCTATGCCTCCAGGCCGACCGATAATCAGCGGGATTGGATCCCTTTTTTCCAGACTCGGTGAATACCTGGACTGCTTCTTGCAACCACTCACCAAGAAATACCCTGCATATCTCAAAGATAGCAGAGAACTAATTGAATTAACTAAGACCGTAACAATAGATGAAAACTGTTTACTTGCAAGCATTGATGTAAATTCACTTTATACCAATATCCAACAAGAACATGCGCTACAAGCAGTTGAATGGGCCTTGGGAAACACAGATATGAAATCCAAACAAAAGAAGTTCATCCTAAAAGCTCTTGACCTAGCAATGAGCCATAACTTTTTTTGGCACCAAAAAGAATACTATAGACAAAATAAAGGAGTCGCAATGGGTGCTAAATATGCACCTTCAGTGGCTAACCTGTTCATGAGCTTTTGGGAGGATGAAGCTATTTACCAATCTACTATCCCAGAGCTCAGGTTATACAAAAGGTACATAGATGATATTCTAATCATCTGGGCAGGATCACCCGACTCCTTTTTGAAATTTTTGGCCAAAATAGGGACCAATCAGTTTGGTATCTCTTTTTCCGAATGTTTCAGTTATCAACAAATCAATTTTCTAGATCTGACATTATTTAGAGAGGGGAACAAACTACTTACTCGTACCTTCTTTAAAGATGTCGATAGAAATGGTTATATCCACCTGACAAGCTGCCATCATCCAAGATGGCTAGGGGGTATCCCAAAAAGCCAGCTACTTAGGATTAGGAGAAACTGTAGCAATTTAAGTGATTACAACTTGCAAGCTAACATTATTCTGAAAAGATTCCAAGAAAAAGGCTACAGTCCGGAGAATCTAGAGAGGATAAAACAAATGGTTGGGGAAATGGATAGGAATGATCTGTTTAAATCAAGAGAAAAAAGGGAACAAGACAACTTCAGTTTGTCCTTTTTTACAGGATTTAACAGACAGTATCGTGACCTAGAGAAAATTGTCAAGAGACATTGGCCCCTCCTTCTTCAGGACAATGATCTCAAGAAGGTGTTGCCAAAACAGCCCAAATTTATTTACACCAAACCACCCACATTAAGGCTTCAGCTGGCACACAATGTCATAGACCCTCCTAGAAAGGTATGTACCTTTCTAGATAGTGTTGGGTTTTACAGCTGTGGCAGGTGTGTAATGTGCAGGACATCCAAATTCCACAAACGGAAAACCACCCACTTTAGTTCTCTGGTAGATGGTAGATCTTATGAAATCAAAAAATTCATAACCTGTAGCACCACACATGTTACCTACCTTTTGTCTTGTCCTTGTAATCTTCAGTACGTAGGAAGAACTACTAGGCAATTGGGTATAAGACTCAAAGAACATGTAAATAGGATTAAAAAGGGGTATAAGTTTCATGGCCTTTCCAACCATTTCAGGTTATTTCATAATCAGGACCCGAGTCTACTCACCTTTTGTGGGATTGATAGGGTTAAGGAACACTGGCGAGGTTCCAATCTTAGGCAAAATATCTCACAAAATGAAACCCAGTGGATACATAGTTTACGTACGTTGAACCCCCTGGGCCTGAATATTGAGCTGGACTTAAACTGTTTTTTATCCAACTGGTAGTTCCATCCTTTTTTATTTTTATTTTTATTTTATTTTATTTATCACCTACGTATACTGTTATCAATTATTTTTAATATTTGTTGGGATATTTCCATACTATGTTCATTAATATACAATATGAACATCATACTCTTCTTGTTGTAAGATTTAGCAATCAGCAAGGTATAGTGTTATATTTTCGATTAATCATATATTAATTATTTTTATTTATATGTATGTGTAATCCTTTACATATATATATTTTTATCTTATATTTTATAATTTTTATCTTTTACTTCATATCATATTAAAGAATTGATTTTTATTGTAAAGTATAATTAGGGAATTAGACATTCGACATATACTATATAGAATTAGATTTCCTGTATAAATGGCACAAGCATATACATCTGCTTGTTGGAGATGTTTGCACCTCCGGCCACTGATTAAAGTTTCGATTGCAACAGGATATGATGATAGAGGAAGGAATGGGTGATATTTCACCCATTGGCCGTAAATGGCTGTCACTCATCGAGCGCAATATAAATAACTCCTTACGTGAGCAGGATGTTAAGTCTTTGATAACGCCCTGGGGGAGGGATGAAACGCGTCGACGCAACATCCTGCCTACACCTGCTAACCAGTAACCAGTGACATCACTTCCTGAGTTGGTGGAACGCACGCCGGTCAGCGGCGAACCGACCAAGTATCTGAAAGCCTGCTCTGCATGCTGGTCCCGTGAGTAGCGCACATATGCGCAGGTGACCCTATGGTATCCTAAGGTTTTACGCTATATGCTTTTTCTTTTCTTTTGGTGGAACGCGAGCTTTGTGGTCCCAAAAGGTTCCTTCTAACCATCTCTAACATCAGTATACCGGTTGCCCTGTTTCATCATACGGATGAATAAGCTGGAAGTCTGCCAATTGTCCCTTTTGTGAAGGAGCTTTTCAATTTAATAGATACTCCATCATTTGCAAATTTTGACACAACTGACATTTTTGTTTCACTATTTCACTTGACGTCTTTTTCTGTTTAGAGGCTCGCTTCATTGTCATTTATGATTGTGAATCTATGAGAGGACATATATATTATATATTTTTTGTATCAGTTTAGTGATATTTTATCACTTTATAGTCGCACTTGTATACCATGTATATTTTTGTTTTTTCCCTTATCACATTGTAGGTATTTATCTTACTAGTGCATTCATGCACGATTTCACTCAGCACACGGTGAATTGTGCAAGGTGTACATTCAATTTTCTTTTTATACATTTTCTCACGTTCACTATTATTTGCATAGTGTATTTATGTTTTGGTCTCGGTATAGTTTATTAATTATTTTTAGTAAGTTGCCAGCGCAGATTTTTTGTTATATAAAAATGTACACTGTCATTGTACTAATGACACTGGATGGGAAGGGATTAAACATCACTGTGTGTCTCAGCAGTCTTTTTGTGTTTACTGTGTGCTGCTTTAACTATGGAAAGAAAGCAATTCTTATCTCTGCTCTCCCTCTCCCCCCCTCCCCGTCACAACTGACATATGCCTTATTTACACAGGCATATCTCAGCTGTTAGTGTTTCACTAATCATCATCATTGGCGAGAGTCAGAGGAGATTGAGCCCTCACAACTCGGGGGCCTGGAAGGGCTCGTTTACACTTGCTTAAAATACTGATGCTTCTCAAAGGCTCCTGTAGCATTAATGCATGTTATTAGGTGCAGTTGATAAACTTTTAATGAGCATTAAAAACGCTCCTCCAAACGCACTATGTATGTTTGCAGTGTGGTTAACAAGCACTTTGGACTTTTTAAAACCGCACCACAAATACCTACAATAGATGGTTGCAAAGGAGTGGGTCAGGAAGCTGGCCGCCGCGTCCTTAACAACCGATGATTAATCAGCAGTCAGCGGGCTTCCTCGCTAACAGCTGAAAAAAAATAAAATGCAGATGAAAAGCCCAAAAGGGCATGGGTTCCCCCAGTCCATACCAGGCCCTTTGGGTCTGGTATAGATTTTAGGGGAATCCCACGCCAAAATAAAATAATAAAAAACGGTGTGGACCCCCCCCCCCCCAATCCATACCAGTTCCTTATCTGAAAGAAAGAAATAGGCTTCCATCATTTCAAATGTAGAGTGTGGTGGTCCCATCCCTTATGTTAGAGACCAAAAAAGAGAGAATGCCCCCCTTAGTGGGACTTTAATAGACCACCAACTCTTATGATAAAAAAATATATTTTATTATAATGGTATACTATAAAAAGACGTAAAAACGTCTATAACATACAAAAATTGCATTCCATACAGAATCAGAACAAGAGGTATACAAATGATAATATTAGATGTACTCTCCTAGGGGTGGTGTACCCCGATGCCCGATGCGTTTCCAGTATTCTAATACCTTCATCAGGGCTTTGAGAGTTGCAAATATTTTAAAAATGTATAGGTTCCAGTGACATGACTCTGTGTTCAGGCAACACTTAGGACCCCAAGGTCAAATGAAATGTTTCATGGACGCCAGGCCCAGATACTGGAGAAGCTAGATGTGTATTATGTTTCCAATATCAGAATTTGTTGAACAAGTCTAATTGGGGCCAAAATCATTAGAGCCTGTGTAATAGAGGCTGTCTAACAGGCGGATCAGTATCCAAGACGGTCCCACACTGGCTATCTCCTCTGGATGTCCAGGTCCAGTATGAGGTGCCTTCCAAGTATTAGTTCTCCATAAGTGCTCCACTAAAAAAACGGTTCTTCTCTGACGCTGGCTCCCGCTATTATGTCAGCTATGGTGACTGTCAGTTCCTATATAGCTATGGGGAGTGGCCATCTGGTGACGTCCCCCGGTGACCCCACCCCTTGTGACGTCACCCCCCTATCGTGCCCCAGGCAGTGGCATCACAAGGGGGTGGGGTCTCTGGGTGACATCACTAGATGGCCATGTCCCATAGCTATATAAGAACTGGCAGACACCATAGAATCGTATGCCAGTGTAAACTTAGTCTTAGATTAGCTCCTGCTGTTTATTATCACAGCAGAAGCAGCCCGCCGGTGGTGCGCCCGTGCCTCCTACAGGTGGAAATGCAGAATGACGTTTATTGGCGGTCAGCAAGTGGATTATAATGTAAAAAAAATCCTTAATCACCCCAGGGTAGTATGATGTCCCTATGGTGACACTGAACTACTATGAGGAGAGTATTAAAAAAAGTCTTAAAAAATATATATTTTAATTTTTTTTTTTAACATACTGTCACTAGTCAGTTTCCTGTTCACCGCCACACCAGTCATATGATGATGCTGTACTGCACTGCACTGCACTTCATTTTCCAAAAAGTTGTGACAAAAAAATTACGACTTCAAAAAAATTGCCATGCCTCTTACTAAATACCTTGCACTGTCTATTTTCCCAAAATGGGTCATTTGGGGGGGTGTTTGTACTCTCCTGCCATTTTCAGAGCCTCAAGAAATGAGCTAGGCTGTCAGTGCATCAGGATTGATCGTTTCTCAAAAATATATACCATTATTTTTATAGTCTCTTTAACTTTTACACAGACTAAATGGATTTAGGTTGTTTTTACCAAAGAAATGTAGCAGTATACATTTTGACCTAAATTTGTGAAGAAAGATTATTTGTTTGCAAAAATGTATAAAAAAAAATACAGAAACTTTTTTTGTCAAAATATTTGGTATTTTTTCATTAATATAGAAAAAAAAACCCAGTGGTGAATAAATACCACCAAAAGAAAGTTCTGTATGTATGGTGTTGCATTACCGAGCAATTGCCAGTTAAAGTAGCACAGTGCAGAATAGCAAAAAATGGTCTGGACATTAGTGGGATGTCTGCACTAGCAAATGAGCCCACAGAAACATATCTGGAGGGGAGGTGAGTGCAGTAATTTCCAATAAACCTGTATTTCATTTCAAATTTCTCAAAGTCCTGCCTAAAATAAGATGCCTAAAGAGGCCTAATAATTATTTTAGTATCTGGAAATATTTTGTGCTTTTCTATTCAATAGCTATAGGCCCCTTTCACACATGCGGACAGTATGTCCGTATTTCATCCATCCGTTTTCGGATGAAATACGGACATACATGCATCTTGGCTGCTTCTCTGATTAATGCTCTCCTTGCCTGGCCTGTCAGTTTAGGTGGACGGCCATGTCTTGGTAGGTTTGCAGTTGTGCCATACTCTTTCCATTCTTCGGATGATGGATTGAACAGTGCTCCGTGAGATATTCAAGGCTTGTGATTTTTTTTTTTATAAACTAATCCTTCTTTAAATTTCTCCACAACTGTATCCCTGACCTGTCTGGTGTGCTCCTTGGCCTTCCTGATGCTGTTTGTTCACTAAGGTTCTCTAACAAACCTCTGAGTGCTTCACAGAACAGATGTATTTATATTGAGATTAAATTACACGAAGGTAGACTCTATTTACTAATTAGGTGACTTCTGAAGGCAATTGGTTCCACTAGATTTTAGTTAGGGTTATTAGAGTAAAGGGTTAAATACAAATGCACGCCACACTTTTCACATATTTATTTGTAAAAAAAAATGGAAAACCATTTATCATTTTCCTTCCACTTCACAATGATGTGCCACTTTGTGTTGTTCTATCACATAAATTCCCAATAAAATACATTTATGTTTTTGGATGTAACATGACAAAATGTGGAAAACTTCAAGGGGTATGAACACTTTCAAGGCACTGTAAAATCCATGAGATGCCTTAGTAAAAACAGCACACATAGCACACATAAACACTTGTTAGGCACACATTTAACCCTTTCAGCAATTTATATGTTTAACTCCTTCCCAGCCAGTGTCATTAGTACAGTAACAGTGCATTTTTTTAGCACTGATCACTATATTCGTGTCACTGGTTCCCACAAAGTGTCAAAGTGTCAGTTTGTGTCAGATTGTTCACCGCAATATCTCAATCCCACTAGAAGTCGCCGATCTCTGCCATTACTAGTATAAAAACAATAAATAAATAAAAATTCCAGTATATTCCAGTATATATCCTATAGTTTGTAGACACTATAACTTGCGCAATCCAATCATTATACTCTTATTGGGATTTTTTAACCAAAAATATGTTGCTTAATCACTTCCCTACCGCTCTATTGTTAAATGACGCCCGCAGGAACCCTTCGTCCCTCCGGGTGGGCGTCATATGACGTCCTGGGACTCCCTGCATTGTGGAGAGAGCTCGGGACCCAATGCGCGTGCCCGGTGGCCGCGATGGCCGCCGGGCACCCGCGATTGCCCGTTAACCGAGCAGGACCTGTCCTGTCAGGTGAGGAGACTGATCCGTGTGTTCTCATTACAGAAGAACACCAATCGGTCTCCTCCCCTAGTGAGTCCCTGCCCCCTACAGTTAGAATCACCTCCCTAGGACACGCAGTTAACTCCTCGATCACCCCTAGTGTTAACCCCTTCCCTGCCAGTGACATTTATACAGTAATCAATGCTTTTTATAGCATGGATCGCTGTATAAATGTCAGTGGTTCCAAAATAGTGTCAAAAGTGTCCGATATGTCCGCCATAATGTCGCAGTCACGATAAAAATCGCAGATCGCCGCCATTACTAGTAAAAAAAAATAAATAAATAAAAATGCCATAAATCTATCCCCTATTTTGTAGACACTATAACTTTTGCGCAATCCAATAAATATACGCTGATTGCAATTTTTTTTACCAAAAATATGTAGAAGAATACATATCGGCCTAAACTGAGGAAAAAAATATTAAAAAAAAAAAATTGGGATATTTATTATAGCAAAAAGTAATAAATATTGTATTTTTTTTTCAAAATTGTGGCTCTTTTTTTGTTTATAGCGCAAAAAATAAAAACCGCAGAGGTGATCAAATACCACCAAAAGAAATCTCTATTTGTGGGGAAAAAATGATCAAAATTAATTTGGATACAAAGTCGCATGACCGCACAATTCTCATTCAAAGTGTGACGTGGTTAATACATATTGGTCTAAATTTATGAAGAAATTAGATTTTTTTAAAAAAAATATTGAATATGTTTTATAACAGAAAGTAAAAAATATTGTTTTTTTTCAAATATTTTTTTTAAATATTGTTTGTTTATAGCGCAAAAAAACCCAGTGATGATAAAATAGCACCAAAAGAAAGCTCTATTTGTGGGAAAAAAAGAGTACAATGTTGCATGACTGTGCAATTGTCAGTTAAAGTACCAGAGTGCCGTATCACAAAAAATGGCCTAATCACAAAGGGGAGTAAATCTTCCGGAGGTCAAATAGTTAAGATAGAACTTTAGCCAGAAAATAAAGTCTTGCTAGATCACTGCAGGCTGGCCCCTTTTGCAGGTATAGCTATGTAAAACATTAAAAATAGGTTTCCTGACAGACTCCATGGCAGCCTACGTGTGGGTTAACCCCGCCTCCTCTCCAATGCTATAGGACCCCCTACCCTATAAGATTGAGCTCACCTGTATAGACTGTGTTCCTTTTTTGTCCTCCTCCATGGACCTACATCACGATTGTTCCTGTTGGCGTCCGGTCAGAATATTTCCAGAATCTAGCATACCATCATACGGTGCAGCTCAGGGCCCAGCTATGAGCGGGCGAGTAGCTTTTCATGGCACTAGATACCCCAGTCGTGGAGGGGAGGATGCCTCGGTATGCCTGAAGGTGGACGCATCAACGGCTGGCAAGGTCTGCAATTTCCTACTACTTCCATGGCAGTCGTTTCTCTGTTTATGCTGTTGTTTGTCTTGTCTCCCCGGTACTCCCCAGTTCCTCTGTGTCCCCTCATGGCGTTTGGAGCGCTTCTGCGTTCCAGGCAGCCACAGAGTTTCCGGGTAGCGGCCGCCGCTGTTGTTCTGCGCATTCGCGGGGCCTTCGCGAAAGAGAGGCTTGGCTCGCGCGCGGAGTGGCGAATCCTCCAGCGGCCGCACAGGCGCCATGCGGCTGTCTCCCACAGCGCAGCCGCGAGGTGGAGGAGCAGTGACATCACTCAGGCGGGGGAATTGATTGTCTGCCATCTCCTGTCAAGAAGGGGATTTCACGCAGACAGTGAGTGGCATCTTCCCCCAGCCTGGTCTGCATTGGTCTACTGAGTTTTCTCCCCTTAAAGGGGAAAATAAAGATAAATAAATAATATATATATATATGTATATACATATTGTAAAAAAAAAAAGAAAAAATGTGTGTAAATAAAAAGATATATATATGTGTATATATAAATGAATAAATAAATAAAATGTGTATGTGTATATGTATATATGTGTATATGTGTGTATATGTATATATATATATATATATATATATATATATATATATATATATATATATATATATATATATATATATATATATATATATATATATATATATGTATATATATATATATATATATATATATATATATATATATATATATATATATATACATATATATATATATATATATATATATATATATATATATATATATATATATATATTGGATACATAATCTTTCTGATTGGCTCGGTATGTGTAGCATTTCCGGGTCATCTGCAGACCATCCGTGTCATGATGACGCTCTGTCCAGCGGTTTTGGACAGGTCACTGCCTTCATACAGCCAGCCCTCATGCACAAGGTACGTGCAGGTGAGGAGAGGGGCCGAGGTTGCAGTCTCAAAGGATTGAGATTGCCTTTGGTGTCTTCCCCCCCCAATCTTTTTCAGCCCCTTCAGATCGGACCCGCAAGTCGTGGTCCGGGATGGCAGAGACCTTACCAGGCCGCAACATTTACAAGAGGAGATGTTATCATTCCTCCTCCAACTAGAGGAGATGTTGCCATTCCTCCTCCAACTAGAGGAGATGTTGCCATTCTTCCTCCAACTAGAGGAGATGTTGCCATTCCTCCTCCAACTAGAGGAGATGTTGCCATTCCTCCTCCAAATTGAGGAGATGTTGCCATTCCTCCTCCGACTAGAGGAGCTGTTGCCATTCCTCCTCCAACTAGAGGAGATGTTGCCATTCCTCCTCCAACTAGAGGAGATGTTGCCATTCCTCCTCCAACTAGAGGAGATGTTGCCATTCCTCCTCCAAATTGAGGAGATGTTGCCATTCCTCCTCCGACTAGAGGAGCTGTTGCCATTCCTCCTCCATCCAGAGGAGCTGTTGCCATTCCTCCTCCATCCAGAGGAGATGTTTCCATTCCTCCTCCATCCAGAGGAGATGTTGCCATTCCTCCTCCATCCAAAGGAGATGTTGCCATTCCTCCTCCAACTAGAGGAGATGTTGCCATTCCTCCTCCAAATGAGGAGATGTTGCCATTCCTCCTTCAACTAGAGGAGATGTTGCCATTCCTCCTCCGACTAGAGGAGATGTTGCCATTCCTGCTCCAACTAGAGGAGATGTTGCCATTCCTCCTCCATCTAGAGGAGATGTTGCCATTCCTCCTCCATCTAGAGGAGATGTTGCCATTCCTCCTCCATCTAGAGGAGATGTTGCCATTCCTCCTCTTTTTAGAGGAGATGTTGCCGTTCCTCCTCCAGTCATCGCACCCACCGTCCTATCAGCTGCTCGGATGGCAGAGCCTGCTGGAGATGTGAGACACGAGTTTCGGAGGGCAAGTCGTTGTGTGACCACTGTTATGCCTGGGCGGTTGGGGATAAAAGAGACGGGGAACAAGAATATGGAGTCTCTTGTGAAATGTATCAATCTCTAAAGAAATGGGACACATCCCACACATGGAGCCAGTTGTCAATCCCACCCGGCTTCTTGGCTGACATAGCCCAAAGGTTTTCGGGTCCTTCCCAGCCCTACGCTGCTTCTCTGGATTCTTCAGACAGCAAGTTGGAAGGTGACAAATGTGTCAGAAGCTTTGACGTGTCTCTGGTTCTTCCACGAGTCAAAGCGATTAGGGAAGTAGACCCTTCCACCACCCCCAGTCGGCTAAGCAAAGTAGTTCTTTAAGTACCAGGGGAAAGGGCGCTCTCTCTCTTTCTGCTCCTCACGGATTAAAGGATGAGGAGTGCAACTGAGTGGACAAGAAAACTTCTACGTCAATCAATACCTCTAGATTGCATCCCTTCAAGGCAGAAGAAGTGAAGTGTCTGGGAAACACTCCCCTTATAGATGCAGCATTGTTGCGTCTGACAAAACAGGTTACTCTAACTTAGAAGATGCCGTGTCTTGTAGGACAGGCTTGAGAGAAGTTAGATCAAGATCTCAAGGAAGCTTACGGGTTTGGCTCGTAACCCTGCCCTGGATCTAGCGGCTATGTCTAAAGGTTATGGAAGCCTGGACAATGATCGTAGTCTTTGTAATCAGGGGAGCTTTGGAGGAGTTCTCCACAAGTTCAGCAGTTAAGGAGCTGAAGCTGGCATCAATCTGATCCACCTGTTGGCTTGGACTAAATGGTCCTCGGTCATGGTTCATCGGGCCTTATAGTTACGCCTTCCCCAGGTTAGGCGTCTGCTCGGTCAGAAGGGTCCCCAGTACGGGAGGTGCTGAATGCTCGTGAGAAGCTTGCTTTTAAAGGCCTGGCTGGGACTTCAGAAAGAATTGGAATGTCCTTCCGAACCCGCTAAGAGTAAGGCGTCCGATGGTTGTGAACCAGCTAAATCTTTTGGGTTGCGCCTGCCCAGGCAGTTTGGGAGGGGAGGCTCATCTGCTCCTTTTCCGGCACGTCTGGGTGGCCTCCATCATGGATTACTGGGCTGTCAAGATGGTTTTATTGAGCCACACATGGTCCTTCACTAATACTCCTTCCTCCAGATTTATTCCACTCTGCTAACTTGGTTGGAAGAGCAGAAGCAGGCGTTACTGTACATGTACCAAGGGACGAAAAATTCCAGGGGGTATACTTTCCCCTCTTCTTAATACAAAAGTAACAGTTTTTGGTGACCAGTAACAGATCTAACTTACCTATACAAGTATATAAAATTTGTAGATACAATAGAAGGCTCTGTCGACCTTCTATACGGCTGGGGGATTGGCTAATCTCAATCGACTTAAAAGATGTTTACCTCCGGTTCCAAATTGAGCAAGATCATCTGCAGTTCTTCTTCCTCCTTTTCGGGATGATAACCTCACCTGAGTCTTATGAAAAAAAAAAAAAAAACACTATCGGCTCGCCGGTCCATACGACCCCTATGGTCAAGTGGTTCCTGCAGAGGTTATACCCACTCCAGTCAGGTTTTCTGCAGCAAGGGAAATCAAGGGGCAACAGTCAACCTATTCACATATCATCAACGACGTGGAGCAGCCTCTTCTGGTGTCTTCAGCGCAAAACCTGCTCATTTGCCACTCTGTTGCCCCATCTCATGGGTCAAGGTCACTACCGATGCCAGCGGTACCGGTTGGGGAGCCCTCTACAGTTCGGATCTTGCTTAAGGCAAGTTGGGTACTTGTCTTCTCAACCCGGGCTAGAATGTCCTGGATCTTCGGGCAGCCTAGTGTGCCCTTCAGTTCTGCTCCTATCTCCGGGAGGGAGAGTCAGTATTATAAGAATGGATGTTACAACGGCGATCTTCTAAGTGAAGAGTCATAGGGGCACTCGAATGTCCACACTATTCCGGGAGTTCAAGCCCATCATATCTTGGGCCCAGAAGAGCCTGACTGGCTTTTCAATGGCCTATATCCCTGGAGTCCAGATCATCTGATTGGATTCCTGTCGCACAGACAATAACGAATGGTCTTCTCGTGTGCAGACATTCAAGTGTATTCTGTTCCTGGGAGTCAATTCCAAAGTGGATCTTTTTTCTTCACAGGCAACCTCAAGCTGGTGAGGTGTTACAACTTGGAGCCATTGCAGCTAGGTCTCTGGAGTGGATGTCATGACACACTAATCGCTTAAAGCATAGTTTTTTTCCTAGGGCCGTATTGTCCATAATCCCATCAGGTACAGTGTTTTAGGAATTTTATGTAGAATTTTAACATTCTTTTATTTATTTATTTTTAAATAACATTTTATATCTTGATATATTTAAATAGATATGTGGGCATGTGCTAGGAGTATGTATGTGTGGTTTTCTTGAGAAATGTTTTATTGCTGCTGTAAAGGGTATCCGAAAAAATTTTGTTGTATGTATACAATGACAATAAAGTATATCTATCTATCTATCTATCATGACAGATCGATTGAGCCTCAAGAGGGCATATGCCTCTTTCATCACTCCCAATAATCCTCAGATTCTTACGAAGATCTCATGCGGAAGCAGTCAAAAGTGGTGGCTGTAGCTCCTTACTGGCCAAACGAACCTTGACTTCCCTTCCTGAGCCAGCTCAGCTTCTGGGACCTGGTGCCTTTTCCTCTCGGGCTGGACCTTCTTTCTCAAGGGGCAGTCCTGCACCCTTGTCCGGCTCAGGTGCGCTTCAAGGGTGTTTGCCACTCTCATGAACTCTACGGGGACGAGCATGAATTAGGTCGATAGGAGAATTTGGGCCAAGTCTGTTGAGTTCTCATTCTTTGGGCAGGTCATGTAGAAATCCAAAAGCTCAGGATATCTTCAGCTTTTTTCTGCCTAGATTTATCTCTATCCATCAGCTCTCTTAGGGTCCAAGTCTCAGCCTTGTCGGCCTTCTCCGGAACTTCATGGACTGTTCACCCTTTAGTCCACCAGTCGTTCCATGGGCAGTTAAAGCTTAGCCCTCAAAAAGGAGACCAAGATTTCCCAATTCAGACCTTCCCCTTGTCTTTGGCTCACTGTCTGAACTCAGTAACACGGGGTCCTCCCCGCTTCCTATTGGAGACCTTTTCAGCTAAGAACACTGTCCTAGTAGCCAATACCTTGACTAGAGGGTCTCGGAGGTCACGTCCCTAGGTTACGAAGAACCTTTTTCTGTCCTTCTTTCCAGACCAGATGGTCCTTATTCCTATGCTCAGCTCAAATCCGAGAATTACCTCAAGGTTCCATAAGATCCATAAGATCCAGGGAATCGTCCTATATACATTCAGGACCCAGGCTACTTCCTTCCTTTTAGACACACTGTCTACCTGTTCGTCCTGCACTTTGGCAGTAACAAACTGATTCAAGCCTCGATCAGAACAACTGCGGCCTGGATTGTCCAGTTCATCCATCAGCTTTATAGAGCTAGGATCCTGACTCCTCTGGAGGCAGTGATGGCACGTTTCACCAAGAGTATAGCAGCTTCGTGGGCAGCAGCCCGGTACATGTATCCAGACGTTATCTGCAAGCGGCCTCATGAGCCCCTATTAAAACCTTAATGTCACATTACTTTTCTGAGCTTTCTTCGCTTTTCTTCTGTGATCTTTGGTTTATAAATCCTGTCGGTTGACGGGTCAAAATTAATTTATTGCTGTTCAGCACACCCATCTGTGTGGAATGGCTAGTTATTTCCCACACGTAGGCTGCCATGGAGTCTGTCAGGAAAAAGGAAAATTTATTATCAAATACTTACCATAATTTTCCTTTCCTGATGGACTCCATGGCAGATGGAGTTTCCACCCATCGGTCAAAGAGTAGGCTAGTTACAGAACACAGTCCATACAGGTGAGCTCAATCTTATAGGGTAGGGGGTCCTATAGCATTGGAGAGGAGACAGGGTTAACCCACACTTAGGCTGCCATGGAGTCCATCAGGAAAGGAAAATTACGGTTAGTATTTGATAATAAATTTTCCTTTTTCTATACTGTTTAAAATCCAGTAATACACTGTCTCACCCTGCTCTGCATTTGCTCAGTGGCTCTCAGTTTGTAGGCACTGTTCCAAATTTGTAGAAGCCGATCTACTGACAGCCTAAAGATTTACTAATGCTCAGGGGCTCTGGACCTCTGTAAAATGGCAGCCTCCAGCAAGAAGAAACATGAGCAAAGCTGGAGGAAATTTACAGCAAACACTAATTTTGGTAACATAATTATTAATGTAAAATGTATGTTTCTTGCTACAGAACATCGTTTTTATCAAGTTGTTATGGGTAAAGTTTTCACTTTAAGATTTTGGACTGGTAGTTCGATGGGATTTGTGACATTATCTGGAGGAAGGAGATCATGAGAGAGCTGAGATCAACTTTCTGTAAAGTTTCGGGATGCCCTGGGTTCCAACCGCAGAGGATCCCCAAGATTGCAACCTGGTTGCCGTTTTATGATATAAGCCTGTTTGACTCATAGAACGTACAGTGCCTTGCGAAAGTATTCGGCCACCTTGAACTTTTCAACCCTTTGCCACATTTCAGGCTTCAAACATAAAGATATAAAATTTTTATTTTTTGTGAAGAATCACCAACAAGTGGGACACAATTGTGAAGTGGAACGAAATCTATTGGATTGTTGAAACTTTTTTAACTAATAAAAAAATGAAAAGTGGGGCGTGCAAAATTATTCGGCCCCCTTGCGTTAATACTTTGTAGAGCCACCTTTTGCTGCGATTACAGCTGCAAGTCGCTTGGGGTATGTCTCTATCAGTTTTGCACATTGAGAGACTGAAATTCTTGCCCATTCTTTCTTGCAAAACAGCTCGAGCTCAGTGAGGTTGGATGGAGAGCGTTTGTGAACAGCAGTTTTCAGCTCTTTCCACAGATTCTCAATTGGATTCAGGTCTGGACTTTGACTTGGCCATTCTAACACCTGGATACGTTTATTTGTGAACCATTCCTTTGTAGATTTTGCTGTATGTTTGGGATCATTGTCTTGTTGGAAGATAAATCTCCGTCCCAGTTTCAGGTCTTTTGCAGACTCCAACAGGTTTTCATCCAGAATGGTCCTGTATTTGGCTGCATCCATCTTCCCCTCAATTTTAACCATCTTCCCTGTCCCTGCTGAAGAAAAGCAGGCCCAAACCATGATGCTGCCACCACCATGTTTGACAGTGGGGATGGTGTGTTGAGTGCAATGAGCTGTGTTGCTTTTACACAAAAAAAATCATTTTGCATTGTGGCCAAAAAGTTTGATTTTGGTTTCATCGGACCAGAGCACCTTCTTCCACATGTTTGGTGTGTCTCCCAGGTGGCTTGTGGCAAACTTTAGACGAGACTTTTTATGGATATCTTTGAGAAATGGCTTTCTTCTTGCCACTCTTCCATAAAGGCCAGATTTGTGCAGTGTACGACTGATTGTTGTCCTATGGGCAGACTCTCCCACCTCAGCTGTAGTTCTCTGCAGTTCATCCAGAGTGATCATGGGCCTCTTGGCTGCATCTCTGATCAATCTTCTCCTTGTCTGAGCTGAAAGTTTAGAGGGACAGCCAGGTCTTGGTAGATTTGCAGTGGTCTGATACTCCTTCCATTTCAAAATGATCGCTTGCACAGTGCTCCTTGGGATGTTTAAAGCTTGGGAAATCTTTTTGTATCCAAATCTGGCTTTAAATTTCTCCACAACAGTATTACGGACCTGCCTGGTGTGTTCCTTGCTCTTCATGATGCTCTCTGCGCTTTTAACAGAACCCTGAGACTATCACAGAGCGGGTGCATTTATACAGAGACTTGATTACACACAGGTGGATTATTTTTATCACCATCAGTCATTTAGGACAACATTGGATCATTCAGAGATCCTCGCTGAACTTCTGGAGTGAGTTTGCTGCACTGAAAGTAAAGGGGCCGAATAATTTTGCACGCACCACTTTTCAGTTTTTTATTTGCTAAAAAAGTTTAAAATATCCAATAGATTTCGTTCCACTTCACAATTGTGTCCCACTTGTTGGTGATTCTTCACAAAAAATTAAAATTTTATATCTTTATGTTTGAAGCCTGAAATGTGGCAAAAGGTTGAAAAGTTCAAGGGGGCCGAATACTTTTGCAAGGCACTGTATGTTCTTTTGAGTTCAAACTATCTGGTAAGCCTACATCTGCCTTGGTGGGAGCTTCATTGCACTGGTGTTTTCAGTTTTTATCCATTCCATTTGTATGCCAATGTGGTGAATAGGAGTTTCACTACACACTGTGAACTTTACAGATTTTTCCACGGTCTCTATACATGACTTTTTTGCATTTAATTTTTTAATTCACAAGGCACATGTTATATGTGGTATTTTTGTGATTTTCTGTTTATTTCAATAGTTATTATGGTTTGTAGATTTTATTTGACTCACTGATATTTTGCAATTCACTTTCCATAGTTAATAGTTGGTGTTAACCAACCCAAATATCTAAGCGCTACACTTATACACTTCTGTTATTTCAACAAAATTATCTGTTTGTTGTGTTAGTTGCTGCCACCAGTTTGGGCAGCGCGGGGTACCTTTTTACATCACTTTAAGATGTAGATTGAAGTAACCCAGTGAAATCAGCATTACCCTGAGAAAGAAGCAGGTTTATATGACATACCCATGCTACAACTGGTTAATAGGAGGAACCAGAGTGGCTATCAACAGGACATGCTATAGGACACATCAGAGGTGTTAAATTCTATGGCATTTGGAGGACTACAACTTTCTGCAAATCAGCCACCATACAGGTATAAAACTGCATTTTTCACAGGGTAGTCTAGGTCTATTAAAAAAAAAATAACTTAAAGAATATTTAAGCATTCATTCAGCCATAATTAATTTTCCCTATATTTTTTTTAATATTAATATTTCCTATGATTGCAGGTGCCATCTAGTGCCCATAATATGGTATTTTTCCTGAAATAGCCCACTGTTGAAAATGCCACATTATGGCCACTAGATGGAGCTGAGGATCAGTATGAGAATCGTATTAGACAAAATTGAAGGAACATTTTTTATAAACAGACCCCTTAAACCTCAAGGATAAGTAATATGTTACCTCTATAAAGGAATTATAAGGTTTCTTTAGGTCAATTAGGTGAATACTTCCAATGAGTGGTAAAGGTCTGGGTCCTGGAGGGAGGTTTTTGTTTTTCTGCTGCTTTTGGTTGTTGTAAACTTTGGTCAAGAAAAGGATGACAACGATGGTGACAAGGATCGTCATAGGGTCAATAGAAAACATGTCTGCAGTAATGCCTGGAGGAAAAAACAAATGAAACATTTATATTTAGTGCTAATATGAAGATGCGTTATTCTTACTGTTGCTAGTATTCGCTGGATTAAATGCTTGGAAGAAATAGACCCCACCCTTTATGAACCCAAGCCCCTCCAATAATTCTCATAGGTTCAAGTAGAAACATGAAAATGTTTATCATTTATTATCTGTGTATAAAGGAAATTTGTAAATTCTGTATAAAATCATATTCTTTTTTGTATGGTTTGCCTATGTATTGCATACTGCACTAATTGTGCAGATGGCACTAATAATGTTCTCATTACACGTTGCATTCTTTCAAGTCCTGATTAGAATTTAGCCCGCCTATGTTACGCCCCTTGGTACCATAAAAGTACAATTGTAATATTAATGTGATACCTACGTAATCATGCGTATAAAAAACTTAATTTGTGCCGAATAAACAGAATAGTTATATGGAAAGATGCTGAGTCTATCTTTTTGTGTCTGTTCCATACTGCATTAGTTATTAATAATTTGTAGCCACTAATCAATATGAGAATAGGAGTTGCCTATCTATAAAATTTCAAGAACAGTTGGCACGCTTTGCCTAGTAGGAAATTTACAGGTCGCCCTGAGAATACGAAACAAGGAGCTTGAGACGATCTGGGAATTTTTGAAAATCAGCCGGCTGAGGTAAGCCCTTTGGTTACATTTGAGTTATCAGAATTCCTTGATCGGTAAGGCATTTTCAGGACAAAGGGTACCTATTTTACTCCCTATATTGATTGGTGGTTATATCTTATGTCGTTTGTGTCCACCGGAGTGTTAGATAAGAAAGGGAAGAATAGTGCTGTTAACAGGTTATATGAAGTACACATCTGCTGTAATAGTAGTTTAGAGGAAAGAGGGTATAAGAACATGTAGAGAAGAAAGAAGACTGGCCTGTCATTATGGGCATTAAATTAAGTAAGGGAATGAAGGGTAAGAGACCCTCAAAATGGCCAGTGCAAGAGGAGCGCTAGAGAAAGCTTATTTGCGCAGTATTTGCGCAGTGATTTTTCAAACGCAATTTTTTTGGAAAAAAAAACACTTTTTTAAATTTTAATGCACTGAAACAAACTATATTGCCCACATTTTTGATAAATAAAAAAAGATGATCTTATGCAGAGTACTTGGATACCAAACACGATATGCTTTAAAATTGCGCACAAACGTGCAGCGGCAACAAACTACATACACCTTTAAAAGCCTTTAAAATCCTTTACAGGTTACCACTATAGGTTTACAGAGGAGGTCTACTGCTAAAATGCCCCCTATCTGCCCTCGATCTGACCTTCATGGTGATACCTCACATGCATGGTGCAATTGCTGTGTACATATGACACCAGACCGACGCTTCCTTCGCCTTTGTGCGTGAGCATGGGGTAACAGGGGTGCTTTTTTTTTAGTTATTTAATTTTGCTTTATTATTTTATTTTTAAACTGTTCCTTTCAGGTTTTTTTATCATTTTTATTATTATGTCAGGGAATGTAAATATCCCCTATGATAGCTATAGGTAGTGACAGGTACTCTTTTTTGAAAAAATGGGGTCTATTAGACCCTAGATCTCTCCTCTGCCCTCAAAGCATCTGACCACACCAAGTTCGGTGTGATAAAATGCTTTCCCAATTTCCCAATGGCGCTGTTCATATCTGGCGAAAGCTAAGTCATGATGCTGGTAGCTTCCGGTTTCTTACGCCATAGAGCTGATTGGAGCCATTCTGGTCTTGGATCAGCTCTGTGGTCAGCTGGCGGAAACACCGGCTGCATTCTCGGGTTTCCTGTTGGGACAGGAGAGCCCAAGAAAACCATGGAAGGCGATGAGGGGGGGGCACGTTCCTTCCCACTGCTTGTAAAAGCAGTCTAGAGGCTAATTAGCTGCTAGGATTGTTTTTACATGAAAGCCCACCGCTGGCTGAAAAGAATGATACCAAGATGATACCTAAACCTGCAGGCATCATTCTGGTATAATCACTCAAAGTCCAGCAACATACCAGTACGTTACTGGTCCTTGTTGGGCATATATTGTAATGTTCTTTTTTACATGCAGCCTGTGGGCTGAACGAAAAAAAAAGATTGATCAGTGGGTATGCCCACCATTAGAATACCGCCCTTCATCCACCCACTTCTAATGATGGGCATACATACATGCATTTTTTTTTAACTGTGGTGGTGAAATCACCTCCTACAGCGCTGGAGTCGCTGATTTACGTATTGTGAGAGCAAACGCTGTTGCTGTCAAGATGAATAAATCAGTGCTGCAGCTGAATGGCATACCTAATAAACAAATGATGGTTAACAATAAAACAAAGTAACATTACAGTATAACAGTAAGACCTGCAAAGACCAGTAAATACCTGCAAAGCAAATACAATAAAACATAGTAAAAATAAAATTTTTTAATGCAATCTGTGCCTAAAAAATATATGCCAAAGCATGGGGGTAATCCATCCCTAATGTTAGAAGCAAATCACTCCTCCACCCCTACCCCCATGCTTCAGCATATATGCTCTTTTATATAACTGTGGTGATAAAATCACCTCCTACAGTGCTGGAGTCATGGCTTTACGTATCGTGGGAGCAAATGCTGTTGCTGTCAGAATAAATAAGCCCGTGCTGCATCTGAATGGCGTACCTGCTAAGCAAATGATGTTTAACAATAAACCAACAAAGTAACATTACAGTATAACAGTAATGCCCCGTACACACGGTCGGATTTTCCGATGGAAAATGTCCGATCGGAGCGTGTTGTCGGAAATTCCGACCGTGTGTGGGCTCCATCGGACATTTTCCATCGGATTTTCCGACACACAAAGTTGGAGAGCAGGAGATAAAATTTTCTGACAACAAAATCCGTTGTCAGAAATTCCGATCGTGTGTACACAAATCCGACGGACAAAGTGCCACGCATGCTCAGAATAAATAAAGAGATGAAAGCTATTGGCCACTGCCCTGTTTATAGTCCCGACGTACGTGTTTTACGTCACTGCGTTCAGAACGATCGGATTTTCCGACAACTTTGTGTGACCGTGTGTATGCAAGACAAGTTTGAGCCAACATCCGTCGGAAAAAATCCTAGGATTTTGTTGTCGGAATGTCTGAACAAAGTCCGACCGTGTGTACGCCCTATAAGACATACCATACCTGCAAAGCAAATACAATAAAACACAGTAAAAATAAAACATTACAGTTCTAAAATACAGGAACATAAGAGAGAGAATAATAGATATAGAACAATAGAGAGCGAACAATAAAGTGGACAATAGAGAGCGAACATAAGAGAGAGAGAGAATAATAGAGAGAGAAGAAAAATAAAACCAAACTATTTTTGGCTTTTTATTTTTTGTGTTTTGTTTTTTTTTGCACTTTTATATAAACTGTAAACTGTAAACGTTCCAGATTAGGGTCTTTCAAAATGTGATGGCCATCTCATCTTTTGAGACCCTGTGTAAGTGTGCCCTTGGACTGTGTAGTGCTGTATCTGACGCTAATACTCCACTAGTAGCGTCACCGATGCAGAGACCAGGTTGGTCAGGACAGGAGGGACATTAAAAGCGGGTGTCACGCCTATATCTGCGTTTTCTGCAGACACGACATCTTCTTAGGGATGTTCTTTGGGCAGGGGTACCAGAGAGGACATACGGAAAATGCCTCTCATGCAGCCGGCTCACTGCATTTGCGTTGGGAAGGTGGAGCATAGCACCGTCTGGACAAAAGGGCTGTGACAATCTCTTCCTGGAATTTTAGGTAGGATCTAGTTTGTCCTGAAGCTTTGTATAGCACAAAAGCATTCAGCAGAGCCAATTGGAATAAATATACAGATCCTTTTTTTTACCAGCGTCTGGCCTTACGGGCAATAAGGTACGGCGCCAACTGGTCAATGAGGTCCGCCCCTCCCATGTTAAGGTTGTATTCGTGGACACAGAGGGGTTTCTTCACAACACCAGTCGCCATAGGAATTTGGACTGTCGTATCTGTGTGAAGGGAGGACAGAACGAAAACATTCCGTGAATCCCTCCACTTCACTGCTAACAAATTATTACACTTCAAGCAGGCTCTCTCACCCCGTCTAAGTTGGTATTTTACAAGTCGTTGGGGGAAGCCCTGGCAATTAGATCGCACTGTGCCACATGCGCCAATTCCATAATCAAAAAGGTGACTAAAAAGTGGCACGCTTGTGTAATAATTGTCCGCGTACAAGTGGTACCCCTTTCCAAATAAGGGTGACACCAAGTCCCACACAATCTTACAAGCGCTCCCTATGTAGCCTGGGCAGTTCCCCGACTCCACGTGACTATCTCTTCCCTCGTAAACTGTAAAACTTTATGTATAGCCTGTTGCCCTGTCACAGAGCTTATACATCTTGACCCCATATCTGGCACGCTTGCTGGGAAGATACTGTTTGATAGACAAGCGGCCAGAAAACGTAATCAATGCAGACAACTTGATCGGAAGTAAACAAGGCTGCAAACTGGTTGAAGTGGTTTATGAGGGGACAAAATTTGTGGAGCCGATCGTATCCAGGGTCACCCCGAGGACAACAGAGTTCATTGTCATTGAAATGCATGAACCACAAGATCTGCTCATATCGTGTAGTGCCATGAAGGCAGAGAACACGGGCATATGGTAAATTGGGTCAGTGGACCAATATGACCGCAACTCACTATTTTAAACTATGCCCATGAGGTGGGATAGGCCCAGGAAGGTCTTAAATTCGGAAACCGTAATTGGTTCCCAATCTCTGGCAAGGGTCAACTGGGGATTAGCGGCAATGAATTGACCAGCATACAAATTGCTTTGGTCCACAATAGATCTATAGAGATCTTCCGTGAAAAACGGGATAAAAATCGAAAGACGTAAAATCAACTGTTTCCACCTGAATTCCGGGTTGGCCAGTGAATGGGGGAAGTACGGGTGCTGCAGAAGTGGTGGGCTCCCAATTCGGATTGGCAAATGCAGAAGGAAGGCTATGGGCTTGAAGGGCCTGTGTTTGTCTTCTTCTTGGTTGCGTGCGGGGCACTACTTGTGCTAGCCACCTCACCTGCTTGAACTGCACTTATGGGACTCGCCACGTCGCCAAGTGTTACTGCAGTGCCTGGATGTACGACCAGGATGTACTAGGCCGCTGGTGCTTGCCAGTTCACCAGAAGGATGAGCGGCACTAGTACTGGCTCTCTGCTCAATACGAGAGCCCTGCGGTTCTTAAACCTCAACAACAGCAGAAGAACGGGGTCGGGTACGCCTGACCTTGACAGGGACCACTACTCTGTCATCAGAGCTATCTGTCAGGGTGCTGCTGCTGTCTACTGGTTCGTATTCTGAGCCAGAATCGGACATATGGGTGACTTCCTCCTCACTCTCATCTGTCAGACTCAGAAACGTGTAGGCCTCTTCACTAGTGTACCTTCGATTGGACATTGTGGCCTCTAAATGTATTGGTACAACTAGTGAGTAGGGATGAGCCGAACACCCCCCGGTTCGGTTCGCACCAGAACCCGCGAACGGACCGCAAGTTCGCACGAACGTTAGAACCCCATTGACGTCTATGGGACTCGAACGTTCGAAATCAAAAGTGCTCATTTTAAAGGCTAATTTGCATGGTATTGTCCTAAAAAGGGTTTGGGGACCCGGGTCCTACCCCAGGGGACATGTATCAATGCAAAAAAAACTTTTAAAAACGGCCGTTTTTTCGGGAGCAGTGATTTTAATGATGCTTAAAGTAAAAAAAAAAAAGTGAAATATTCCTTTAAATATCGTACCTGGGGGGTGTCTATAGTATGCCTGTAAAGTGACGCGTGTTTCCCATGTTTAGAACAGTCCCTGCACCAAATGTCATTTTTAAAGGAAAAAATCTCATTTAAAACTGCTTGCGGGTTTAATGTCATGTCGGGTCCTGGCAATATGGATGAAAATCAGTGAGACAAACGGCATGGGTACCCCCCAGTCCATTACCAGGCCCTTTGGGTCTTGTATGGATATTAAGGGGAACCCCGCACCCAAATTAAAATAAGGAAAGGTCCCTATATACTCTGAACAGCAGTATACAGGCGGTGCAAACAAGACAGGGACTGTAGGTTTGTTGTTAAGTAGAATCTCTTTGTAATTTTGAACATTTTTAATGTGTTTAGCTCCAGCCAAAAAATCTTTTCTAAGCTTTTTGGAAAACATAGGGAAGGGTTATCACCCCTGTGACATTTGTTTTGCGTCTTTCCTCCTCTTCAGAAGATTTCACCTCACTTTTTTGTCCCAATGAAAAATGTTTTTTGAAAATTTGGGTTTTTTTGTGGAACAAGGATTGGAAAGCATCAGTGGAAAGGAGAAATTGTTTTCCCATATTAACTCTTACATGAGAGAATTTCCCTTCCTATGGGTAGATTTCATCTCACTTCCTGTTGTCTCCTTCCGTTTGCAAGTAGGAGTCGTTTGTAAGTTAGATGTTTGAAAGTAGGGTCCTGCCCTATATACTCAGCAGAAATTTGGGCCTTAGGTGTTGCTGTGGCCAAAACACTGTAAGCCCTCACAGGGCCCTGCTGTGAAATATTAGATCAAGAATTGTAATTACATGCCCCTGTTGAACAGGAGCTGAAAAATTAGGCCTTAGGCACTGGTGCTGGTGCCACAACACTGCAACCCCTCACAGACACTCTAGTTGGAACGCAGGAACGAGCACTGCTGCAAAGTATTGCATCAAAAATTGTAATTACACGCCCCTGTTAGACAGGGGCAGAAAAATTGGGCCTTAGGCACTGGTGCTGGTGCCACAACACTGCAACCCCTCACAGACACTCTAGTTGGAACGCAGGAACGAGCACTGCTGCAAAGTATTGCATCAAAAATTGTAATTACACGCCCCTGTTAGACAGGGGCAGAAAAATTGGGCCTTAGGCACTGGTGCTGGTGCCACAACACTGCAACCCCTCACAGACACTCTAGTTGGAACGCAGGAACGAGCACTGCTGCAAAGTATTGCATCAAAAATTGTAATTACACGCCCCTGTTAGACAGGGGCAGAAAAATTGGGCCTTAGGCACTGGTGCTGGTGCCACAACACTGCAACCCCTCACAGACACTCTAGTTGGAATGCAGGAACGAGCCGTGCTGCAAAGTATTACATCAAAAATTGTAATTACACGCCCCTGTTATACAGGGGCTGAAAAATTGTGCCTTAGGCACTGGTGGTGGCGCCCAGAACCAAAAATGTTCTTACAAGCTATCAGCGTGATGATTGAGGAGGAAGAGGATAATTACTCAGGGATAATCACTCAGCATCAGCATAGGCAGTCTTTGAAGGGATCTGAAAAAAATTATTCAGTTACATCAGCATCAGGTGCTTGGTAGCTGGTGGTGATCCAAGACTGATTCATTTTTATGAAGGTCAGCCGATCGACCGAGTCAGTGGACAGACGCACCCTGTGATCGGTTACCACGCCTCCAGCAGCACTGAATGTACGTTCCGAAAGAACGCTGGATGCAGGACAGGCCAGTAGCTCAATTGCATACTGTGCAAGCTCTGGCCAGTGATCCATCCTCAAGACCCAGTAACCCAGAGGATTTTCGGTGGGAAAGGTGTCCAAGTCTGATCTTGCCCCTAGGTATTCCTGCACCATGTAAAACAGACGCTGGCGATGGTTGCTGGAACCGATCATACCTTGGGGCTGCGGACCAAAAAATTGTCTGAACGCATCGGTCAGACGGCCACCTTCTCCACCGCTCCTTCTTTGACTGACCGAAGCCTCAGCAACACGTTGTCCAGAAACAGGAGTTTGTAACCTCCCAGTCTCTGGGAACGCGTTGCACAGACCTTTCTGCAAGGCCTCCCGAAGATGTTTCATCCTCTGCTCCCTCTGCGATGGCAAGATAAGGTCCGCAACCTTACCCTTGTAACGTGGATCAAGGAGGGTTGCCAGCCAGTATTGGTCCTTCTCCTTGATACCACGAATACGAGGATCCTTACGCAGGCTTTGCAGGATCAGGGAGGCCATGCAGCGTAGGTTTGCTGAGGCATTTGGTCCGGAGTCCTCTGGGTCACTAAGGACAACAACGTCCGCAGCCACCTCCTCCCAGCCACGTACAAGTCCATGTGTTCCTTGGGACTGATCCCTTAAAGACTGCTGATGCTGAGTGCCAGGCTCCACCTCCATACTGACACAATCTTCCTCCTCCTCCTCCTCCTCCTCCTCGTCCTCTTCCTGTGTGATCGGCGGGCACGCAGGAACACTGTCTGGATAAAGGGGGCCTTGAGAGCTAAGGAAGTCCTCCTCTTCCTGCCTCTGTTCTGCCTCAAGTGCCCTGTCCATTATTCCACGCAGCGTGTGCTCCAACAGGTGGACAAGGGGGACAGTGTCACTGATGCATGCACTGTCAGTGCTCACCATCCTCGTGGCCTCCTCGAATGGTGACAGGACAGTGCATGCATCCCTGATCATGGCCCACTGGCGTGGGGAAAAAAAACCAAGGTCCCCTGACCCTGTCCTGGTGCCATAGTCGCACAGGTACTCATTGATGGCCCTCTGCTGCGTGTGCAGCCGCTGCAGCATGGCCAACGTCGAGTTCCACCTGGTGGGCATGTCACAGATTAGGCGGTTCTTGGGCAGGTTAAACTCCTTTTGGAGGTCCGTCAGCCGAGCACTGGCATTATATGACCGGCGGAAATGCACACAGACTTTCCTGGCCTGCCTCAGGACATCCTGTAAGCCCGGGTACCTGCCCAAGAACCGCTGCACCACCAAGTTAAGGACGTGAGCCAAACAGGGCACATGGGTCAGTTGTCCCTGTCGGAGGGCAGAGAGGAGGTTGGTGCCATTGTCGCAAACCACCATTCCTGCCTTAAGTTGGCGTGGCGTCAACCACCTCTGAACCTGCCCCTGCAGAGCTGACAGAACCTCTGCCCCAGTGTGGCTCCTGTCCCCCAAGCACACCAGCTCAAGCACCGCATGGCATCTTTTGGCCTGCGTACTTGCGTAGCCCCTTGAACGCCTACGGAGCACCGCTGGTTCCGAGGAAGAGGCCATGGAGGAAGAAGAAGAGGAGGGGGTGGAGGAGAGAGGTGTGTCACAATCAGCATTTTGGAGGCGTGGTGGCGGAACAACCTCCAACACTACTGCACCTTGTCCTGCATCCTTCCCAGCTGCCAGCAGAGTCACCCAATGCGCCGTGAAACTTAAGTAACGTCCCTGTCCATGCCTGCTGGACCATGAGTCAGCGGTAATATGCACCTTACCGCTGACCGCCCTGTCCAGCGAGGCATGGACATTGCCTTCCACATGCCGGTAGAGAGCCGGAATCGCCTTCCGTGAGAAAAAGTGGCGTTTGGGTACCTGCCACTGAGGAACCGCACATTCCACAAACTCACGGAAGGGGGCAGAGTCTACCAACTGAAAAGGCAGCAGTTGAAGTGCTAGCAATTTTGCCAAGCTAGCATTCAACCGCTGGGCATGTGGATGGCTGGGAGCAAACTTCTTTCGGCGGTGCAGCAGCTGGGGCAGGGAAATTTGCCTGGTACAATCTGACGTCGGTGTACCAAAAGCAGATTGCCCACAAGTACTTGGCTGTGACACACCTAATTCTACACCTTCATTCCTCTCACTGCAGGTCTCAGAGAGGACTGAAGGTCTAGTGGGGTTGGAAATCTCAGCTGATGAGGAGCAAGGAGAGATCCTCTTTGTTCTTTGGTGTGGTTAGATATGCTTGCCAACGAACTGCATGGCAGGTCAACATATGTCTGGTCAAGCATGTGGTACCCAAGCGGGAGATGTTTTGGCCACGCGAGATACGCTTGAGACATATGTTGCAAATAGCAGCGGTGCGATCTGATGCACTCGTCTCAAAAAAGGCCCACACCAAAGAACTTTTTGAATAACGCGCAGAGACTGCAGCGCCCTGCACATGTGGAGCTTTGGGGTGTGATGCAGTCAATGTGCTGCCCTTAGGCTGGCCCCTGGAGGGCATCCTGCCTCGTTGGTGATGTGCCGCCTCCTCCTCCTCCTCCTCCTCCTCTCTCCTATCAGGCACCCACGTTGAGTCAGTGACCTCATCATCCCCTCCCTCCTCATCACTGGAGCAAACCTGGCAGTATGCTGCAGCAGGGGGAGCATGACTGCCAGATTGCTGTCCTTCTTGGGCACCCCCTCTGTCCGTGCTCATGTTACTGCCTTCATCGAGCTCAGTATCATCATCAGAGCCTTCCAAACGCTGGGCATCCTCCTGGAGCATGTACCCAACACTGTGGTCAAACAGTTCGAGGGAATCCTCATGAGGACATGGTGGAGCTAGGGAAGGAGTCACTGATGACATTGAGCTGAGGGAAGAGGCCGCTGCTTTGCCAGACAAAGCACCCTGGGCATGGGTGAGAGAGGATGAGGAGGATGAGGACGGCTTGGTCATCCACTCGACCAAGTCTTCCGCATGTTGCGGCTCAACACGGCCAGCTGCCGAAAAAAAGGCCAAGCGTGTCCCATGGCCACGTGCTGATGAGGATGCACCGTCTCCACGACCAGCACTAGACACAGAGCCTGCTTGCCCTCTCTTATTGGCTTGTGACTGTCTGCCTCTCCTTCTTGGCCTTCCAGACATACTAATGGCCTGTAGCTGCACTAAGCTGGGATAGAACACCTGTAATTTTCTTCAGGTAGCTTTATATACTGTAACCAGACAAGCCTGCCTGTCAGTAGGAAGATAACAGGAACGGATCTAGCTGAACACTGTGAGCAGGACACACTGTACTAAATGTAAATAGTCTAGCTGCCTGACCGTGGTACTAATAGGATCAAAAAGAACACCTGTAATTTTCTTCAGGTAGCTTTATATACTGTAACCAGACAAGCCTGCCTGTCAGTAGGAAGATAACAGGAACGGATCTAGCTGAACACTGTGAGCAGGACGCACTGCACTGAATGTAAATAGCAGGAACGGATCTAGCTGAACACTGTGAGCAGGACGCACTGCACTGAATGTAAATAGCAGGAACGGATCTAGCTGAACACTGTGAGCAGGACGCACTGCACTAAATGTAAATAGCAGGAACGGATCTAGCTGAACACTGTGAGCAGGACGCACTGCACTGAATGTAAATAGCAGGAACGGATCTAGCTGAACACTGTGAGCAGGACGCACTGCACTGAATGTAAATAGCAGGAACGGATCTAGCTGAACACTGTGAGCAGGACGCACTGCACTAAATGTAAATACCAGGAACGGATCTAGCTGAACACTGTGAGCAGGACGCACTGCACTGAATGTAAATAGCAGGAACGGATCTAGCTGAACACTGTGAGCAGGACGCACTGCACTGAATGTAAATAGCAGGAACGGATCTAGCTGAACACTGTGAGCAGGACGCACTGCACTAAATGTAAATACCAGGAACGGATCTAGCTGAACACTGTGAGCAGGATGCACTGCACTGAATGTAAATAGCAGGAACGGATCTAGCTGAACACTGTGAGCAGGACGCACTGCACTGAATGTAAATAGCAGGAACGGATCTAGCTGAACACTGTGAGCAGGACGCACTGCACTGAATGTAAATAGCAGGAACGGATCTAGCTGAACACTGTGAGCAGGACGCACTGCACTGAATGTAAATAGCAGGAACGGATCTAGCTGAACACTGTGAGCAGGACGCACTGCACTAAATGTAAATACCAGGAACGGATCTAGCTGAACACTGTGAGCAGGACGCACTGCACTGAATGTAAATAGCAGGAACGGATCTAGCTGAACACTGTGAGCAGGACGCACTGCACTGAATGTAAATAGCAGGAACGGATCTAGCTGAACACTGTGAGCAGGACGCACTGCACTGAATGTAAATAGCAGGAACGGATCTAGCTGAACACTGTGAGCAGGACACACTGCACTAAATAGTCTAGATAGAAGATAACAGGAACGGATCTAGCTAAACTGAATACAGTGTATATATATATATGCAACACCTGGGATGCATATATATACACAATACACTGTAAGTGCAGCTAACTGACTGACTGTTCTGCCTAATCTATCTAACTCAAATCAAATGACACTGTCTCTCTCTCTCTCTATCTCTCAGCACACCGGAACACACACTACACAGGGCCGCCGTGCAGGCGGCCTTATATAGTGTGGGGTGTGTACTAAATCCCCTGAGCCATAATTGGCCAAAGCCACCCTGGCTTTGGCCAATTACAGCTCTCTCTACTGACGGCGCTGTGATTGGCCAAGCATGCGGGTCATAGTGCATGCTTGGCCAATCATCAGCCAGCAATGCACTGCGATGCCGCAGTGAATTATGGGCCGTGACGCGCCACACGAATTTGGCGCGAACGGCCCATATCGTTCGCAATTCGACGGACGGTCGAACAGCCGATGTTCGAGTCGAACATGGGTTCGACTCGAACACGAAGCTCATCCCTACTAGTGAGTCTCACAGGAAAAAAAGCTCCTGACTGTCAGAGACTGCTTCAAAGGCTACCAAAAAAACTGTTAGCATTTGCAGGGATCAGGCCTGACTCTGCAAATGCTGCAGTTATGTGTTTGTGTTTTGTAAGTGACAGTAATTGATTGATACTGCACTTGGGTGGGCTGGGCTAGGCGGAGGGGCTAAACGAAGGTGCTAGCATGTATCTGGGCTGATCCCGCTAACGCTGCATTTTTGGGAACCCTAAACTACTGGGTACACTAGTATAGATCTGATCAGATCAGATATTGATCCGTTCAGATACTATACTACTTAGGGAGGTGTATGGTGTGTGCGTGGGTGTTAGCGCTACTGGCACTAATATAACACTGCCTGGGGCGACGCAGACCCTGACTGACGCTAAAACCTGATCTATAAATTGGCATGCTAGGGCCAATTTAGACAGGAGCCAATTAACCTACCAGCGTGTCTTTGGAGTGTGGGAGGAAACCGGAGTACCCGGAGGAAACTCCAGGCAGGTAACGTCATGGTTCGGATTCAAACTAGCAACCCTTTTGCTGCTAGTCAAAGGTGCCAACCACTACACCACTGTGCTGCCAGTGATTGAATGACCTCCTGAGATTACAATGCAGCAGGTCATTTTCTTGACACAGGACCCGGAAAACAGCAGCAATCACTGTAGTAGCAGTGACTACTACAAGAATTTCCAGCTTCCACAGGGATCCCACGTGTATGGCACATGCATAACTACAACTCCAGCCCAAGCTGGACCAAAATAATTGTGCAATACAAACATACCTGTTGTTCAGTTTTAAAGGATAAGTCCACCTTTCATAAAACGTTACATATTGTGAAAGAGCTGCCCCCCCCGCTGTTCCCCGATCCCCCATTTTGACAGCTAGTGGGGGAAATCTTCTCCCTCCACTAGCTATCAAAATTTTTAAAAAACGCAGCCATGCAGGGCTCCACCTGCCTGGCAACGTCACTCATTCACAGTGTTCTGTGAATGGAAACAACAGTCCAACAGTCATAGGGGTCAATTCACTAAGCTTCACCGCATGCGTAAGGGTATTAATGTTACTCATTTGCATAAATGATCACATGTGTTAAATAAAGTCAAATTCATAAAAAAATTAATAATATGCGGTAAACAACAAACAAAAAAATTGTCAGTAAATATTGCAAAAAATTGTGCAATAATCTGTTAAGTCCAAATCACAAATGAAACAGGAACTAAAAAAAGGTGCAATATCTAACACCACCCTTTTGGTGGCGATAACTAGTGTGGTACCAGAAAGAGGGGCCTATTTCAAACAGTCTGCTGATCACTGGTGCAATGCTTTACAGGCCCCTACAACAAAAAAATAATAAATGCACATTTTTTTACCTGCAAAAAAATGTGCATTATTTTGTTAAAAGGGGAACTTGTTCTTTAATTCACTCATATACTCATTTCTATTTCTCACTTTATCTTTGTACAATGGTGAAGTGTTTTTTAGTGTGTCCCCAATTACTGTATTTGTTCTGAGTCATCTGAGTCATACAGTATGAATAAAAGAACTTACAAAAAAAACCTGCAGTCTTGCTGTGCAGGTATACACTGTGCAAACTGTGCAATGTGCACATTGAATAAAGGTCAAATAGGTCAGGGGCTACTTACTTTGAGCCGTGTCAGTATTGTGATCGTCTCTTTTCTATGGTGTCAGAGGGAGTTATTTGTTCTATACAAGCCTGGTTGAATGTCTAAACTACAATCTGTACAGACTGATTGTTATTTGGCCTTAGTAGTACAACAATCACTACTCTGCTCCACCCTCTGACACAAAGAGCAAAGTCAACCGAGTTCTTCTAGGCAGTGCAGTGTGCTCACTGTTGTGCATTGCCAGGGAGCAAATACTGTACGTAATTTTATTATCAAAGTGTTCACTTTATTACATGCATGTAAACCTTAGCACACACCACAAATTAAAGTGCAAACTAAACTCACCTCCACTCCAGCAATGCGATAACCTGGAGCTTCCTGACTGGCTGCTGGCATCTTTGGCCAGTCTTCTTCTGGATTTCAATCTTTGACCATTATGATTGGCCAGGCTGAGATAACATCACTCCTGTGCATGTGCAGAGTGAACAGGCAGGTAATAATACGTTAAAAAAAAGAAGAGGCATAACATAACTGTACTATATTAACCACTTGTTTACCGGGCACTTTCACCCCCTTCCTGCCCAGGCCAATTTTAAACTTTCAGCGCTGTAGCACTTTGAATGACAATTGCGCGGTCATGCAACACTGTACCCAAATGAAATTTTTATCATTTTTTTCACACAAATAGAGTTTTCTTTTGGTGATAATTAATCACCACTGCATTTTTTTTTGCTAAACAGACCGAAAATTAAAAAAACAAAATGTTTTTCTTATTTTGTTATAAAATTTTGCAAACAGGTAATTTTTCTCCTTCACTGATGGGCACTGATAGTCTGCACTGATAAACTGCACTGATGGGCACTGATAGTCTGCACTGATAAACTGCACTGATGGGCACTGATGATGCGGCACTGATAGGCAGCACTTGTGGGCACTGATGAGGCGGCACTGGTGGGCGCTGATCAGGAGGCACTTATGAGGCTGTACTGATGGGTGGCACTAATAGGTGGCACTGATAGGCACTGATAGGTGACACTGAAGGGCACTAATAGGTGGCATGGAGAGGTTGCACTGATGGGTACTGATAGGTGGTACTGATGGGCACTGATAGGTGGCACCAATGGGCACTAATGGGCACACTGATGGGCACTGATCAGAGGTACTGATGATATGGCACTGATGGGCACTGATTGGCAGCACTGATAGGCACTGATAGGTGGCACTGGTGGACACTGATTAGTAGTACTGATGGGCCCTGACAGATGGCACTAGTGGGCATGGATTTTCAGCACTGGCAGGCACTGGTTACCGGCTGACAGCGCGAAGAAAAAAAAAATCTAGTTACAGTATAAACAGACACAGGAAGATTTGCGAGCGAGAGGCAAATATAAAAATATCATGTTACAGCTGTGTGTTTGTAGCCTGTTTGCAGAGAAGAGCAAAGATAAGAAACAGTGCATAGTCCAGAAAATCAAGCTGTCTCCCAGAAAGGTCTATGTGACAGTAATTTATAGGTTTGTGCATCTATAATGTTTGCAACAGATTTACCACTGGAGATTAGACATCTTTTCACAGCAAACATTCACCGAATTGGGTAATGGAACAAAGTCATAATAAAATCTGTCTCATTTCTCTCTGGTCTAGGATCGTAAAGAAAAAGGGGGGAAAAAGCCTATTTATAGCCCCCCCCACGCCTTTCCTCATGGGATCTGAGGAAGCGGCAGCTGTTTTAAATCTATTCCAAAAGTTTTGAAAATGGGGTAATTTCATTTGCCAGCAAAAATTATCCAATAAAAATAAGTAATTTGTAAATTTAGTATAGGGTAGGTCAGTTAAGTCATGTACTCCACCAATGAATGATTGAGTAGCAGGGTACCTCTATAAATATGGCCTACTGGCTATGGACCGTTGACAGTTGCCAGTTGCCAGAACAATTTGAAGAGGACAGCTCCCATCCCTTTTTGCGGCCATAGTATTGATGACTTCCGACTGCTCTTCTGGCACTGTCAGGTCTCTTATGCAGCAACTGCTTGAAAGAGCCGGATCCGAAGATATGGCTTGGTTAAAAACAAGTACAGCTACTCAGGGGATCTCAGGTGTCGATTCCATGGATGTCATCCCTTCTGTTCCGGTTTCTGAGCTGCGTCATCACGGAAATGGACGGAGGCCAGAGATAGCAGAAGTTCTTGCGTCAGCTGACCGGGTATTGATGTCAAGGGAGCCAAACGAATCTGTGGGCAGGACTAACAGCGGTAGTCTCGGGAAGAGGAGGCGTGTTCAGAGACAAAGCTTTAGTCCATCCCCGAATGTAGCTACCTCACACCGATCAGCTGGGCTGGCCTCCTTGAAAGGTAAGCGAGTGTCTGCCAGCTCAGATGCAGTGTCGTCGGGATTACAGGATCGCAGTCGACCGCCACCTTGTGACGCATCAGGCAGAGCTTCTAACAGGCTTGCTATGAGGGATGTTAGGAATACTGTAGCTCTTCACGTCCAACTTCGGCCAGCTGTGTATCTGAGGGCACTATACCAGACGAAGCTACGCCCATTGAAGGAAGCAAAACGCGTTGACGTCACAGCTGTCATGTGACGCCGGCTTACGCGATGTCCCCCGTGCACGGGAAGTACTAGGAATAGCCACTGGATCAGCGCAGCCGCGCTCCATACCCACACGCACAGCGTGTCCCAAACCGACGAGCAGTACCGGCACTGTGGACGGAAGGTGGAACCATTTGGAGCTGTCTCCATAACCAGGGACGAATGATACACAGATGATGTAGGTGATCAGCGAGTCTGAATAAGACGCCCAAGCCGAACAACAGGAGCGGTAAGACGCCTACACATCACACAGTTATTGTATCTGCCCATGGAACGAGACTGCACAAGGGAGGAAACAAAAGCCGGGCAGACTTGTACACCAGTAAGTCAGCCGCTGCAGCAGTTACCAGTGATTAATTTACAAACAGCTGACCTAGTCGCTCTCATTTTCCAACAGCCTATAGCCTTGATCCGGAATATATCGGATACCTTGATGTATGGATAAGATACCAGTGACTTTCCATGGCCAATGCATCCCAGATAGCTGGTTAAACCCCACCTGCACGCACATTTTAGGAAGTCCTAACATTGCAGTTAGGGGCTTTGTATACTAAGAAACAAGATATTGGTGATTGCAAGACAGGTCATTTACCATCCCCCGGGGGTTACCCGCAGGAAATCAGCACAGCATGGTGAAATTTTTCCCTTGGGCAATGCCTAATCACCTTTCTTCTATGAATTTTTCTAACTGATATATTTTTTCAATCATTCTGCTGTCCTTTTTTCCTTTGCGGGTAAACGCTTAATAGTTGAAGTCCGGACATTTGCTGTGTGTGTGTGTGCGTGGGAGTGTAGTGTCTTATCCTTGATCCACCCCCACAAGGATAGTACAGCTGTGTTGTATGCTGTTGTGTTTGTCTGTGCTTGTATGTAATTTTAGTCTTTACGGGTAACTCATCAATTGCATGAGACCCGCTAATCACCTTGCATGGAATTGTATTGTGTTTGTACACACATGATTATCTATCATAGTCTAAAGAATAAATTTTGTAAATTTTAACCAACTGATTCATAATTTCTGCTGCATAGGTAGCTACTTTTTAAGTCTTGGTAGCGTTACTCAGACTTGTGGTACACATATGCACTATACCATTACAAGACAACCAAATTTCGTATCAGCAGATTCCTGTATTATTGACACCACAGCAGTTTGAACCAGGTGAATCTCCTCACTCTACTTTGCGAGGTGGGTCTCATACTATACAATTTTTAACCAAACTGTCTTCCTCATTAAGTAACATTATTACAGGTATTGCTGTTCCCAGTAATGCAACAGATTTGAATGGAATTGGTATTTCTGAGCCTGCAGCAATAGTGTGTCTGCCATAGATGCTCCTCAGCAACCTTCACATCCGCCCAATATTGGCAATGTTGTTCCTGGTAACGATGTGGATCATAGATTGCATACTTATACAGGTTCTTCAGTTTCAATTACGAACGCCTCTTCGGGCAAGTCAGAATTATATAAAGATAAAGAAGTAATGCCTTGTATACTCTAACCGTTTTCATTTACCTATGGGTGTTAAAGAAATTATTTGGAATGGTGAATACCTAGGTTTGTTAACATTATTGCCGTCTTCTAAAGAATTCCTTTTTAAAATGGAAAAAAAAGTTTGATAAGATTGAGGATGAATGGAGAAAGCCTATTACAAAATCAATTTTTAATTGGCTTCAAGCTTTTTCAATTTTTTCTAGCGTTCTTTGTGTGAAGTTTCCGAATAAAAGTCCAGGACTTTTCCAACATATGGACATTTTTCTGGAGGCTTATCGTAACTTCGGAGGGTATTCCTGGTTTACTTATGATGAGGCATTCAGACATAAATTGAGTGTTCACCCTTCGTTACAATGATCAATTAACTTTACATTCCTTTAGAATAGGTGCAGCCACAGAAGCTGCAAAGATTGGTTTTCATGCAGATTTTATTAAAAAGTTGGGTAGATGGCAATCTCATACTTACAAACTGTATATCCATCCTAACTCTTTTATTTAACTTTATTTATTTCAGATCAGTTAACTATTGTTTGGATTCTTGGCCACTCCTTTGTGTACTGGGCTCAGAAGCGAGCATCAGCAGGATCTTATTCTGCTTATTTAAGTCTTGATTCTTCTTTTAAAATTTACTGGAGAGGAATGAGGTGGAGTGACTTCCAATCTGAGTTTTATAGATTATTTGATTGTTGGCCACAACCTGATATTCTCATTATTCATTTTGGTTGCAACGACATAGGTCAAGTTAAAGACTTTAGATTCAATTTTTAACATTCAGCATACTCTTAATCTTATTAGATTGTCTTTTCCAAATTTAAAAATAGTATTTTCCGAAATGATACCCCGATTTCGCTGGCTTGACTCTTTCTTCTTGCGCCCTTTCGAAAAAATTTGAAAGCATGTAAATAGAAACATTAATACATTTTTGTTGCAACCATTTGGGTTCACTTTTCGGCACTTAGAATTAGAAGGTGATTCTAGAATATGAATCCTGTCCATGAGGACGGGGTTCATTTATCGAATATTGGGCTTGATATTTTAAACAATGATTTCCAGACTTGCATCGAAAAAGCCGCGTGCTGGGGTTAGGTGACAGCCAGTATGCTTACCATACTTCCTGTCTGTTGGGGTAAATTTGTTTTGCTTATTCAGAAGATAGAATATTATTCAGCCTGAGCTGTAGTGGCTGGGTTGTTATATACTTTTAAGTGATGTTATATAAAGAATTTTAATATGGATTCAGTAAATGTTTATAGAGTATAAAAATGTTTAAATTTTATTAAACCAATAAAATAGTCGCGGCCTAAATATTTACCCAATAAAATTTTATTACAAATATAAATTGCTTGTCTGGATTATATATATATATATATATATATATATATATATATATATATATATATATATATATATATATATATATAAGTAGAAATGCCTGCTGCCTTCTATCCCATGACTTCCTGCGCAACAGAACTGAAAACAACACCCACCCCGTCACAGCTGTCACTCAAATCAGTGCCATTTAAACTGCTACATGCATGCATGGTTGAGATCATTTTTAGCACTATGCCATTTTTTTTCTCAGCACCAGAACCTACCTTTTCTTGTGGTGAAAGCTAAGTCAGATATAGTAAGTGAGGACAGAAAATTCTTAGGGATAGACTGCAACAAGCAGCCTGAAAAACCCATAGGAATGCTGGGGGAGGATAATTTTGGACTTTTTCTGTCGGCATTTCCGACGGACTTAGATAGAGAACATGCTCTAAATTTTTCCGTCGGAAATGCAGACGGAGCTTGTCCCATTGGCAAGTCCGACGGTGTGCGCATTATTGTATAATGTTCAGTCCCCTCCTGACTAGCTTGTCACATTTATTTGATGGGCTGTCTACATTTATATACTGTACAAAGCATTGCCTATATATACACATGTTCACTAATAGTCTGAACAATTCATATTTTTTAACACGGTTTATTGTACACAATATTGTTTAGAAATACATTTGTACAATGGTCCACCAGGATTTGCTCAAAAAGTCTAAATGACAGTAATAAAGTCAAAACTTTACCCATAACCTCTCTGGTGAATTATTACATATATAATCTAAAGAAAATACAAAGAATAGAACCTGGGGCAGTTATCTGGGATCCAACGTAGATGTACTATAGATTCACTCTATGGGTCTCAGATACTGTGAATCTTTTAGGGGAAGTTTTGTTCAGCCTGGTGGTGGTGTAATGGTGTGCGGGATATTTTCTTGGCACACTTTCGGCCTCTTAGTACCAATTGAGCATCGTTTAAACTCCACAGCCTACCTGAGTATTGTTGCTGACCATGTCCATCCTTTATGTCTACAGTGTACCCATCTTCTGATGCACAGGTGTCAAACACAAGGCCCTCAGGCTGAATCCAGCCCTCCAGGCCATTTCATGTGGCCCTCACACCTCTCCTGCAGCTGCAGGAGAGCTCCAGCCACCCTCTGGTTCTCCTCCAGACTACTACTTTCTGCTTTCAAGAAATACATCCAGCCTCTTCCTAGCAGCAGCATAAGGAAAGGGGGTGCACTGTGATGTTAGGGAGAGTAGGGGACTTAACTTCTGATGGTGGGGTGGCTCTTGACATCTAATGTAAGGGGAGGGGATGCACTGGATATCTAATCTTACAGATACAGATACGCCCTTTTGAGGACAATCATAATGCTGATGTGGCCCACAATGAAATTGAGTTTGACACCCCTGTTCTGATGGCTACTTCCAACAGGATAATGCACCATGTCACAAAGCTCAAATCATCTCCAACTGGTTTCTTGAACATGACAATGAGGTCACTGTACTCCAATGGCCTCTGCAGCCACCAGATATTAATCCAATAGAGCACCTTTTGGGACGGGGTGGAACAAGAGATTTGCAGCATGGATGTGCAGCCGACAAATCTGCAGCAACTGCGTGATGCTATCATTTCACTATGGACCAAAATCTCTGAGGAATGTTTCCAACAATTTGTTGAATCTATGCCACCAAGAATTAGGGCAGTTCTGAAGGCAAAACAGGGTCCAACCCGGTACTAGCAAGGTGTACCTAATAAAGTGGCCAGTGAGTGTAGATCAAAAAAGAGTTAAATTCAGCAAACAAAGGACTTAAAGCATACCTTCACTCAAAGTGAAAGTGCTGCATATTCAACTCCACACCCCTATCCCTGACACTTTTGACTTTTTCTTTTTTACAGGAGTTGGTACCCTCTCCCATTTCTTCTATGCTTGACTAGGCAGAAATGACTTACATCTCCCCCAGCATAGCATGATCTCGCACATATACAGTACGAAGCCGTCTGTGGTTCCCCAGGTAATTCCACAGCCAGCTCCCTTATCCAAAATGGCAGCGCCTGAGACCCGCATTGGTAAGAAGAACTGGCTGCAGGATGACAGTGTTAAGAGTCAGCAGTTACAGTATTTGTAGTAAATAAATATTTTTTTTCTCAGCCACTGACAGAGCCAATTTAGACTAAATATAAAGTTTATTTCTGATAACTTTAAAGGAGTAAGGTAAGGGCTCCCTAGTGTTGATAATGCCAAGATATTTGAATGAAGTAACAATTCTCATTGGGGGGTGTAGCAATATAAAAATTGTAAGACATTGGCATGGGGACTGACTTCTGGGAATTAATGTTAGGGCTTCATTGTATACCAAAATTCCTGTATCGTTTGTGTAGCTATCATATCAAAGTGGCAGTAGGGTTAGGCAGATCTACAACACCCTGTAAGGCTTATGCCGCGTACACACGAGCGGAATTTCCGACAGAAAGATTTCGATGGGAGCTTTTGATCGTATATTCCAACCGTGTGTATGCCCCATCAGACTTTTTCTGTCGAAAATTCAGACGGACTTAGATAGAGAACATGTTCTATATTTTTCCGACGGAACAAATTACTATAGGAAAAACCGCTCGTCTGTACCAAAAATGACGCTTGCTCTGAAGCAAGTACGAGATGGAAGCTATTGGCTACTGGCTATTGAACTTCCATTTTCTAGTCCCGTTATACGTGTTGTACGTCACCGTGTTCTGGACGGTTGGAATTTGGTGTGACCGTGTGTATGCAAGACAGCTTGAGCGGAATTCCATTGGAACTCCGTCGTAAAAACCTTCAGAGTTTATTCCGACGGCAAAACCGGTCGTGTGTAGAGGGCATTACGTGTTTCAGGAGACTGAAAACCCTATCATTCTCCCAGTCCTGTAATCTGTGGGTGGGTAAAGGGACATATTGATTAAGCTGCTCAACCTGCCACCCTTGCATCCCTACAGGGTTAAAGAAGACCTTCACTTCAACACTTGTTTTTAGACTCCAGCATTAGAAAATCCACATTTATCTACAAATCCAAACAGACCTTCTTATTGGCCCAGTAATATAACACATTTCCAGGTCCCATTGCCCTCAACCCTCTACAATACCACACTGCCATGTTAGTTTTATGACATTTGTTGCCAGCTTTTTCTTCCTGCATTTCAGAGCTGACCCACTGATAATGTATGTGCAAGAACTCACATATGTGCCTTAGATAGACCAGCAGTCACCTGTGCAAGTGTGAAATCCTGCAAGATTTCAGCACCTATGGCTCTAAAGGCTTTTGTATCTCAGAATGCTAGGGATGGAAAACGGCTATATAGACCTTGCCTAGGTGAGCAATTAGGAAGTAAAAACCAAATGAATCCCAAATTAAATAAAAGAAGATGGGGAGTCATACCCTACACGGTATGCACAGGGGGTGTGCCGAGTGTGCCTGGGCACACCCTAATCACTTCCATGGGCCACTGATAAGGCAGTACAGCTGGCCCTCCTGTACCAGGCCCGGGTCCTATTAGTTCAAAAGGGGGGCCCGGGCAAATGCTGAGCAGGAGGACCAGCTGTACTGCCATTTTGCAGACACTGATCTTCTTGTTACTCTCCCTGCAGCACTGCCATCTCCTCCTCATCATCCTCCCTCCAGCTGCACTGCAGGGGGATCAGGGGAAAGTGTCTGGTAAATATATATTACTGGCCCTTTCCTTCCTTACCAATCGCTCCTATGTTCATTCATGGTTGAAGCATAGTAAACTGGTTTACTATGCTTCAGTTTGTGAATGAATAGGAAGCCTGTATGTGCTTCTTATTCACCACTGGCTTCTCCTCATCTTCCTCCCTCCAGCTGTGCTGCAGGGGGATCAGGGAGGAAGGGGCAGGTAAACATGTATTTACTGACCCCTTTCTGTTCTGAATGAACATAGTATGTAAGTGTGCTAATCCCCACTAAGCAGGCGGATGACAGGTCCGTGTCCGCTCTGCTATGCAGAGCGGACACGGACATGGTCCCACTCTCCTCTATAGGACAATTGGATAGAAACTGACTGCCTGTCTGTTTCCATCCAATGCCATCCGATCCACAGGACGGATGGGGAATAGGACCACCATCTGTCTGTTTCTGTTGGACAGGATCAGATTGGATCTAATGGCAAGGGGTGTCCTGTGTATGCTAACATCCGCTGCTCCATAGAAGAGACTGGAGGATACGGTCAGGTCCACCTGAAAAACTGACAGACAGACATACCTGATCGGACAGCCAGTGTCAAAGGGGCCTAAGTGCGCTGGTCTTAAATTCCTGTCCCACAAGGTGGTAAATCATCAGTGGGATAGTGAGACTGCTATCATCAAAAGAACATCCTCATAATAAAACCAGATATAGAAAATCACCTAAACTGCGAGGGGGAAGGAAAGAATAGGGAATCAAATTATGGTACAAGGTCTGGTAGAAGTAGCTGTAAAATGAATCAATGTGTTGAAATTAAAATATCTACTAAAGTGTACTTTTTAAGTTGTTAAGATGTTTCTGTCCCTTAAAGTTCTTTACTATCTTCTGTGTGACCTTTGGTCAAGCATCAGTTAGGTTAGGCATAAGCTGGTATATTCTAAGCACAGTGCAGGCACCTGGCTTATGAGATGAGTCCAGATATGCCGTACTAGTACAACAGTCAGTAGCTATAATCATCTTTCCCAAAAACCCTTGCTGGTAATGCACAGCAATATTGCAGAAACAATCTTGGAGGAAAACAATCTTGGAGGAAGATTTTAGTTGCACGGTATAGCACATATTTCATGAGGCAAAGGAGCATTTGTAGACCCCAGTGCAGGAGTGAGATCCACAACAGTCCCGGGTGGAGCCTGGAAGGTGAAGTTTTGCAGCAGTGTGGTAAAGAAGAGGAACAGCTCCATTTTGGCCAAACTTTCCCCGGCACAACTTCTCTTGCCTGAAAAAAAATATATAAATAAAAGGCTTATTGAAAGAATTTCTGATCAACATCTCAAGCCTTATGCCCCGTACACACGGTCGGATTTTCCGACGGAAAATGCGTGATAGGACCTTGTTGTCGGAAATTCCGACCGTGTGTAGGCTCCATCACACATTTTCCATCGGATTTTCCGTCCCACAAAGTTTGAGAGCAGGATATAAAATTTTCCGACAACAAAATCCATTGTCGGAAATTCCGATCGTGTGTACACAAATCCGACGGACAAAGTGCCACGCATGCTCAGAATAAATAAAGGGATGAAAGCTATTGGCCACTGCCCCGTTTATAGTCCCGACGTACGTGTTTTACGTCACCGCGTTCAGAACGATCGGATTTTCCGACAACTTTGTGTGACCGTGTGTATGCAAGACAAGTTTGAGCCAACATCCGTCGGAAAAAATCCTAGGATTTTGTTGTCGGAATGTCCGAACAAAGTCCGACCGTGTGTACTCGGCATTAGAATGTATACTTCATGCTGGGCACACTAATGCCCTGTACACACGGTCGGACATTGATCGGACATTCCGACAACAAAATCCATGGATTTTTTCCAACGGATGTTGGCTCAAACTTGTCTTGCATACACACGGTCACACAAAGTTGTCGGAAAATCCGATCGTTCTGAACGCGGTGGCGTAAAACATGTACGTCGGGACTATAAACGGGTCAGTAGCCAATAGCCTTCGCCTCTTAATGTATTCTGAGCATGCGTGGCACTTTGTGCGTCGGATTTGTGTACACACGATTGGAATTTCCGACAACGGATTTTGTTGTTGGAAAATTTTATAGCCTGCTCTCAAACTTTGTGTGTCGGAAATTCCGATGGAAAATGTGTGATGGAGCCCACACACGGTCGGAATTTCCGACAACAAGGTCCTATCACACATTTTCCGTCAGAAAATCCGACTGTGTGTACGGGGCATAAGAATAAATACAAAATATAAGCAGCTGAGGTTACATAAAAATCCTGACTTTTAATGTCAAATTGAGCTTGTACCTTGACATCACACCTCTGGATCCTCCCTTTTGGCCAGCCTCCCGTGACCAATATGGAGGCTTAAAGGGAGTAGGATCCAGCTCAATTTTTACATACAGTGAGGGAAAAAAGTATTTGATCCCCTGCTGATTTTGTACGTTTGCCCACTGACAAAGAAATGATCAGTCTATAATTTTAATGGTAGGTTTTAACAGTAAGAGACAGAATAACAACAACAATATCCAGAAAAATGCATTTCAGAAATGTTCTAAATTGATTTGCATTTTAATGAGTGAAATAAGTATTTGATCCCCTCTCAATGAGCCAGATTTCTGGCTCCCTGGTGTCTTCTATACAGGTAACGAGCTGAAATTAGGAGCACTCTCTTAAAGGAAGTGCTCCTAATCTCAGCTTGTTACCTGTATAAATGACACCTGTCCACAGAAGCAATCAATCAGATTTCAATCTCTCCACCATGGCCCGGCCAAGACCAAAGAGCTGTCCAAGGATGTCAGGGACAAGATTGTAGACCTACACAAGGTTGGAATGGGCTACAAGGCCTTCGCCAAGCAGCTTGGTGAGAGGGTGACATTAGTTGGTGCGATTATTCGCAAATGGAAGAAACACAACATAACTGTCATTCTCCCTCAGTCTGGGGCTCAATGCAAGATCTCACCTCGTGGAGTTTCAATAATCATGAGAATGGTGAGGAATCAGCCCAGAACTACACGGGGGAATATTGCCAATGATCTCAAGGCAGCTGGGACTATAGTCACCAAGAAAACAATTGGTAACACACTACGCTGTGAAGAACTGAAATTCTGCAATGCCCGCAAGGTCCCCCTGTTCAAGAAAGCACATGTACAGGCCTGTCTGAAGTTTGTTAATGAACATCTGAATAATTCAGAAGACTGGGTGAAAGTGTTGTGGTCAGATGAGACCAAAATCAAGCTCTTTGGCATCCACTCAACTTGCTGTGTTTGGAGGAGGAGGAATGCTTTCCATGACCCCAAGAACACCATCCCCACCATCAAACATGGAGGTGGAAACATTATGCTTTGGGGGTGTGTTTCTGCTAAGGGGACAGTACAACTTCACCGCATCAAAGGGACGATGGACAGGAACAAGTACTGTCAAATCTTGGGTGAGAACCTCCTTTCCTCAGCCAGGGCATTGAAAATGGGCAGTGGATGGGTATTCCAGCATCACAATGACCCAAAACACACGGCCAAGGCAACAAAGGAGTGGCTCAAGAAGAAGCACATTAAGGTCCTGGACTGGCCTGGCCAGTCTCCAGACCTTAGTCCCATAGAAAATATGTGGAGGGAGCTGAAGGTTCGAGTTACCAAACGTCAGCCTCAAAACCTTAATGACTTGGAGAGGATCTGCATAGAGGAGTGGGACAAAATCCCTCCAGAGATGTGTGCAAACCTGGTGGCCAACCACAAGAAACATCTGACCTTTGTGATTGCCAAGAAGGGTTTTGCCACCAAGTACTAAGTCATGTTTTGCGAAGGGGTCAAATACTTATTTCACTCATTAAAATGGAAATCAATTTATAAACTTTTTTGAAATGTCTTTTTCTGGATATTTTTGTTGCTATTCTGTCTCTCACCTACCATTAAAATTATAGACTGATCATTTCTTTCTCAGTGGGCAAACAAACAAAATCAGCAGGGGATCAAATACTTTTTTTCCCTTACTGTATATAGTAAATATTCACAGGTCAGTTGTACTCTGGGCCAAATGACAGATTTAAATGTGCCATTGGATAGGCCATTCTGGTGTATGTGCTACCACAGGCAAGGTTTGACTATATCCAAACACTTCTTAAAGGCGAGATAACCAAACAGATAGCTGCCATGGATTGAAAGGCCATGCTTATTTAAATATATGCTCAACAAGGTGCTGGTTTGTGCGGGTTCCAGGACTGTCATCCTTGTTTCACTACCTAATGAGTGACCTGCAACAAGCAGGCAGTCAAAAAAACCTGAACTTCAGCCCTTTGTACTTACTCTACCGACTTGTTAGGTAGAGAAGCCAGTATAAAGACAGCTCCAAAGACTGCACATTTTAAACACAGGTTAGAAATGACAAATCCTATATTTTGTCCACCTACAGTTCTGTCTGGAAACTCTGTTTTAAATTACCAGCTGAGAAGGGTATGAATGCTTCGTTCTTCTTGAAATTCCCATCAGCATCGAGAAAATGTTCTGGGTAAAACTCATCAGGCTTTGCGAAGTAAGCTTTGTCTTTCAATACGGAGGACAGCAATGGCATAATAGTGAATCCCTAGAGGGAAAAAAAGTTACAAACTAGACTTTAATAAAAAAAAAAAAAACATAATGTACAGTATACAGCATTTCACTATTACTTAACACACAGATATCTGTTTGATCAATCAGGAACAATTTATAGGATTCCACCATGGCTAATTGACTTTAAGCTCAAATTGATCAAGAGCTCACTAAATTGTTTGAATAGAATATCTTTGGTTTGTGATTTTCTTTCAATTTGATTAGTTTAGTCACACTGAATTATTAATTAAATGAACATCTTAATACATTTGTGGCCACGATAAGTCAGACTGGGACTAAGGAAGAGGAGAGGTATTTTGTGGGTTGTCTAATGCCGCGTACACACGAGCGGACTTTACGGCAGACTTTGCTCCGCGGACTTTTCGACAGACTTTACGACGGACTTTCTGAATGAACGGACTTGCCTACACATAATCCACCAAAGTCCGTCAAATTCGGACGTGATGACGTACGACCGGACTAAAACAAGGAAGTTCATAGCCAGTAGCCAATAGCTGCCCTAGCGTGGCTTTTTGTCCGTCGAACTAGCATACAGACGAGCAGACTTTTCGACCGGACTCGATTTCGACGGATTGATTTAAAACATGTTTCAAATCTAAGTCCGTCCAACTTTTGAGAAAACAAAGTCCGCTGGAGCCCACACACGATCAAATTGTCTGATGAAATCCAGTCCGCCGGGCAACATCTGCCGTAAAGTCCGCTCGTGTGTACGTGGCATTAGATGCCTAAAGTTGTATGCTTTTGTGTTCTGGTAATGGGCAATCTAAAACTTTCTGTTAGGCCTCCTTTACATTGGCAATTATATGCATACACCAGATTCCAGTGGCAAGAATCAGTAGATTCTTGTGGCTGGGATGAGAGGTATGCGAATGGTGGCAGCCCCTAAGCCTGTACAAAGTAGCAAAAGGCTGACAGCAAGCCATCTACTGTATGTACAGTATCTATCAATATGCACACCAACCGGTTACCTGGGGTTAAGAACTGATGTCTGAGCCTGGACACATCTATTGCACTGAGGCTCAGACATCCATCAGTCTCCTCGTTTCTATATACATTTTAGAATCTAAGCAACAAAGACCTAATTTTAATGAAAATTGTATAGATTTATTATTATTAATATTTTTTTTTTTTGCCAGTTAGCAGATATGCATGTGGAATTTTTTGCTCTTTCAATGTGCACTTACTTTCTTTAATGCCTCTTGCCAGAGCCCATGACATATAAATGCTGGCCTATTTCCCTTGCCCAGAAATCCCAGGTGCTGCATACAGCTACTCATAGACATGAATGCCTGTGTGTGGCCCTACTTGTGTATATGCTGGTGCTCATGTAAACATGCATATAATGTAAAAAAAAGAAGCCACTGCCCCCACCTATAACTGGCCATTGAGGCAAGTAGCATTGGAAGGCAACATATGTTAAAAAAAAAGCCAAGGAAAAATCCAAGGAAAACTCCAAGCTCACTTACCGACCAACCTGCGGACAACCAAATCAACCTGTCTAACAGTATGCGTTAAAAACAGGGGTTTAGTCTGCACACATTTGCAAATACATGCGTAAGCTACAGGTCCCACCAAGGCACCCTGGTATCTCTAGTCCTATCACTAGCTTATGAGTGACTCCACAATGGAAGCACATGCATTCTGATGGATAGATGGAGGGCAGATGGACTGAGGGGATGCCACCCCTTCTTAAAGGTACAGGGGCACACTGAACACCCAGCACATAGCACAATGAAAATTTTCTATTTTTTGCAAATGCTATACTCATATTTATGTGAGCACAGGCATATATCTATGGCCAGCTGTATGCAGCACCTGGGATTTACATTTGGGAAAAATACACCTGCGTGAAAGACGCCTAAAAAGCTACCTATACATTTTTTGGGGAAGTTTCCTTTTTTTTTTGGCTTGCTGGATTAGCTGCTATTGAGCTATGCTGAGCTTCCAATGTGTCCTGGGCTACCTCCCATAGGAGTAGGCATATTTCCCCTCAATTTATCAATTGCTATATATATGTCCTAAAATAGGAGCTACTGTATGTTAAACTGGAGTTAGGGTGGTGGTGGGGTAGGGTGGCTTCAATATATATTTGCAGATGTGTGCAACAAAAAGCTCTGTTTTTCACATAAATACTTCAAACAGTGTAGCTTTTTTTTTTTTGCTGGCTCGCTGGCATCAGTGCTGGGAAATTGTTCTATTATATTATACATAACACTTACAATTATAAAAATGAGAACCCAGCCCATAAAACACATAACTAAAAAAGGCAATAGATGGGTAAAAAGGGGTAGAAGGAGTATTAGAAATAGAAATTGTAATAAAATCCTGAAACAGAGAGAATTTGATTAGATGAGATGACATGAGTGAAGTTGTGTTATTCAGTCTTAAAAGTGTGCTTAAAAACCTTGATGGTTTGTGAGTGCCTGAGGACATTTGAAACACAATTCAGAGGACAGCAGCATAAGAGAAATCATGGAAGGAACAATGGTAGATGGTGATTAGGGATGAGTGAAATAATTTAAGGTGGTTTTAAAGCGGGGGTCCACCTATCTATCGTTTTTGGTTTTTTTTAGTTCATTCACAAACTTTTCTTCTCAGCATTACATACTCACATATTGTGTGTAATATGTCCGCCTGTGTCAGATTTCGTCGGAAAGAATAACTTATATTATTCACTGCAGGCGGTTTCCATCTTCATTGTGGGCATTTGAAACCAACAAGCATTTATTTCCTGGATGTGGTGAATGCTGTGCTCCCAGCATTCACCGCTCAGTGGCATCCTGGGAAGCCTGTGACTAGCTCCCAGGAGTCTGGGAGAGGCTAGAAACATGCCTACTCCCATGGGAGGAGAACCAGGAAGTGCAAAGAAGAATAGAAAAATAAAAGGTAATTACGGCGATTTAAATTTTTTTAAACGGCATGTCAGCATCTAGGCAAGGAAGAGAATACATACAGATATTGTTCAAAATTTGGGTGGAACCCCGCTTTAAGGAGGCAGTGGGCCACAGGGTTTATTTAAACAATTAATTAATTTATTTGTTTATTTTTGCAATTGCAGTAATTCATTTATGTTGTAATTATTATTTTTTTTAAACACTGTAAACATATTTAACAGTTCAAAAAAAAGGTTTACAAAAGGCAAAAGACCCTCCTGGCTGGAGATTAAGAGGGTATTAAGATTGTTCCCCATTTTAGGATAGTTGGCAGAGCAGTGTAAATACTGTATATATCGGCGTATAACAAGCACCGGCATATAACACGCACCACAAGTTTAGGAGGAAAGTTTAAGAAAAAAAACTTTTAGGAGAGAAGTTTAAGGAAAACATTTTAAGTGCCATCATTGCAGCCTTATCAGTGTCCATCTGCAGCCTTGCCCATCATTGCAGAATGGTCAGTGTCCATCTGCAGCCTTGCCCATCATTGCAGAATGTTCAGTGTCCATCTGCAGCCTTGCCCATCATTGCAGAATGGTCTGTGTCCATCTGCAGCCTTGCCCATCATTGCAGAATGAACAGTGTCCATCTGCAGCCATGCCCAATAGTGTCCATCTGCAGCCTTGTACAAAATTGCAGCATGATTGTTTTTTAAATTGTGGCGCCGAGATAGACAGAGCCGGATGTCCCGTGTCCTCAGCTCCTCTCGGCTCATCTCGCAGTCCCGCCCAGTCCCGCCCCTTGGCCCGGCTCCTATGATTGACACAACACCGGTCCAATGGCAAGACGTAAATGCTAGGAGGCGGGACTGGGCGTGACTGCGAGCGGAGCCGAGCCGAGCCTAGCCGAGTACACAGTACACTCAGCTTGGCTCGGTCTATGTTGGCGGTGCTCCTCTTCCCCTCAGAGACAGTGGGGATCGGCATATAACACACGATAACACGCATATAACACCTGATTTTAAGGGGAAAAAGGTGCGTGTTATACACCAATAAATACGGTCATTCCTTTATACCCCTTGGCTTGCTGTGCATGAAAAATGCCTGACTTATAATACAAACACAGCCTAATACTATAGACTTGTTCTATATAGAAAAATCATGGAAGAAACAATCATACATGGTGATTAGGAATAAGCAAAATAATTTAATGGGGTTTTAGGGAGGCACTGGCCCACAGGGTTTTTTTTTGCATTTTCAGTCATTTATGTTATCAACTTGTCATTATGTTTTTTTTTAACATTAGAAACATCTTTAACAGGAACAGTTCAAACAAAAAGGATATGAAAGGCACAAGGTCTTTCTGTCTGGGGATTGAGAGGGTAACAACATAGTTCCTAATTTTAGGATAGTTAGTAGAACAATGCAAATTATTCCTTTATACCCCTTGGCTTACTGTGCATGAATAATGTTGGATTTCTTATAGTACAGAAACAGCCTAATATTATAGAGCTATTTATATAAACCTGCACCTGGCTGTTTCAGGCAAGTTGGCCAATCCATGGAATGGGCGGCTTATATGTAGTATGGTTTAGGGAGCCACAACACAAGTATCTTTCTACCATCCTAAAATGAGGACGAAACCCTCTGTTTTCAGTCTTTTTCATGGATGTACTTCATAATGTTTACTGGAGTATGAGGAGCCTTGGTTCTTTTTGCCCACCTTACCAAACATGTCTAGTTATTCTTTCTAAAATATATAAAAACTTGGTAAATCTGTAGGGTGCCTGTTACCTTCATATAATTGAGCGAGGCCGTATTGGCTTTGGATGCTGGGAATTTAAAATAACCAAGGGAAGATAAAATAATTAACAAAATGTGAGCATACTCAGAGCCACTAGTAATTGTATATCTCTTACTTTGGATTTCTGGGTATTTAATCATGATCAGGAGGCTCCATCTTAGAGTGGTGGATGTAGTTTCCATTCCAGCACCAAACAGTTGGGTCACCAAGGCAGTTAAGTTGTCATCATGGAAATACAGTGAGGATTCTGGATTTCCCTAAATAATGGGAAAAAGACAAAGTATCATTGGTTCATCCCTTGTTTCATTAGTTGCATGCACAATAAAGTCAAATTTTAGGTTCTGGGTACAATAGGGAATGGTTAAAACATCTGGGTTTTTTTTGCAATCTGTGTCCCTTGGTGGGGAGGGGAGCTCCCTTTATTTCATGTCCTGTATAAAAAAACAAGAAATTCAAAAATGCTCCATTGTAATTGGTTTCTTATTCTGGTGAAAACTCAGAACATTGCATTTTACCTAACTTTAGGCCTTGGTGAGAGTGTACAACAGGACAATGAGAGGAAGTAACTTTCCCTTACAGGGGCGAACACTGCAATAAATATCTTAAACTGCAAAAACACAACAGGAGCACCAAACCAAATGGGGAAAGGGCCCAAGTAGCTGTAATGTTTAATCATATGATTATATAAAATATCTAATGCTTCGGGGTCTCAAATCACTTACCCTTCATCAGGGCCATAAAATACATACAAAGGAAAAATACAAATAAATATAAAACTTCAAAGTCAAAACAATTTAAGCCTCATATAAACCTATAAATAAAATTCTACTGTGCCCAAGAGGTTAAAAAAAAAAGAAAAAACTCAAATAAACTATGTGAAAAAACTCTGTAAAATTGTGACTATTATAGTGTTAATACTCCTTTAAATTAAATCCAAAATCCCAACTGTGTCTGAAGCAACCAAAATATACAGACCATAGGTGGCGATACACACATGAAAACATACCCATATAAAACATAAAATAACACATAATATACTAAATCAGTGAATATCAACATAAAAAAGTTATATATAAAAGTGTAAACAAATTTAGAGAATCTCAAATAAGTCCCGGTGTAGTATAATCTGCCACATGCAAAATGTGCCCAAAGTTCCACCACTAGTGTCCACAAATCTACTACAAATTATCCTCCACTTTGCTGTGCTCGTGATTACCACTTCCAAAGTGTAATAGGTCTCAGTCACCAGAAAGTTTTGCATCACTATAAAGATGATCAGCAAAATGAGCTTTGTTAATAGGGTTAGCTCCTGATATTTAATCAATTCTCATCTGCCATAATTCAATGCCAGTTTTAAAACTTTTTATATCACAGTTAACCATGAAAAAGAATAGGTCGCAAAAGTGCAATCGTAACACTTTTAAATGTATTCAAACCCCATTCGAAATACTTACAAACATAATATAAAAGATTGTCGTCTGTAAATAACATAAAATTGCTGTCATTGAGCTGCCCATCAATGAGCCGGATCCCTGGTGTCCCACCCACTCGCAGCTTGCGTCACATCCACCATGATACTCCTGGGACAGCGTAACTACGTAACTTCTGGTCTACTTACGTTTCCTCCACCAGACTTCCTCATAGGTTAACCTGCTGAATTGGCTAAAGCCTCTTTCAACATTAGATGACAGCTGACCATAAACTCAGGACCAGGCCACTAACCAATCCTTCTAAAATAACAAAAATATCCCTTGAACCATGCAGGTTCTCTTTGCTATAACATACATGTTTTGCCTGTGGGGAAGAGGGGTTAAAAATGCAGTCATTCATCTTTCTTGGGAGTCTCAATTTTGATAATTGTGGTGGATAATTGGTGGGCATCCTGCTGTGCCAAATTTCCCCAAAGCGAGCATCAGCCTGGGTCACAAAGGTGCTTACAAACATATGAACATTGTACACACAAGGATCATGTCAGGAAAGGCGCATACCTGTGGCAGGAGACAGAATGGCTAGAAGCTTGGACCATGGCCAATTTGCAGGTGCTCGGGCGCCTGCACGTTCGAGAACAGGTGTATGGGCACCCACAAATGCCAGGCGGACTATTTAAGCTGCACTATGGCCTTGGGTCTTTGCCATTTGCTCTACTATGTTTCCTGAGTATCTGCTATCTGTTTCTGTGTTGACCTCCTGTTACCGACTTGATCTGACCCTGCCCGAATGCTGCCTGTACCGACCTATGGCTTATTTTTGGATTTAGTCTCTGCCTGTTCCTTCTGCTTATCCGCACATCTGCCTGTTGTTACCAAACCTGACCTGACCTCTGACTACTCTTCTGTCTGCTGCATTGTACTTGATCTAACTATCAGTTTACCCTGCTTACAGATTTCTTCCACGCATCTGAGTCTGCTGATCTGTGCCAGTCTCCTGCTCCAGTCTACCTGCCAGTACAGTTTCCAGCCTGTCTTCTTCCTACGCCGGGACACACAGCCTGCTCTTCAGCAACATACAGCCTGCTTATTAGCAACCTGCAATCGAAGACCAGTCAGGCACTCGTGCCCACTCTGTGCTCTGGCAGTCCTGTCGCTTAACCAGGGCTCCTGATCCAGAGGTGTAAGAGATGCCTACCGCCACACATCAGGCTCCACCACCAGGTACATTACAGTTCAACTATTATATTCAACCATGGTGATGAAAAATAGGAATAATTGAGTGCTGTAGTGTACATTGTGTCAATTCAGTAGGATTTATTTTATGTTCTTCATTCAAGAAAAAAATGTGGTTCTCCTCATAAACCATGTTGACTTTTTATATCAAAAATGTCATCCTCTACAACTTACCAAATAGCATGCATTTCACATGTACCCATATACTGCATTTCTTGAGTTCACATCCTATCCCAGAAATGCATGTTCCTCGTAAAGTCTGGCATTTCTACTCATCCCCGAGATTTAACACTAAAGGTATCTCATTCTTTTATAATCTCATCCAGAATAAGCGTTCCTTCTGCAAATCAGCAGCACATAAAAAGTGGGAATCAGACCTGAGCACCAATTTCACAGATGAACAATGGCAGTCTGCCTTCAGGAAATCCACAAAGCCTCTCACTGTGTTGGGAAATGACACTTAGAATAAGTAACAGATGGCAATACACTCCCTACAGGCTAGCAAAATACTTCCCTGCTACATCACCTTTCTGCTGGCAAAATTGTGGTCAAATTGGTCACCTTCTCCACATATTTTGGGAATGCCTGAGCATATCAAGCTTTTGGAATCAGGTATTTTGTTTAATCTCCTCACTTATATAGATGGAATCTCCTCACTTACAGGTATGGTAACAGCCCCCAACCCCTCTCTGGCAATACAAACAAAAACATTTCATCCTCACCTCTTGCTGTTTTGCCAAGAAAGCATCAATAAGATTTCTGTGATGATCCACGTCCAGGTCTTTCCTCTGCTTGGTAAATGTTTCTCTCATAAAATCATTCAGCTTTTCAGCATTTTCAACAATCTTGTTGTGGACTCCTGGTAGAGGATCTAACAATTTAGGGAACATGTCGTACAGCTGAAAAAGAGAGAGGAAGTCACCTCAAAGGGAATTCATATTTCATAAATACCACTTGAAACAAAAGGATAGTGAACCTGACATAATGAAATAACACTCTGGAAGCACCTATGGGACCCGCCACGTTACCAAGTGATACTGCAGTGCTGGTCTGTCTATGACCAGGACGTACTAGGCCGCTGGTGCTTGCCAGTTCACCAGAAGGTTGAGCGGCACTAGTACTGGCTCTCTGCTCCATACAAGAACCATGCAGTTGTTGCACCTCAGCAACAGAAGAATGGGGTCGGGTACGCCTGATCTTAGCACAGCCCGCTACTCCATCATTAGAGGTTCATATAGTGAGCCTGAATCAGATTGTGATTCTGACAGTGAGGCTTCCCCTGTGCTCTCATCTGTCATGCTCAGTATCCTGTAGGCCTCTTCACCAGTGTACCTTTTGCTTGACATTTTGGCCACTAAATTTACAGGTACAGCTAGTGTGACTCACAGGTAAACAAGCACCTGGTTGTTAGAGACTGCTTCAATCGCTCCCAAAAAAATAACTGTTAGTGCTAGCAGGGGTCAGGCCTGACTCGGTTAACGCTGCAGTTTTGTGTGCTGTGTTTTGGAGTGATCTATTGATACTGCACTTTGGGTGGGCTGGGCTAGGCGGAGGGGCTAAACGCAGGTGTTGGTAGGTGTCTGGGACGATCAAGACTAACGGTGCCGCTAGCTACCTAACTAGCTAACTAGCATCACCCGTGACACTAAATAAAGTGATCAGAAAATAGATCAGTACACTATATTAGTGACACTGTGACGGAAAGTGAAAGGGTTAACTGGGGGACAATCAAGGGGTTAAACCTTTATTGAGAAGAATATGGGGGTACCCTAAACCTACCTGGACTTACCACTAACTGTTACTAACTGCACTAATGCTGTTTAGTGTCACAAGTGACACCAATAAAGTGATCAGTGAAAAATCTGAAAACTGCACTTGGTGACCCTGTGACAGGGAGTGAAAGGGTTAACTGTGGGGGGCGATCAGGGGGTTAAAAGTGTGCCTACGTGTCCTGGTGTCAGTGTAGTGCTTTGTGTACTCACTGTGGATGTCTTCTCCTCTCACGTTGGAACCGAAAATGGCTCCATGAGGGGAGATGACATGGCTGTCTCTGCCAGTGTTCACATTACACAGGCAGAAGAGGCTTTTCATTCACCAGAACCGATCAGCAGGTCCAGGCCAGATATTATTTGTCTGGACCTGTAGATCAATCGGTTCTGTAGCAAATCTGATTGCCGCAGGAAACGCAGGGGGGCGAGCGACGTACGGGTACGTTGGTTTGCGCAGCCAAACCTCCTCACCGCAGTATATCTGCAGAAGGTGGTCAGCAAGTGGTTAAAGCATGACATGTTAGTGTCACGTGTATCTATTTACTTGGCATAACGTAATCTTTCATATTATACAAAAAAATTGGGCTAACTTTAGTGTTTGTTTGTTTTTTTTATTCATGAAAAATTGCTACGCAAATACCATGTGACATAAAAAGTTGCAACAGCCACCATTTTATTCACTAGGGTTCAGTAGCAAAGCCAATGACCGCCCTCCAAAAATAAGGAAAAAGCTTTATTTTGTAAAAAAACATCCAACATCAAAAAATAGGTACAAAAACTGCATCATGACACACACAAAGGGGAGCATGTGTCTTTTAGACACATGCCCCCTTCTATGACACTGTAGTGAGAGGAGAGCCTTCACTGCAGCATTTTTATTGGACAGCTTATACCAATAGTGTTTTACCATTGGTCCAAGGCTCCAAGCTGTCCATTGAGCTCAGTGCCTCTGACAAAAAGTCATCCTCTCAGTCTGCTGCAAACAGTGTGTGCCAGCTTGTATTTAAACTGGCTATGCTGTATGTAGCTTCTGACAGGCTGCGCAAGGAGCCCCATATCTCCGGAACCATAGGTCCCAGGAGCCCGAAATTTTAGGCAGTGGTGGGGTAGGACTTTGGCTGGTCACCAAGCTCTGCCTCACCTGCCTCCCCTGACTGCACGTCCCTGGTGGAATGTGCAGTTCCACAATGAGGCACCTCAGATAGAGTGGTCCCTAACTCTGAACTATCTGAGGTCCCAACTATAGGGCATATACTGTATATAGCAATGCACAGAGGGCAGATTCACCTGGAGGCAGCCATTTTCTCCTTAAGGGTACAGCACTTCAATAGCCCAATGCAAGGTATACAAGGCAGCTGAACTTGTAGTGTGTGTTTGTGTCTGCACCACAGTAATTATTTGCAACGTCAGTTATGTCAAATATATGTTGAAAACTATTTTTTGGTAACTGGATAACGCATAAAGAAAACAATGTATATACACAGTATATATATATATATATATATATATATATATATATATATATATATATATATATATATATATATATATATATATATACAGTATCTCACAAGAGTGAGTATACCGCTCACATTTTTGTAAATATTTTATTATATCTTTTCATGTGATAACACTGAAGAAATGACACTTTGCTACAATGTAAAGTAGTGAGTGTACAGCTTGTATAACAGTGTGAATTTTCTGTCCCCTCAAAATGACTCAACACACAGCCATTCATGTCTAAATCGCTGGCAACAAAAGTGAGCACACCCCTAAGTGAAAATGTCCAAATTGGGCCCAAAGTGTCAATATTTTGTATGGCCACCATTACTTTCCAGCACTGCCTACACCCTCCTAGGCATGGAGTTCACCAGAGCTTCACAGGTTGCCACCGGAGTCCTCTTTTACTCCTCCATGCTGACATCATGGAGCTGGTGGATGTTAGAGACCTTGTGCTCCTCCATCTTCCATTTGAGAATGCCCCACAGATGCTCAATAGGTCTGGAGACATGCTTGGCCAGTCCATCACCTTTACCCTCAGCTTCTTTAGCAAGGGAGTGGTCATCTTGGAGGTGTGTTTGGGGTCGTTATCACGTTCAGATACTGCCCTGTGGCCCAGTCTCCAAAGGGAGGGGATCATGCTCTGCTTCAGTATGTCACAGTACATGTTGGCATTCATAGTTGCCTCAATGAACTGTAGCTCTCCAGTGCCGGCAGCATTCATGCAGCCCCAGACCATGACACTCCCACCACCATGCTTGACTGTAGGCAAGACACACTTGTCTTTGTACTCCTGACCTGGTTGCGCCACACGCGCTTGACACCATCTGAACCAAATACGTTTATCTTGGTCTCATCAGACCACAGAACATGTTTCCAGCAATCGATGTCCTTAGTCTGCTTGTCTTCAGCAAACTATTTGCGGGCTTTCTTGTGCATCATATTTGAGACCTTGTAACACTAATGCCACATACACACGGTTGGACTTTTCGACCGAACTGGTCAGACAGACTTTCCAGCGGACTTTCGACGGACTTTTGACAGACTTCCGACGGACTTTTTAACAAATGGACTTGCCTGCACACGATCACACCAAAGTCCGATGGATTCGTACGTGATGACGCACACAGGACTAAAATAAGGAAGTTGATAGCCAGTAGCCAATAGCTGCCCTAATGTCGGTTTTTGTCTGTCAGACTAGCATACAGACGAGCAGATTTCTGGGTCCGGCGGAGTTACGACGTAAAGATTCGAAGCATTATCCAAATCTAAAGTCTGCCAGATTTGCGACTGGAAAAGTCCGCTGAAGGTCCGGTGAAGCCCACACACGATTGGAGTGTCCGCCAGATTTGGTCCGTCGGCGTGCAACGGACCAGTCTGGTTGAAAAGCCCGACCGTGTGTACGCTGCATTACGAGTCACATGACACCGGGGAGGGAAAATGGCTTAGTGGACCCAATTTGGACAGTTTTACTTAGGGGTGTACTCACTTTTGTTGTGAGCAGTTTAGACATTAATGGCTGTGTGTTGAGTTATTTTGAGGGGACAGAAAACTTACACTGTTATACAAGCTGTACGCTCACTACTTTACATTGTAGCAAAGTGTCATTTCTTCAGTGTTGTCACATGAAAAGATATAATAAAATATTTACAAAAATGTGAAGGATGTACTCACTCTTTTGTGAGATACTGTAATATATATATATATATATATATATATATATATATATATATATATATATATGTACTCACCGGCCACTCTATTAGATACACTCGCCTTCATTCTTCGTGGCATAGATTCAACAAGGCGTTGGAAAAATTTCTCAGAGGTTTTGGTCCATATTGACATGATAGCATCACGCAGTTGCTGCAGATTTGTCAGCTGCACATCCATGATGCGAATCTCCCGTTCAACCACACCCCAGAGGTACTCTATTAGATCTGGTCACTGTGGAGGCCATTGGAGTACAGTGAACTAAAAGTCATCAATAAATCAGTTTGAGATGATTTGAGCTTTGTGACATGGTGCATTATCCTGCTGAAAGTAGCCATCATAAGATGGGTACAATGTAGTCATAAAGGGATGGACTTGGTCAGCAACAATACTTAGGTACGCCATGGCATTTTAACAATGCTCAATTGGTACTAAGGGGCTCAAAGTGTGCCAACGAAATATCCCCCACACCAGTGCACCACCACCAGCCTGAACCGTTGATACAAGGCAGGATGGATCCATGCTTTCATGTTGTTTATGCCAAATTTTGACCCTAGAATCTGAATGTCGCAGCTGAAATCGAGACTCATCAGACCAGGCAACCTTTTTCCAATCTTCTATTGTCCAATTTTGGTGAGCCTGTGTGAATTGTAGCCTCGGTTTCCTGTTCTTAGTTGACAGGAGTGGCACCCAGTTTGGTCTTCTGCTGCTGGAGCCCACCTGCTTCAAGGTTCGATATGTAAGTGGGCAAACTTACAAAATCTGCAGGGAATCAAATAATTGTTTTTCCCACTGTACGTATGATCGTAATAGTTCACTTTTTTCTTGAAAATGACTTGACTTGGGTTCAGGTCAACCATGAGTTTGACCTGAAGCTCATCCTTAATGATTAGGGGCATAAAGTTATAATAACATCTCTCTATATTCATAATGGCAACATTCTACTCAAGGACATGTAAAAATATCTGACATTTAAAATAATCTTTTTGTGTGCTTTACTAAAATGTAATGGTGTAGATGCCTTGCTTAGACACAAATATATGAACAAAAAGGAAGCTTACCCTGGCCATAGGTTTCCCCCTGAGTCTTATATTTTCAGTAACAGAGTTCATGAGGCGTATCAAAGTGGGATCGTCATATTCAAACCTGCGATTTAGCAGCATGGAAACTATTATATTAGCCACTGCAGCATTAAGGATGGTCCTATTGAGAAATGGCTTCCCTAAAATGAAAAAAGAAATGCAAAATAAACAATATTTTTAGTAAAAAATAGAGAGAAAAAAACAGGCATTGAGCTGTAAGTTACGTACAGAGGTAAGTATAAATTATACCCTTGTGTATATTGTTTACTGAAGTTTTTTTAAAATTTGGTTTCACTTATAACTGCCACAGAATATGAGGTGTCATCTGTTGCTATTGAAAAAATTCCCTTTCCATTTAAGACTGCAGCTAGCCATCCTGGGCGCTTTCTATTAAAGGAGGCCTATTGTTTACAGAACACAATAGCTCAAGGTGAAATTTACAGTTTCATTGACAGACAGTGTGCATGAAAGGAAGCATTTATTGCTGTGCTGTCTTTTTAGCTTACCAATTATGCGTTGAGAATCTTTTGTCATATGTTTATTTGTAAATCAAAGATTGTTTAACTATAGTAAACATATGAAAAAAACACTTAAACATAATCAATACAAAACTTTTACAATTTCACACCAATGTCAATGAAAACTTCAAACTGAAAACTTAAACAAGGTATTGAAAAGTAAAACATATTTTTTAAATTTAGAAACTCTAGTAAAGTGTATACATTCTTAGAATGGGTAATTTGTGTTTCATTTAATTGTTGCATCACTTAACCACTTAAAGACCGCCAACCACATATAAACTGTGGTACGGTGGCTCTATTGCATGAAATCACATACCTGTACATCATTTCATGCAATAGATACTGTGGGCACACGTGTGCGCCCATTGGACAGAGGGAGAGCCAATCAGCAGCTCGGCGGACATCGATGATCTGCCTATGTAAACAAGGCAATGTTGCAGTCTCCCTAAAAATCCCTGATCACCGCCAATACTAGTAAAAAAAATTAAATAAATTAAAAAATGCCTTAAAATGATCCCATAGTGCACAAACCAATCAATATACGCTTATTGGGATTTTCTTTTTACCAAAAATATGTAGCAGAATACATATTGCCCTAAATTTATGAAGAAATTAGATTTTTTTTTAAATCATTTATTGGATACGTCTAATAGTAGAAAGTAAAAAATATTGGGTTTTTTTTCCACATTTTTGCTCTTTTTTTTGTTTATAGCGCACAAAATAAAAACCACAGAGGTGATAAAATACTACCAAAGGAAAGCTCTATTTGTGGAAAAAAAAGGACATCTGTATTGCGCTATACACCTCAAGTGATATGTTCATGTTAGCGCATAGCCCCTCATAATTGGCTATAGAACAGTGACAGCCAAAGTGTTTCATTGCTCTGAGATTGAGGGGTTGACTTACCAAAGGCAAATAGGCTGTTCACTTTGCAAGGGAAGATGCACTTTGCAAGAGCATTTCTTCAGAGCTTAGTGAATGTGGTGAAGTTTCACTTTGCAAAGAACACCCAATCATATGCAAGGAAATAAAACACAGCATCTTTGCCTGCACATGATCGGATGATGGAAGTTAACAGAGCTTCTTCCCATTCACTAAGCTTGCAGACAAATTCCCTTACAAAGTGCAACTTCCCTTGCAAAATGAACAGCTTGTTTGCCTTTAGTAAATCAACCCCTGTTTGTGTCGCTGTCCTGACAATGTCTTTGTGCTCATTTTATGCTTGCTGTAAGTGGGGAGTGATTAATTTACATCCTGGTGTACATTTCCTCTATCCACAGTCTGTGTATTTCAATGAGAACATGGGAGGACAACAAAAAGGGAAAGAGCCAAACAGGAGGAGAATAAAACACTGCAAATAAGTTGCATGGGAGGGGGTGGAGTGCAACACTGAGGAGGAAAGCAGAGAAAAAAGTGCTGCATAGGCACATGTTTGGGCCATGCACCCGCACTATAATATTTTGGGAATTTGACCGGACAGTCCGGGTCTTGAATCATGTGCCCGGGTTTTGTACTGTCTGTAACCCGGCATTTGATTCAGACCAGGGACAGACCATTCGGGCAGGGGGGACCATTAGCACACCTACCACTGTGGAGACAGCAGCAGCGGCATTGTTTGTAAAAAAGTACACTGTGCCTGCGGTGTGTGTTGGAATACAAAGCTATTTTCTCTCTCACCCCCCTTCCAGTCTCCTGCACTCAACTCCCCCCCTGTCCAATCACCAGTGCCATGTGCTGAGAGAACCGGGAGGGCTGGCTGCTGCTCACATTACAGGAAGAGAGGAAGTGAGCAGATTTTTTTTTCGGAGAAAAGTCTCCTTGGGTGGAAAGTTGACAAACTTTCAGGAGTATTTGTTTTGCAGGTGATGCAGTGAAGGGTTAAGGAGAATCCGATGAGATAGTGAGAGAGAGAGAGAGAGAGAGAGAGAGAGAGAGTGTGTGTGTGGGGGGGATTCAGCCTGATCACAGCTGACAGATACCTCCTAACCAGCACACATCTCTATCTATACAAACATCCCCCAATCACTTAGACTAGATAATGTGTAAGAAATAATCATTCATGTAACTCTGTGTTTATGTGGTGAGTTTACACCTCTGATTGTACAGTCTCAGAGCTTGTATAACACAGGGTTACATGAATCGTCATAAATGACCTTTACATCATCTGGATATACAAAGTGCTGGGGGCTGGCATCTTACACTGAACAAAATTATAAATGCAACACTTTTGTGTTTGCCCCATTTATCATGAGCTGAACTCAAAGATCTATCACTTTTTCACCCCCAGACTACTTCATACATCCAGCTGACACACATCACTCAGAGCTGCTTGTTACCCCCCAGCTGAGCGACATCATTCCATAGTCACTTATCTTCCCAACATCGCTCCCTAGTCACCCTATAGACACTGCAAGCAATCCCTCCCCATTCTGCCACTGTCATACCCTCCACATTCCTCCTGTACATACTGCCCCCTTCATACCCTCCGCACTCCTCTCCTGTATATACTGCACCCATTATACCTCCACACTCCACTCCTGTATATACTGCACCCACAATACACTCCACACTCCTCTCCTGTACATACTGCCCCATCATACCCTCCACACTCCTCTACTGTATATACTGCCCCCATCATACCCACCACACCCCTCTCCTGTACATACTGCCCCCTCTCATGCTCTCCACACACCTCTCCTGTACATACTAGCCCCATCATACCTTCCACATTTCTCCCCTGTACATTCTGCCCCCATCATATCCTTCGCACTCCTCTCCTGTACATACTGCCCTTATCTTACCCTCTGCATTCCTCTCCTGCAGATTCGGATGTAAAGGGAAACTCTGTGTATTCAGATGTAAAGGGAATCTGTAGAATCAGACATAAAGGGAAACAAACCCTGTGCATTCAGATGTAAAGGGGAACTCTGTTGACTCTGATGTAAAGGGGGACTCTTGTGATTAACTCCATATGATTAGAAATGTTATTTAATCACAAAAATATATGAATAGTGTATACTAATGAATTTAATGTGTTACAAAAAAAAAAAAAAAAATTGGTGTGCGTTGCTAAAGCGTTCGGGTTTAGCTTGACGAAAAGGTGGCAACCTTAGATGCATGGAACACCTGTGCATCCCCATGCTGGTAAACACAGCCCTGCACAGGCATGGGTTTTAAGGCCCCAAGTGAAATAGGCCTAAATATGAAAGTAAAACTGAACGTGTTCCAGAAACTGCTGATACAGCTGTCAGGAAAAGCCCTTCTACAAAGGAGAGCTGGCATGAAGAGTGATCATTGAAGACCAGAGTAGACAGGAAATTGGAGCATGCTCACTGAGGCTACAAAACTGTATGAAGGTATGACAAGACATTCCCAGTGCTTCTAAAAAAAAACAAGGAATGCTCTTCTCTTTTTTTTATATTTTTAGGTCTCACTTCTTATTTTCAAATGGGGTCATCACCGATTAGATGCGGGAACCCCAGCACATTGTAATTGATGATGGCCCCATTGCAAGTGTGAATGGGGCCTTGAAGTTTACAAGTAAAAAAAGAAAAACATATCATTTTAACTTTTAAAGTAGACAATTTAAATAAAATGAACTCAAAACATTTACATTTCTGTATCAAATAAAAAATTTAAATCTCACAAAAAAAATATAAGAATAACATCTTACCTCCATAGGATCTAAAGGTTTGCACTAAGCATTCAGCTTCTTCATGAATCTTGTCTTCTATACCTTTCTTCCCCATTCCATAATCTCGGAGAGTTGATAGAGTGAATCTTCTCATTGCCTTCCAGTTTTCACCATTGGAAAATACGATTCCTGATAGAAAGAATACATATCAGAAACTTTTTCCTATTTACATAATGTTAAAAAGAGAACTGAGTTATTACAAATCTCACACCAAAACTTGTGAAATCATAAATACATGTTTTACATTACACCAATCAATAATATTATATAGCCAAAAAAACTGCGCTAGCAACTTGCTAAAAATAAACTGTAACGAAACCAGAACATAAATACACTATGAGAAAAGTAGTGAATGTAAAAAATATAAAAAGATTAGATGTACACCTTGCACAACACACCAAGTGCTAAGTGAAATCGTGCACGAATGCACTAACAAAATAAATACCTATAATGTGATAAAGAATAAATCAAAAATATACATGGTATACAAGTGCAACGGTAAAATGATATAGATACAGTTATCGCTACACTGATACAAAAATGAGATATAAATATATGTGTTCTCAAGGATTCGCAATCACAAATGACAATGAAGCGAACCTCTAGAAAAATGCCAAGTGGGATAGTGAAAACAAAAAAGTCAGCAATACCAAAATTGCAAACTAAAGAGTATCTATTGGTTTAAAAACTCCTTCATAAGAGAAACAATTAGCAGACTTCCAGCTTATTCATCCATATGATAAAACAGGGCAGATGGTATACTGATGTTGAAGATGGTTGGAAGGAACCACAAGACTCGCGTTCCACCAAAAGAAAAAGAAAAGGCATATAGTGTAAAACCTTAGGATACCATAGGGTCACCTGCGCATATGTGCGCTACTCATGGGACCGGCATGCAGAGCAGGCATTCAGATACTTGGTCGGTTCGCCGCTGACCGGCGTGCGTTCCACCAACTCCAGGAAGTGATGTCACTGGTTACTAGTTTAGCAAACGTAGGCAGGATGTTGCGTCAACGCGTTTCGCCCCTCCCCCAGGGCGTTATCAAAGACATACGCCCTGGGGGAGGGGCGAAACGCGTCGACGCAACATCCTGCCTACGTTTGCTAAACTAGTAACCAGTGACATCACTTCCTGGAGTTGGTGAATATATGCAAAATAATCCTGCGCTGCTCATAAGGAAGAGAAAGCAGCTAACACAACCAACAAAGTATATATACAAAAAAACAACAAAAAGTGTAGCGCTAAACCATATCATAAATAACCCTAAATGGGTAGGTATACAGTGAAGGGGATCACCAATATAAAGACCTATTCATGGATAGGAAGTCCTGATATAGGTGTTTATGGCTAAAAATGACAATGCTTAGTCCTTAGGTAAACTTATTATAAATGGGTAAATCCAGTGTCCCAAAACGGCAGATCAGCTCACTACCACCGAGAGAAAAGAAGGCTTACCAGATGTGGTGGACCCGACAGGGCATACGCCGAACTGGGTCAGATAAGGCTTGGGTGGTAAGAGGCTGTGGATGTCTGTGGTATCGCAGATTGCTGGATTCCTCCAACTGGTGCCCGGGTCCTGGAAGGTGTGCGGAGTCCCAAGAATATGGATGATTCTGTAGATCCCAGGGGGGGGGGGGGGGATGAGGTGTTCCGTGGATGGATCCCTCAAACCAGCATTCATTGGGTTAAGGTGATGATATTAATGTGGAAAAAAGAAAGGAAGGGCCACATAGTGTAAATCCGAATATAAAACTTTAATAAAAACTGTAAGGAAATACACTCACGTATAAGTCCAAAGAATAATACAGCGCTGTGACAAAGTGGCGACAATGGGGTCCTGCCCGACACGTTTCGTCCTAAAAAGACGTCATCTGGGGGGTTACCCCCACTGTAGCCACACTCATATATATAGGGGGTGCTTCAATGATCATGAAAATCAGCTCCACATTGAAAAAACGGCACTTCCGGTATTGACCAAAATGGCCGACCGGCGTGCGTTCCAGACTTGCGTTCCACACACCACTTCCGGGTTAGGGGATGAACCGGAAGTGGGGGAGCGATCTGGAACAGAAAAAGAAAAAGGAAGAAAATCCAAGCCTGACAGGAAGCCTTGAATTGATCCATAGTGAATGCGTGCAGCAAAAGTGGTAGTGAATCAGGAAAAATCCCGATGCTGCGCATTGCGCAATATGTGTGCGCAGAGAGGGAGGGAGGTGTCTCCGATATGTCAACAGGAAGTGACATATGTGGGACAGTGAGTGCCGCAAAAGGCGCTGTGATTGGCCTTACGAGGTGGGGGAGGAGAGATGCCGTGGGTGGGACGGGTGAGCGCCGTAAAGGCGCTGTGATTGGCCATGCACAGTGAGGGAAAAACAATACTTGGGACGAGATGCCGCTGTCAGCGGACTTATGACATGCGCAGTGAGGGCTAACGTAGTGCTAAGGTCGGTTTGCCGCTGACCGGCGTGCGTTCCACCAACTCCAGGAAGTGATGTCACTGGTTACTAGTTTAGCAAACGTAGGCAGGATGTTGCGTCGACGTGTTTCGCCCCTCCCCCAGGGCGTTATCAAAGACATACGCCCTGGGGGAGGGGCGAAACGCGTCGCCGCAACATCCTGCCTACGTTTGCTAAACTAGTAACCAGTGACATCACTTCCTGGAGTTGGTGGAACGCACGCCGGTCAGCGGCGAACCAACCAAGTATCTGAATGCCTGCTCTGCATGCCGGTCCCGTGAGTAGCGCACATATGCGCAGGTGACCCTATGGTATCCTAAGGTTTTACACTATATGCCTTTTCTTTTTCTTTTGGTGGAACGCGAGTCTTGTGGTCCTCAAAAGGTTCCTTCCAACCATCTTCAACATCAGTATACCGTCTGCCCTGTTTATCATATGGATGAATAAGCTGGAAGTCTGCTAATTGTTTCTCTTATGAAGGAGTTTTTAAACCAATAGATACTCTTTAGTTTGCAATTTTGGTATTGCTGACTTTTTTGTTTTCACTATCCCACTTGGCATTTTTCTAGAGGTTCGCTTCATTGTCATTTGTGATTGCGAATCCTTGAGAACACATATATTTATATCTCATTTTTGTATCAGTGTAGCGATAACTGTATCTATATCATTTTACAGTTGCACTTGTATACCATGTATATTTTTGATTTATTCTTTATCACATTATAGGTATTTATTTTGTTAGTGCATTCGTGCACGATTTCACTTAGCACTTGGTGTGTTGTGCAAGGTGTACGTCTAATCTTTTTATATTTTTTACATTCACTACTTCTCTCATAGTGTATTTATGTTCTGGTTTCGTTACAGTTTATTTTTAGCAAGTTGCTAGCGCAGTTTTTTTGGCTATATATCACTAAAGTACAGTACTTTTATTCTGCAGCTGCAACAGTTTATTTTGGGTTTAAAGATTACTATATCACACAAATACATTTGCGAGCGCTGTTTTGTATGTATGTATAATCAATAATATTGACCACAATTTGCTCAAAATTCTTTGGTGAGCCATCACCCAGTGTACAAAAACAAATTAGTACAAATTCACTAAAGATTTGACCAAGATTCACACAGTGACAATATAATTTCTTGTTATTCAGCAACATCTGTTCTTCAATAGTGAAAGATAAGATCACAGTTTCAGCATTATGGAGAGTTGTTGTCTGCAAATTCACCTACAGACTAAATTTGAATCCTTGCTGATACTTTACATATGTTATTCAACAGTCATTTGATGGCAGTTGTATTTGCCTGGTGTATATTCATGCTATTGTAAAAAGAGGGAATGTTATTGAGGAATGCAAGGTATATTTAATCAAATCTCACTTGGATGAATGCTTGATATTTGGGTAATTGCTTAGTGAATCTTTAACAATTAGTCACCTATATGTTGATTGTTAAGAAAATTGTTAAGAAAACTAAGATCATGGCAGCCGGTCCTATTAATTCCTGGAAACAGTGACAGATTTGATCTTCCTAGGCGCCAAGATCACGGCAGACGGTGACTGTACCCATGAATTTAAGAGACGCTTGCTTCTTGGGAGGCAAGCAATGGCAAACCTAGACAACATTACAAAAAGCAGAGACATCACCCTACTGACAAAGTGCCGTATAGTCAAATCTATGGTATTCCCAGTAGTAGCCTACGGCTGTGAAAGTTGGACCATAAGGAAGGCTGAATGCCGAAGAATTGATGCTTTTGAACTATGGGGTTGGAGAAGATTCTTAAAAGTCCCTTGGACGAGGAGAAGATCAAACCAGTCAATCCTGAAGGAAATCATCCCTGAAAATTCACTGGAAGAACAGATCCTGAAGCTGAAACTTGAATACTTTGGCCACCTAATGCGAAGAGAGGACTCATTGGAAAAGACCCTGATGCCCGGAAACATGGAAGGCAAAAAGGAGTGGGAGGACGACAGAAAACAAGATGGATAGATAGCATCATCAAAACAATGAGCATGAAGTTAATCAATCTCTGGGAGGCAGTAGAGGACTGAAAATCCTGGTGCTCTATGGTCCATGAGGTCACAAAGAGTCAGACACGACTAAATGACTGAACAACAACAATGTTGATTGTAAAAATTACTGTGCTAGCCCACTTAACATGCTGTCACATGATAGCTGCTGTATTTAAACAGTGCCAAAAATATATGCGTTACAAGAAAATTTTTCCCAGAGGTTAGTGAATGTGGTGAAACTCTGCTGACTTCCATCATCCACTCATGTTCAAGAAAAAAATACTGTTTTTAATTTTCCTTGCCTGTAACTGGGTATTCTTTACAAAGTTAAACTTCACTACATTCACTAAGCTCTGAGGCATATTTCATTTCATAGTGAAATTTCCCATGTAAAAATGAACAGCCTACTTACCTTAAGTAAATTGATCCCAGTGAATGAAATTCAGTGCTATAAACAAACATTTCTTATACATACAACCCTGGTATGAATATAATCCAAAACTCTCTGTTACAACATGCATAAAACTTGTTACAATAAAACAAAGCTGCAAAGTGCATACTATAAACCATCAAATGCTACATCAGTGACTCAAGGGAGAATATAACAGTCTAAGGTGGTAAATTTAATAAAATGTGAATGTCTCCTTCAGCGTCTGTATTTCCCCCTTCAGGGAAGGGTGACGAGAGACTGTCTGCAGGGTCACAGGAGGGGTCCAGCAATCCTGGCACAGCAGGGAAGGGAACTTCAGTGGAGAGGGTGCTGCAGAGTGCCCAAGTGTTACAGTTGGAACGGGCATATGGGGAGAGCTGGATAGAAAATGAATCACCCACTTATTGGACATGGGCGATGGCACAGAACTCGGCATGTAAATAGCTTATTGTCATGTTGCCCGAATCCTGTGTTCCCTCTGGAAGGAGAAACATCAGGTAACTGTCAAGGTTCTCAAGGTTCCAACAGGAGAGTGGCCCTGGAGTTGGGGCCTGACTATCCTTATGTACCAAAACACATCATGGATGACATAGAAGTGAGATGTCCTGGATGAGAAAGACCTTGTCTGGAACTTCCTGCATGTCCAAAGGCCTTGTCAAGGGCTTCAACACACTAGGTTCTGGGCCCACTTCCAAGATATTAAATAAGAGTGGAGCTTAGGGCATGCCATCCATAAAGACAGAGTAATGATGGTGAAAGCCAACAAACAAGACACCAACTATTCTGTCTCTAGGCTCCACTTTTTCATAATGTCCTGGAATTCTATTAATATTTGGGGTGCATGACAGACGTACGGTCCAGGTTCCTAACCAAAGTCACAACTGTTAAGCAGGAACAACCCCCTTATTTGCTTACTGTGTTCTGTTTCTATGGGCAAGATCCAAACTTTATTTTGAATGGAGTCAACAGCTGAGATTCCCAGCTCCCTACAACCGTCTCAGGAAAAGAAAATTCCCTTGTTGCCCAACGTTTATTTCTATTATCTCCCCATCTCTTTCCTTTTTTTCTCCACAGGAACAACAATGTTTATTTAAAAATAACCCTGAAAGCAGGATGATAATGTTGTGCAGGGTATAGGTAGTTTGTAGAATAGATAGGATGTGTCTTTCTGTTTATTTCTGAGATCTGGAAGAGAACCCAAGACTTGGCCACTAGGTGGCACAAACAATTATAAACAATTAAATATGGCTTAAGGACTTTTTCAAATTGCATTTTAGAAACAGGTTAAAGCATATGTACACCCTCACCTTGTAAAACAATCCATTCAGTTTAAAATCGAAATGAAAGGCAAAACATCTGTGTATAAATATATAAAAAAAAAACATTATAAACACCTTTTTTCCTCTTTTTAATAAGCACTCACATACTCTCTGTTCTCAGCTGTATAAGGAGCTCAGAGAGCTGTGGGAGGAGAAACAGGGGGGTCATGTCAGTCAAATGATTGGAGGAGAGCAGGCTGAGTTCCCAGCACAGCTAGAGAAATGACCACTCTGTCCTCTCATGCCTAATTTGGTCAGTTATTAACAGATAAGCAGAGGGACTGGCAGGAATTCCACGTATTTCACACAAAGGAAGCAATAACAAAGAGAACATGATACCTTTTCATACAAGTACATGGTACAGCAGGCACTGTATTGATTTGGTGAAGGGGCATCTCTTCGGAGATAGTGCTTCAACCTGAGAGATACTGATAAATGCATTTGATAACTTTATCTCGTGCAGGTGAACTACCTGGAGAAATGCACTACACTGATTTCCTTTGCACTGATAATGTATTAAGATAGTGATAGGGCTCTACCTAAATAGGATATAAATATACTGGTGTATATATGTAAATAACATGTGGATGTCTGGGCTGGTCTATGGACGCAGTCAGCATGGATCGCGATTGAACCTGCAGCTGTTCCACAATAGGAAGCTGCTTACTATGGTGGCACACCGAGCAGGGGAAAAGTCAGAGGGCCGACCAGGGACCCCAGAAGAGGAGGATCGGAAATGCTCTATGCAATTTTATTGCACAGTGCAGGCAAGTATAACATGTTTGTTATTTTTAAAAAAAACTTTTTCCCAGTAGTTTTCTTGCAGTCAGGCACACTATTCCAATCAAGGAAAACAGGTGTATAGGCGCTGCAACCTTCCCACATAAAAGCTCCGCCTGGGGCTCAAACCTTGAGGCTGCTGACACCTCCAACGTACCAGGGAAAGGGATGGTCGTCATTTAGGAAGAAATCCAAAATAGTATTTCTTTATTAAATAGATGTACAAAGCTGTAAAACAGCCTACGCATTTTGGACGTTAGTCCTTAGCCATAACTAAGGACTAACGTCCGAGATGCGTAGGCTGTTTTACAGCTTCGTACATGTATTTAATAAAGAAATACCACTTTGGATGTCATCCTGAGTGCCGATCATCACTTACACAATTCCAATCAACCTTCAGACTTATTAACCAGTCTAGGGGTATGTTTCTTGATGCTTTAATGGGAACTTGGATAGGTAGTGGGTAAGTATAGGATACTCAAGTAACCCTTAGTAACAATTTGAGGACATTAAACACTCTCCTTTAGAACTGTGAGCCAAGTCTTTGCACAAATAAACTATGGACTGAGCTTTGTAGTAGCAACCTGAGGAGATAAATCTTCCTCTTGGACATCCGAGCAAAGTACTTTCACTAAGAATTAAAAAGATAAATGGGTTCTGGACTCGCTTATGTCCTTGGAAAACTGGTTGCCTCCCTTTAATATCCTCCAGACACGTTTCCTCATGGTACCAGAGCAGATCCTCAGATGACAGCCCCTCAGTCAGCAAAGTAGGCCTCCAGATAGCACCACTGAGGCCTTGATAACCCACAGGCACATGGCACAATGGCCTAGGGTGCTAACACTGCCCCCCCAAGCTGTGATCTCCTCCTCAGGGAAATAAAGATCAGGCTGCTCTCAGTCTCAGAGTATTTATACAGACTCCCAGTCACCAGGGATTGGCCAGGTCTGCATACAAATATAGCTGCTGATTAGACTCTTCCTGTCCACTAACTTCCAGAATATTTCAGGACAACCAGGGGATAGCAGCCAATCCTACAGCCACTGAAACAGAGAACAAACCAGAACAATCAAACACAGTCACACTGATTACAGTGATTCAAACTATTTTTGCCTTCATCTACAATGGATACAGTGAGCCAGAGGTAAAATTACCTAATATATACACCTATATATAATATAATTACCTTTACATACACCGATCAGCCATAATATAATGACCACTGACAGGTAAAGGGAATATCTCGTTACAATGGCATCTGAAAATTGGTGGGATGTATTAGGTAGCAAGTGAACATGTTGTCCATGAAGTTGATGTGGTGAAAGCAGAAACAAAATGGGCATCGCAGTTGTGAAGCCCATGGTGACCCGTGTTCACAGCCAAAAGTTTCTACAATGGTCACATGAACATCAGAACTGCACTACGGAGCAATGGAAGAAGGTGGCCTGATCTGATGAATCATGTTTTCTTTTACATCATGTGGATGGCCGGGTGCATGTGTGTCACTTACCTGGGGTAGAGATGGCACCAGGATGCGGTATAAGAAGGCAATTCGGCAGAATCAGTGTGATGATTTGGGCAATAATCTGCTGGGAAACCTTGGGTCCTGCCATTCATGTGGATGTTACGTTGGTGTTCATGCCTCAATGGGTCAGCACTGTTTTAGCAAAAGGAGGCCATATTCAATATTAGGTGGGTGCTGATAATGTTATATATATATATATATATATATATATATATATATATATATATATATATTGTAGCAGAGCATCCCAGAGAGAGCCAGGAAAAGTCCTGTTCGGGGTTTATACATCTCCCAGGCTCCTCTCATACACGTTCAGGGATCTCTGATCCATGTTCCAGTTCAGGTCTTGGTCCTCTCCCCCAGGCTAATTTAAGCTCACCTGAGCAGACAGCCTTTGCTCTTGGCCTGGGATACTCAGACTACTTCTGTGTAGGAGAGCAAAAAGGTATGTGGAAGCTGACAAGCTGTAGGCTTGCTCAGCCTGGTATTTAGGATCTATAAATATTGTTTAGTTAGTGCTGAGACACGGCTAGGTTTTGTTTTGGCTATTTTTGTTCCTATTTGTTTTTTTTGGAACACTGTACAGCACCAGTATATAGACTTGTATATATCACAAATAAACACCGCACTGTTTGTCACTATTTCACTGGATTTGGTATCGGTGCCTGAAAGACTGCTCATCCCAGGGAGCTTTGTACCTGCTACCTGTCCCCCAGGTTACAATATATATATATATATATATATATATATATATATATATATATATATATATACACACACACTTTACAATCACTTAAAGGAGCCATTTCAGCCAAAATATTTCTCTGTTGTAAGTAAAGTTAGGCACAGTTAGGTCTCCTGACTGTTTACATCTTTCCCCATTTGCAGACCATTAAAAATGAAGCTCATATTTGTATCCAAGCTCCAACTGTCACTGGCCTTTGACTTCCAATGTACTCCATACAATACAATAGGGTACTACTGACACATGATTGAGAACAAGATTATCTGGGACAGAAATCATTTTATAAAGAAACCAAGAAAGGGTTACCATGATCTTTTTGGAGCTTATAAAACATTGGACTTCTGGGTCTGTCAGCAAATTCATCTGCATGGTTTATTAGAGCTTCTTTTACAGCATCATATCCGCACAGGATAACCATCTTTGACATTCCTAAATGGATGGTGTATACTGGACCATACTGCTTGGACAACTGCAATTACAGAATAAGAAATGGAGTTAAAGTGACACTAAACAATATCCAGATTCTCCAAAAATAATCCAAACCCATTCATCACTAAATGGCCCTATAATCTAATTTTTAATGAAGTTGTTTCTTACTGTATTTTTCTGCCTCCATGTAACATCCTCTATGAACTCCCAAACCTCTCCTTTTCCATACCACTTCCCTTTATTGGAATGAGCTCTACACACACACTACAAACAGCTAGGTCTCATACAGAGCCTCAGATACCTCCATCCTAAATACTTACAAAGAAGTCAAATGAGATTGCCCAAAGGGACTTTTTGGAGGTGTAAATAGATACAAATACCATATATAAAATATCATATATTCAAAACACTTTATTACATAGAAACATTTGTTAAAAACAAAGAGATGCACCATCATATATATACTTATTGCATGTACATTGATAGTTAAGCACTTTAATCTTCAAGACTGATCCAGTTTTTCTGAATAATAAGGAAAGTACAGAAGTGGAAAACATCATAAATCTCAACAAGTTTCAGGAAACAATGTTCACTTCATCAGGAATTTGATGTTTTTGACAGGATGTCTGTAGATCAAGAAAACATTGTAACCCTAACATAATAAATGCACAAAATACACTGGTAACCACCCAAACTTACATCTGAGTAAAAAAAACCCAAAAATGTCCAAGCAATGTTAAACATAGTCAAAGAATCAGCCACCAGATGGAGAGTCTATCCCGGGAATTCAGGAGACCTGGTGGCTGATCCTTTGACTATGTTTAACATCAACTGGGCATTTTTGGTTATTTTTACTCAGATGCTTACCAGTACCCACCATTTTTTTTTTCATTATAGAAGTCTTACAATGTTTTCTTGATCTGCAGACATCTTGTCGAATGTCTCTAACATCAAACATCAAACTCCTGATGAAGTGGACATTGTTTTATGAAACACGTTTATTTATTATGTTTTCTTCTTGTGTATAACAAGACTATATAAGCCTTGAAGACTAAAGTGCTTAATTATCAATGTACATGTAATAAGTATATTTAGGATGTTTGGTGTATCTATTTGTTTTTAACATTTTTTTCCCTATATAATAAAGCCTTTGCTTTTTATAATGTATATGATATTTTATATATGGTATTTGTAACTACACCTACATCAAAAGTCCCTTTGGGCAATCTGTTTTTACTTTTTTATGCCTACTACCAATCCTATAATGCGGTGGTCCTCAACCTTTTTGGCACCGGGGACCAGCTGTGTGGAAGAAAATTGTGCCAAGGACCGGGGGGTCGCGATTTTTGGCTGGTGTTAGCGCTTCAATCATCTTGGCACCATGCTTGATATGGTGTCAGGGTGGTTGAAGCACATTATTTCTATTATTACATTGTAGTAATAAATTAAATAGTTCAACTCACCATAATGTAGAATCGGTGGGAGCCTTGAGTGTGTCACTTGCCACTGTCGCCTGCCACCAGATGTGGAATGTCACTTGCCACGCTGCCTGTCACCAGATGCGGAATGTCACTTGCCACATCACCTGCCACACTGCCTGCCGCAAGATGTGGATTGTCACTTTCCACGTTGCCTGTCACCAGATGTGGAATGTCACTTGCCACGGTGCCTGCCACAAGATGTGGATTGTCACTTGCCACCAGATGTGGAATGTCATTTGCCATGCCAGGTTTCCTGTCACCAGATGTGGAATGTCACTTGACATGCCACGTTGCCTGTCACCTGATGTGGAATGTCACTTGCCACGCCACCTGCCATGTTGCCTGTCACCAGATGTGGAGTGCCCCTTGTGGTATGTCAGACAGACAGCTGAGGTTGTGAATTATAAGTCCCAGCACACTCTACCTGTACTCCCACACACAGCTCACCTGTCACTGATGATGTCACATCTCTGTGGGATTGCCCCTCTGGATGTAGCAGGGTGTCTCCCTCCTCATGCTACAGCGGGTCTCACCTGGCAGAGGGAGGGTCCGGGACTCCTTCGGCTGTCACTCTCTGGCACTCGGCCATTCCTGATTAGCTGTCTGGGGAGTGGGGAATCTGCGCAGCTTTACAAGGAATCTTCATTTTCTCACAGCGAGAAGCCGCAAGAGAGTGGTGATGCGGGGCAGGCAGTGAGAGATGATGTCATCTTTCTGCTCCCCACCGCATCTCCGACACTGAGATAGAACACTGGCACAATAAGTGCACAATAAAATAAACGATCAAAAATGTCCATAATAATCATATGTGAACAAATCTTCTTGTGTATACTCCAACACCGTGAAAATAAAGTGCACACATGCTTCAGTAAATTTGCTAAAAGTGCTTCAACCGAAGTAATAACAAAATGTGCTCACCAGATCGTCATGGCCACAAAGTAACCTCAAAGCATGACTAATGGGAAGGACTCCTCAATTCAGTGCTGTAGCTCCTTTATGCATCCCATTCCAATCAAGCAATCTTATAAGGAAGAAACTGGTACCCAATCCACGTTGCAGGTATACAAATGTAGGTGTCTTTACCTTATAACATCTCTCCACTGCATATATCAACTTGCATCAAGTAGGTCTGTGAAATAGCTCCCCAACAAAGAGCTACAGAAGGCAGGATATAGTGTAATACTGCTTTATGTTTTATTGATTAAAAAAGAGCACTTACATAGTCCAGCATGAAATCACAAACAATCCACACAGGGGGAAGCAGAAACGCCGGTATAAAACTCGCAATGTGTGTGTTGCATCTCAGTTGTGTAAGCAATAGTATAAGGCTCCTATAGTTGAAAGCGTCAGGCCTCACCTCTAAGCATTTCATGCTAGAGCGCGCGTCATCAGGATGTGGGTCTGAATCCATTTTCTCTGAGCCTAAATAGCAGCATTGACAGTCTGCAGGAGCCTGAGATTGCACCTGCAATCTGATTACAGGTGCAATGCTTTAAAGGCTCCTAATAAAAAAATAATAAATGCACATTTTTTTTACTTGCAAAAAGATATTCATTTATTATTTCTTTTAAAATAGGGATAGGAAACGTGTGATCAGGGAGCCTGGTATCCGATAAAGCGGTGCTGCCGGGCTACCATAGAGCTTGTCATGGACCAGAGGGTCCTGGGAGGCCAGAAGTGACGTCATGATGTCACTTCCGGTTTTGGCAGATGTAAACACTGCCATTTTTTTTTCCTGGAAAGCAGAGATTAATGTTTTTTGGGTTTTTTTATCTCATGCTTTTCAGGGTGGAGGTGACTTATAGACCCCAGATGTCTTCATAAAAAGGACCTGTCATGCCTTATTTCTATCACAGGGGATTTTTACATTTCTTGCAATAGGAACAAAAATGGAAAAAAAAAAGAAAGGGACAGTGTAAAAATAAAATAAATAATAATAAAAAAAAAAACTTGAAGCCCCCTTGTCTCCCTGTGTTTGCACGCAAAAGCGACCGCAAACGTAGGTTGCATTCACATATGTAAACGGTGTTTGCACCACACATGTGAGGTATCACCGCAAACAGCATAGTGGGAGCAATAATTCAAGTGCTAGACATGCTCTGTAACTAAACTGGTAACCTGTAAAAAAAATGAAAGCATCTAAGGCCCCCTCTAATACCCTCTTTCTGCAAAGTGTCACGGCAGTGTTTTGGAAGACCTAATCTGGACTTTTTTTCACGTATATAATGTATGCAGATGAATTTTTTATTCATATTTTATGTTGTATTTCACTTTAATTGAGTCACCCTGCATATTATCATATTTTAGCATGGCAGTTTACACAATTACCACTTTTACATAGTTTCACTGATTATTTTTTGCAAGCAGCTTTTTTCTGTTTATATACCCGACAGCGCAGTTTTCTAATATTGTTTTATATTACATGCCTGTCCTACAGCTGGTTTGCTTGAACTCTTTCTTGCAGAGCTCTCCATTCCAGGTGTGCAGCATAATGTGTCCTCCCAAGGACGCCTATATCACTATTATATCCTACAGTCATTAGGGGTCAGCAGGAGGAGCCAGAGTGTCCATCAGGGGGACATTCTATATGACACACTAGACGTGATGGATTATATTGGAACTGGGAGATCTGCAACTTCCTGCAACCCAGCCACGAGAAATGTAAGTGTAAATCTGAATTTTTCACAGGAAAGTGCTAATCTATTCACAGGGTCAAGTATCAGAATGGGTTTACTTTATATTAATATGAATTTTAATGCAGCAAACACTAAGGGGCCTAGATATAAAAAAATCAACTGAATGGATATCATAAGCATTCACCCAGCTGTGATCAATATTCCTCGTATTTTGTCTAATATGTTAATTTTATATGATCGTAAGTGCTATCTATTACCGATCATGTAGTATTTTTCCTGAAATACCTCAATTTTGAAAATGCCACATTGGGGCCATTAGATGGGGCTGAAAGTCATAGCAAATAATGATATTAGACAAAATGCAGGGAAAATTTGCCATGCTTAAGCAAATGCTTGTAACATTGGTCCAGCAATTTTTTTCTAGACCCCTTAGACCTCAAGGATAAGTAAAATATCACCTCTATGAAAGATTTATAAGGTTTCTTTAGGTCAATTAGATGAATACTTCCAATGAGGGGGGATGGTCTGGGTCCTGGAGGGAGGTTTTTGCCTTTCTGCTGCTTTTGGTTGTTGTAAACTTTGGCCAAGAAAAGGATGACAATGATGGAGACAAGAATCGTCACAGGGTCCATGGAAAACATGTCTTCAGGAATATCTAAAGCAAAAAAAAAAAACAAATGAAACATTTATTTTTAGTGCTGTTAGGAAGGTGTTTTATTCTCACTGTTGGTAATATTTGCTGGATTTAACACTTGGATAGATACACGCCACCCATGATCAATGCAAGCCCTCCAATAAATGCCATAAGTCCAAGCAGAAACATATAAATGCTTGTCTTAAATGACCAGTATCACTCGGTGGACACAGTGGCTGACCAATCGCGCCATAGTGCGGCCTGTGTGGCCCATGCAGGGCGTGTTCTGGGGCGGACACCATGTGAACTAAGCCATATGAAATAATTGTAAACGTATTCTTTAACAACGCTACTGTCCAAAGCTGTCTCTGTTGCTTTTTCACATATAGTGGAGGCACTGTAATACAGGAGGCGTGTTACTGGCCAGATCACCAGGTGAAAATAGGGGGGAAAAGATTTGAAAAAGAAAACTAATGATTATTAAGCTGCAATATAATACATTTCGGGCTTTTATTTTAATACTGCTTTAAGATTTTAGTTTTAATAAAACCTTTAGTCTGATATCAGGCACATGGTGGACCTGGAGGCCATGCAATACTTGCTTGTAGTTCAGCTTTAATTCCTGCCACATATACCGATTCGTACTTTTGACTATATCTTTGTACTGTACATCTGTAAACTGTTTTACTGTACAACTGGTACATTTTCATTGAATAAAGTTAGTTCAGCAGCTACTTACTTCGAGTCGTGTCAGTATTGTGATCTTCTCTCTTCTATGGTGTCAGAGCAATGTATCTGTTCTACACAAGCCTGGTTGACTGGTTGTTATTTGGCTTAAATAGCACAACAGTCACTACTTTTCTCCACCCTCTGATACAAAGAGCAAGGTCAACTCTGTTCTCCTGATCTGTGTAGTCTGCTTACTGTTGAGATATTTAGAAAAGTTACTGTATAAAGTACTTTCAGTGCGCATGTATGTTGTTTTATTACTGAAGTGTTTATTTTCACTTTATTAAATATGTGTAAATCTGGCCATACATTACAATTTAAAGCAGAACTATACTCACGTCCCTTAATGGCTGCTCACATCTTTGGCCGGTCTACGTCTGGGTTTCCATCTTTGACCATTTTAACTGGCCAGGCTGAGACGATGTCTTCCTTGAGCATGTGTGAGAGTTCATTTATCTTGGTAATGTGAACAGGCTGGTAATAATAATTTATTGCAGAAAACACATAATGTTCCTCATGTATTCAAAAGCTTACCCGTTTGCAAATTATTTAATTTTTTTTAAATGTTTTATTTTAATTGTTACCACAAGGAAAAGGAAAGAACAAAAAGTGCCTGCATCCAAAAAATACATTAGAAAATGTATGCTGTACTATTGTTTACTATAATGTATGCTGTACTAAATACAAACATAACCCCTTTCCCCCTCCAAATTCACAAAATGGATTAAAAATAAACAAATATGCCTTTAAAAACAGAGGCATCCTACTAAATGTAGGCTAAAATTGTCACTAATGCCATGTACTTTTCAGCATGAAACGTCCGATGGTCTTTCCGACGGACTTTTGACAAAGTTACGACTGACTTTCGAACGACCGGTCTTGCCCACACACGAACGGACTGAAGTCCGTTCGAAAGTCCATTCCTATGAATGTGATGACGTACGAAGGGACTAGAATAAGGAAGTTCATAGCCAGTAGCCAATAGCTGCCCTTGCGTCCTTTTTTGTCCATCGGACTAGCATACAGACGAACATATTTTTTGACCGGACTCAAGTCCATCGGAAAGATTTGAAACATGTTCCAGAAAAACAGAGAAAGTCCGCTGAAGGTCCGATGAAGCCCACACACGGTCGGATTGTCCGACGGATTCGTTCCGTCGGACCAGTCCGGTCAAAAAGTCCTCCCGTGTGTACACGGCATAAGAGAGTAACAGGTGGCTGGTGTCACTGTCAACTAGCATAAGAAGAACACATTGTAGGATGCAGCTTGTTGCCACTCTGCATGGGAGTCTCAAAGGTGCACTATGTGGGTGTCAGGCAATTTCAGCAGATGGGGGTATAGAGGTGAAATTGGCTGCTAGAGGAGGCAGAGGGATGTATCAGAAGGGGTTCCAGCCAGCTCATCAACATTGATTTAGTTGTTTATTCTAAAGAGAGCACGAGCATTTTAAAACAGAACTTCACTCTAAAGAGGAAGTTCCGCTTTATGCCCTCCCCTTTTATTTTTGGTGTTTTTTAGGAGGGTTTGGTACCTTGTTTTGACAGGATTCCTACTCCATCTTCTGGCTGGATCTTCACGGCGGACCCAGGACTGGAAGTCCTCTGTCTGCAACCTTTTGGGACATGTCACAAGTCCCAGAAGACTGTGGGACTATTCACAAAGTGTAGTACAGCTCACACAAGCGCAATGGTCAGCTGGCTGTAAAGCCACAAGGAATCAGAGCCAGCTACTGACAGTAAACATGTGAAGAACCGGTTTGGGTGAGGACAGCCCTGGACCCCTGGATAGGTGAGTGTCCTTGCTATAGTGCAGAATATGTTATGCCTGTCCACTTCTGTTGGTGGCCAAGCTCTTACCTGTGATCTTAGAGAACACCTAATGCAATTGTCAAGATTTTTTAATGTTTCCCCCCATGTATGTACCATTGCTCATTTGTCTTTACAGAGCCCAAGAGGATTGTTCGCTGCTCTGCACAGTGCATTTTTATTTTTGTTCTTCTCAAAATATAAAGAAAATGATTGAAACAGAAAAGTCAACAGCTATAGTATAGACTCAAATGCCACATTTATGTTTAAAAAAATGTCAAAAACATCATCCTTGCTCTTCAACATCATCCTGCTTGTATAGCACAGCTAGGGGTGAGTTACCATCCCATATTCCCAGTGGTTGGTTCACTTCCATATATAAAACAGAGACACATTGCAAGCATTTTAAGACATTCAGTATCCCATGTGGACTGTCCAATGAATGTGTTATAAGCCCTAAGTTGGAAAGTCCCTACATAACCTGTCCTGCCACAGAGCAAAATCCTATCTGACTGGGAGGAGACCTGTTTTTTCCTGTTGCAGTAACATTTAAAGTTCTTGTCCCTCCCCAGCTTGTGACTGGACAGTGAAAGGAGAAGCAGAAGACTGAGGAGTCCATCTCTCTGTAACTCTGCATTCTGCTCCTGTAAGCATGGCCTTTGCTAGAACATGAGCTCAGCAGCACCCCTAAATGGCTTCTTGTATTGCGTCTTGTATTGCCCCTCTACCAGTCCGAGCCCTACCCTACAAGAGACTACAAGATGCTGATGCAAAATGAAATGCGGGTATTTACATTGCTTGCTTGCATGTAAAATTAAAATACATTCTTATCCTGTGTACACAGGGTCGGATTTTTCGAAATGTTCGATGAGAGCTTGTTGTCAGAAATTCCGACCGTGTGTAGGTTCCATCGGACATTTTCCGTCGGAATTTCAGACAAACGAAATTTGAGATCTGGATCTCAAATTTTCCGACAACAAAATCCGTTGTCGTAAATTCCGATTGTGTGTACATAATTCCGACGCACAAAATTCCACGCATGCTCGGAATCAAGCAAAAGAGCAGCACTGGCTATTGAACTTAATTTTTCTCGGCTCGTCGTTCGTGTTGTACATCACCGCGTTCTTGGCGATCGGAATTTCCGACAAGATTTGTGTGACCGTGTGTATGCAAGACAAGTTTGAGCCAACATCCGTCGGAAAAAAATCATGGATTTTGTTGTCAGAATGTGAGCTCGTGTGTACGCGGCATTAAAGTGATTGTAAAGTCTCCTTTTAAAAAAAAAAATAGCATAGCAAATAACAACAAACATGTTATTATTATTATTATTATTATTATTATTATACAGGATTTATATAGCGCCAACAGTTTGCGCAGCACTTTACAACATGGGGCAGACAGTACACTTACAATACAAATCAATACAGGAGGGATCAGAGGGCCCTGCTCGTTAGAGCTTACAATCTAGAAGGGAGGGTCAAGTGGAGACAAAAGGTAATAACTGTGGGGGATGAGCTGATGGGAAAAAAAAAAAGTACAGTTGTTAGGTGTGGGTAGGATAGGCTTCTCTGAAGAGAAGGGTTTTCAGGGATCTTCTGAAAGCTAATAAAGTAGGAGATAAGCGGACAGATTGGGGTAAGGAGTTCCATAGGATTGGAGAGGCCTTGGAAAAGGCCTGGAGGCGAGCATGGGAGGAGATGACAAGGGAGCTAGAGAGCAGGAGGTCTTGAGAGGAACGAAGAGAGCGTATGTTATACTTATCTCTTCTTATAAGTATGTTATACTTATCTCTTCTGTGTAGCCGATTTTGCACAGAGCAGCCCGGATCCTCCTCTTCTAGTGTCCCTCTTTGCTGCTCCTGGACCCTCCCTCCTATCGAGTACCCCCACAGTCAGCAGCTTCCTATGGGGGCACTGGAGCCGATTCACAGCTCCGTGTGTCCATTCAGACACAGAGCCCCACCCCGGCCCAGCCCCCTCTCTCCCCTAATTTGCTGACTGACTTTGATTGACAGTCGCAGAAGCCAATGATGCCACTGTTGTGTCTCAGCCAATCAGGAGGAGTGCCCAGGATGGCTTAGACATTCGTGGACATTGTTGAAGAGAGATGGGGCTCATGTAAGTTATTATTGGTGCTGGGGGGCCTGCTACACACAAGGTTTTTTACCTTAATGCATAGAATGCATTAAGATAAAAAACCTTCTGCCTTTACAACTCCTTAAAGACCCCTTTCACACAGGGCATATTTCATTCTAAACAGCACAGTATCAACTCACAGATCTCTTATGCCGCGTACAAACGAGCAGAATTTCCGACTTTTTCCGTCGAAAATTCAGACGGACTTATATAGAGAACATGTTTTATATTTTTCCGACGGAACAAATTACTATCGTAAAAAACGCTCGTCTGTATGCTGTTCCGACGCACCAAAAACGATGCATGCTCTGAAGCAAGTACGAGATGGAAGCTATTGGCTACTGGCTATTGAACTTCCATTTTCTAGTCCTGCTGTACGTGTTGTACGTCACTGCATTCGGAATTTGGTGTGACGGTGTGTAGGCAAGACAGCTTGAGCGGAATTTATCAGAGTTTATTCCGACGGGAAAACCGGTCCTGTGTACAGGGCATTACTGATCAGAGCAGAGAGGGCAGATGACACAACTGTGCCCATTCAGTTTCTGCATAGTGGACACAGACAGAGCCCGCTCTGCTATATAGGTGGCTAAGTTTAACTGCTTGCCCACCGTGCTATAGCTGATATAAGGCTATAGTACGACTCTCCAGTTCTGGGAGGGCATCCCTGTAGCATGCATCGGGAAGTGTCTGTGATTGCTGTGTCCCTTGGATACAGCGGATCAGAGATCAGGGTAAAGGGCCAATCACAGTGGCCCTTTATCTTGTGATCAGCTGTGACCAATCACATCTGGTCATGTGTAGACAGTCTTGCCGGTAATCGGCTCTCCTTTCCTCACAGAGACAGCATGTGAGGAAAGGAGAACTGATCTGGCAGAGCACACTGAGTACAGCATTTACACTGACAATCAGGGCATTGATCATCAGTGCCCCATTTATCAGTGCAGCCCCATCACTTCAGCTTATCAGTGCCCATCAGTGCCACCTATCAATGTCCATCAGTGCAGCCTCTTCAGTGCCTCCTCCTGCATCAGTGCAGGTTATCAGTGCCCATCAGTGTCACCTCATCAGTCCCCATCAGTGCCCATATGTGCCATCTCATTAGCGCAGTGCATTAGCCCATTAGTGTAGCCTGATCAGTGGCCATCGGTGCAGCTTTATCAGCGCACATCAGTGAAGAAGAAGAAATACTTATTCGCAAAATTATATAACAGAAACTAAGAAACTTTTTCCTTTTCACATTTTTGGTCTTTTTTTTGTTTATTTAGCAAAAAAATAAAAACCCCAGTGGTGATCAAATACCACCAAAAGAAAGCTCTATCTGTCTCAAAAAATGAATAAAAATCTCCTATGAGTACAGTGTTGCATGACCACGGAATTGTCATTCAAAGTGTCACAGCGTTGAAACCTGAAAATTGGCCTGGGGGTGAAAGTTTCCAGTATTGAGGTGGTTAAAGGGACTCAGCTGTCTATTTACACCCGACTACCCTCTGATCCGATCCACCTAAGTGGAAGAGGACAGATTCCCTTCAGCTTTTTTTAGCTGACTGGATCAGACTCGGAGGTAAGCGGGTTAAATGGACACAAGTCCATCTACATCTGCCTGTCCATAGGAATGTGTGGACCTTCTAATCAGATCCGCCTGATAAAACTGACGGGTGGACCTGATCGGATCACCTTGTGAAAGGGGTCTAAGAGGATAAAAAGTTACCCTTCATCAGGTGTGTTACATATGCAGATAAGTCTGTTCACTGTTATGCCCCGTACACACGGTCGGATTTTCCGACGGAAAATGTTCGATGGGAGCTTGTTGTCGGAAATTCCGACCGTGTGTAGGCTCCATCGGACATTTTCCATCGAAATTTCCATCACACAAAATTTGAGATCTGGATCTCAACTTTTCTGACAACAAAATCTGTTGTTGGAATTTCCGATTGTGTGTACACAATTCCGACGCACAAAGTTCCACGCATGCTCGGAATCAAGCAGAAGAGCCGCACTGGCTATTGAACTTCATTTTTCGTGGCTCGTCGTATGTGTTGTGCGTCACCAGGTTCTTGCTGTTTGGAATTTCCGACAAGATTTGTGTGACCGTATGTATGCAAGACAAATTTGAGCCAACATCCGTCGCAAAAAATCCATGGATTTTGTTGTCGGAATGTCCGATCGTGTGTACAGGGCATTAGATTCCTTCATCAGCATTGCATTTCTGGCCGTGGCGACTATGAGAACTTCGGCTCTCACACAGAAGAATTCCCCAAAAGAATGGGATTTTGAAGGCACTTCAAAAGCAAATATATAAAGAGTGAAGTTCATAAAAAACAATATTTATTAGTACATCAACAGCATAAAAACATATACATGGCACAAGAGCTACTGGTACACCAACTATGAGAGAAGTGATGATACAATAAGTCTTCCTCCTTCCAACGCATTTCAGAGAATTCACATCTCCTTCATCAGGGAAATGAGGAGTTTCAAATATAATCAATCAGGTGGTGTTGTAAATAAACATGCCATTTTTTTCATTAAAAACAAAGTTTGAAGATTTTGTTCTTCTGCCCACCCTTCAAAATAGTGTAAACCATTTACGCTTCAAAAGTAGGAAATAAGGGCACCGCCTGCGGGGAGAGAGCAGGCGACACTGAGGCCTTGGAGATCCAATCCCAAACACAAAAGTAGAGCCTAAACCCGGAATCCCTATTTGGGAATGCTGAGGACCTTTCAATCAGTGATCTCTGGCAATGTTCTTATATAGTCATTGATGTCGGGCTCCGAGTAGAGAGTATATGCCATGTCCTCCAGCAGGGATGCCGGGCAGGAGTGAATTCTGTGAATGGTTCATATAATACAAGGTGTAAAGAGCTAAGAGGAGAGAAGGGGCAGACATCACTAAGGGCCCTTTCACATTAGCTGGCATGTGTTTTGGTGTATACATTTACATTTTTTTTTCCTTTTTGAAATGCAAAAAACAAACTTCTTTTAATTCTTTGCACAAAAGCACATTGCGACACACTGCTATGTGTTGTAAGGCATCGTTGTTAGTTTGCTTTTTGATGGATTTGCCAACATTGAAATTCTTGTCATAATTATTCATGTATTTAATTGCTGTTTATTTATTTATTTTTCATTTATGTCTTGTATAACTTCCTTTTCTGCTTATGGTTGACACATACATCCCCTGATGAAGCCTAAAGACAAAACATGTCAGGATAACGTATGAATACTCAAACTTTTAATGCAACTACTACCTGGAATTTCTATATCTTGAATGATCTTTAGTGTTTAATCACTCTTTCTTAATAAATTCTGGATAATCATGAATAAACTTTTTGTAACTTTTTTATTTATTGAGTTTGAGTTTTCCATTGCTATGGTATTATATGATTAAGCACCGCTATAGTCCCATTTTTCTTCTCTCTTTCCCATTGTTGTGAGTTGCGTATCTTTATGTAATGCACACCAGCCTCTTGGGGCTGAACAGAGAATATAGAAAACAATTATTCTTTTATGTCCTTTTGTTGCTCAAGCTGATTGGCGCAGCACAACACACCTAGTGTGAATGACCCCTGTGTATGTGAGCCTCAGCTTTAATTAATTGGGAAATGCAATAATGTTATGTTTTTTTTTCTGTCTAAAGTTCAACCTGGTTTTTCAGATAGAAAACTCACTTTACCTCTTAATGTATTGATTCCAGTTACATATTATTACCCAACCTCTTAACTACCTTTGTCCATTGTGCAACTAAGCCAACAAACATTTTCTGTCAGTGTTCAAACTGTTAATCATCATTTGGTGGGATATAATGGGACTTGTTTCTCATGGTGGTGTAATGGTGTGGGGAATATTTTCTTGGCACACTTTGGGCCCCTTAGTACCAATTGAGCATTGTTTAAATGCCACGGCCTACCTGAGTATTGTTGCTGACCATGTCCATCCCTCTATGACTACAGTGTACCCATCTTCTGATGGCTCCTTCCAGCAGGATAATGCACCATTGTTACAAAGCTCAAATCATCTCACCACTGGTTTCTTGAACATGACAGTTTACTGTACTCCAATGGCCTCCACAGTCACCAGATCTCAATCCAATAGAGCACCTTTGGGATGTGGTGGAACGGGAGATTTGCATCATGGATGAGCAGCCAACAAATCTGCAGCAACTGTGTGATCCTATCAAGTCAATATGGATCTAAATCTGAGGAATGTTTCCAACACCTTGTTAAATCTATGCCATGAAGCAGTTTTGAAGGTATAAGGGGGGGGTGGTCCAACCCGGTACTAGTAAGGTGTACCTAATAAAGTGTATATATACACAATATTGTCAAAAGTATTGGGACACCTGCCTTTACACGCATATAATATATTTCTTCATTCAATTTCATTCTTAATCATATATCTTGTCGAAATCCTTGAGGTACCGAGATAGTACAAACCTTCCCCTTTTCTTGCAAGGGGCTATTCTGGGGTAGCCCCAGGCTCTCTCTTTCTACGCAAATGAACTTTAATGCCATCCCAGTCTTAGTCCGTAGGGTTCAATATTGAGTTGACGCTCGATTTGCAGCTATAACAGCTTCAACTCTTCTGGAAAGGCTGTCCACAAGGTCTAGGAGTGTGTCTATGGGAATGTTTCAAGTGTCAAGTTCCTCCACTCCAAACTTGCTCCTCCATGTCTTTATGGACCTTGCTACAGAGCTTACTTTATCACACCCATGTGATTGTTTTATATGCAATTTTACTCCTGCCTTCTTATAAGTCGTTTTACCCATCCTGGAATCTTGGCTCCTGATATCCATCCATCCCATGGGGATGCTGGGATAAAGTGCAGCCAGACCCCCATCTTGGGATCAGAATAGCTAACCCCACTGTTGGTTGAACATCCTGGTTGTATGGTAACCCATCCTGGAATCTTGGCTCCTGATATCCATCCCATGGGGATACTGGGATAAAGTACAGCCAGACCCCCATCTTGGGATCAGAATAGCTAACCCCACTGTTGAACATCCTGGTTGTATGGTAACCCATCCTGGAATCTTGGCTCCTGATATCCATCCCATGGGGATACTGGGATAAAGTGCAGCCAGACCCCCATCTTGGGGTCAGAGTAGCTGGTAAACAGCTTGAGAGTTAGGTGTGCATTTTTGGGTGTGAAGATTTTGCTATCTACACTGAAATATGGATTTATGTTGATACACAAATAAAAATAAAAATAACGCATTTCTTATTTTTTCTGATGGACTTCACTGGTTTATTTATGAATGTTTTTTTTTTTAACACATTCTTATTTACAGTTTTTGATATATACATATGAATTTCTTACTTAATTGAATTTATGCACTTTACATTGATAGCACAACACCTTTTTTTAATTATTATTAATATGTATAATGTTTATGTGGAAATTTTGTGTGTAGCTGTCACTGAGAATTTTTTTTTTTTTTTACTATTTGGTGGCACTTTCTGCACAATATATCACAGTTAACCAGTCTTGAGATGTGGTAGTTCATTTATTTTCATTTTTAGGTTAAGAACATTTTCTGCAAATATAGAAAACACATATTGAGAAGTGTAGTGTCCTTGTCAATTCCTGAGAGATGAGTTTCCGAAGGGAAATGTTCGATGGGAGATTTTTGTAGGAAATTCCGACCGTGTGTAGGCTCCATCAGACATTTTCCATCAGAATTTCCGTCACACAAAATTTGAGATCTGGATCTCAACTTTTCCGACAACAAAATCTGTTGTCGTAAATTCCGATCGTGTGTACACAATTCCGACGCACAAAGTTCCACGCATGCTCGGAATCAAGCAGAAGAGCTGCACTGGCTATTGAACTTCATTTTTCTCGGCTTGTCGTACATGTTGTACGTCACCGCGTTCTTGACGTTCGGAATTTCCGACAAAATTTGTGTGACCGTGTGTATGCAAGACAAGCTTAAGCCAACATCCGTTGGAAAAAGTCCATGGATTTTGTTGTCGGAATGTCCGATCGTGTGTACAGGGCATTATGTATGTTTGACGTCCAACCTAGGTGACAACCATGGCATCCTCCGTAGATACAGTGGTGTGAGGTAGTTACCCTAAGACAAGAAGTGTGTTATTTACAGGGTTACTAAGTGAAAATAAATGAAAAAAGCCTGATTCAGCCACCATATCTAAGGGCTGGTAAGCTTCAACTTATTACATTTTTATTTTTTTGGTTAGCTATGTTTAAAGAATGTAAGAAGGCTTTACTTTACTAAAGTCCCAAAGGGGTAAGTGTTATCTATTATAATTAGTTTTATTCCTTTCACTTCTGAACTTTTAAAGAATATCATTTTAAAAGTGAGAAAATCAAAGAACATAGAATTCGATTTCACATAAAAAAATGTTTTGAATACATTTCTATGTAATGAAGCATGAGGCTTCAAGTTACATCACCTTCACTTTTGCAATAAACTTAGACAACCTTCTCTGAAGCCAGGAAACTCCTGTCACCACAGTCATCAATAAAACTTGGTACACCTCTGTAATACTAATGCCGCGTACACACGGTCGTACTTTTCGTCTACAAAAGTCAGACAGCCTGTCCGACAGACTTCCGACAGACTTCCGGCAGACTTTCGACGGACTTGCGGCGGACTTTCTAACGAACAGACTTGCCTACACACGATCACACAAAAGTCCGTCGAATTCTTACGTGATGACGTACACCGGACTAAAATAAGGAAGTTCATAGCCAGTAGCCAATAGCTGCCCTAGCGTGGGTTTTTGTCCGTCGGACTAGCATACAGACGAGCGGATTTTTCGACCAGACTCGAGTCCGTCGGAAAGTTTTAAAGCATGTTTCAAATCTAAAGTACGTCGGATTTGAGGCTAAAAAAGTACGTTGAAAGTCCGGAGAAGCCCACACACGATCGGATTACCAGCCAGCTTTAGTCCGTCAGCGTCCGTTGGACTTTTGTAGACGAAAAGTACGACCGTGTGTACGCGGCATAATTGTTTTTGTAGAACAGTATCACCAGGTATGCTCCTGTGACCTCTTCTCTGCATTTCCCATCATTTATTAAAAAAAAATAATGTCACCTTAAATGGTGCTGGAACCATGCATATCAATGCTCTACTTCTCTTACTTAATGTCTGCATACAGATAAATACTTGTATATAAAAGCTGGACATATTATAGGCAAATTGTCAGGTGAAATAAAATGTGCACATACTAAAGGAAACCATAAATTGATTGCATTAGCAATTTTTACATTTAAATAAACTATTCCCCCCACAACACCAAATACGGCTCCAGACAAGTTGAATAGTCAGATGAAGTTTCTTCTGAAACCAATAATCTCCTGTATCCCTTAGAGCTCTCAGTGAATCCTCCCTCTAAATCTTACTTCCCTATAGGACTCAGTAGTGTAGTGGTTGGTGAGAAGAACCAGTGAACACTTTCGGGAACAGAGGAAGACAACATGATCTTTAGAGATTTTAGCCAGGTGTTCTTCTTGATTGGCACAGTGTTTAAAGGGCACAGGAGATTGAAGCTGAGTATCTGCTTTTGAAGGGTTGCACAGGCCAGGAACTGCTGGAGGGAGGGTTGCAGCACCAAAAAAGTGAAGGAAGCCTGGCTTGTGATGGTTGCTACTGGAGATAGTAGGATGGCTGTAGGTCTGATAATGCACCTTAATGTTTTTTGCAAGAAAAAACCTGTCTTGCCTCTCTATTTGCTGCCGTTCAAGTGCTTGCAAACTTGACTCTAGACAATCTCTACCAAACACATACTTGAAGTGTATATTTTGAATTTTGAGGAGGGAAATAACTGGGCATATGGGGTTGAAAGCAAGGACGGATCCAGGGGGGGCAACATGGCAATTGCCCCCCCCCAGAAATTAGATGCGGTTGAGAGTCGAGAGCGGGCGGCTCCATGGGCGGATGAGAGAGTGGGCGGCTCCACAGGCGGGTGAGAGAGTGGGCGGGCCGGGCAGCTGAGCGGCTCGGTGTGCGGGTGAGAGAGCAGGCGGCCGGGCAGCTGGGCGACTGGCCAATCAGCGAGCCGGCGGGGGAGCAGAGAGATGACATCATCTCTCATCGACCAACCTGCAGTTCCGCCCTCACTGTGCAGGCAGCCGCGGGCAGCAGAGAGATTACATTATCTCTCTGCTGCCTGACTCTGGATCACAGCAAGAGACAATCCCCACCTTAGCAGCAAGTGACAATAGGCAATGAGTGACAGGTGACATGGCAAGTGACAGTCCACAACTTGTGGCAGGTGACAATCTGCAACTTGTGGCAGGTGACGTTGGCAAGTGACAATTCGCAACTTGTGGCAGGTGGCGTGGCAAGTGACAATCCGCAACATGTGGCAAGTGACATGACAAGTGACAGTCCGCAACTTGTGGCAGGGGACGTGGCAAGTGACAGTCCACAACTTGTGGCAGGTGACGTGGCAAGTGACATTCTGCAACTTGTGGCAGGTGATGTGGCAAGTGACAATCCGCAACTTGTGGCAGGTGGCGTGGCAAGTGACAATCTGCAACATGTGGCAGGTGGCATGGCAAGTGACAATCCTCAACGTGTGGCAGATGGTGTGGCAAGTGACAATCCGCAACGTGTGGCAGGTGGCGTGGCAAGTGACAATCCACATGTGGTGGCAGGTGGTGTGGCAAGTGACAATCCGCATGAGGTGACAGGTGATGGTGGCGAATAACAATCTGCAACGTGTGGCAGGTGGCGTGGCAAGTGACAATCTGCAACGTGTGGCAGGTGGCGTGGCGAAAAGACAATCTGCAATGTGTGGCAGGTGGCGTTGCAAGTGACAATCCGCATCTGGTGGCAGGTGGAGTGGCAAGTGACACGCTCAGGGCTCCCACTGATTCTGCATTATAGTGAATTGAACTATTTCATTTTATATAACAATGTAATAATAGAAATAATGCGCTTCAATCATCCTGACACCATAACAACCATGGTGCCAGGATGATTGAAGTGCCAACACCAGCCATTTCCCCGATAAATTGCACACAAAAGTATTTTCTGGCAGTGCTCCTCCCGGGACTAGACTCTGGATCCGCCCCTGGATGGAAGAGGATTCAGGGAATGTGCGATTTGCGGTTTTGAAGTGTTTTTGCATACTCTGTTTTGACATTTTATTAAACGTTTAAAACAATGCAGAGCAGTTCTGCTTAAAAAGAAGCTCAAAAACTATACCCTTAAACTGTTTTGCTACTTGCCAGTTTGTATGAAGTTGAGTGATTGAGCTTGATTTTTTTTAAACATTACTACCGCTATTATACGTGACAGTGTATCGTTGTCAATGGTTGTTAAGGACACCAGCAGGTGACAAATTTACAAAAACCATATAATTATAAGGTCAAACCTAAACACCTTAAATTTGTATACAATAAGGCAGGCCCTTGCACTACATAGTTGAAGGTAAATTTTAAGGAGATTTAATAAGAAAATTGAAAAATGTATGACCAGCTTTACATTTATTATTCAGTAAGATGTACAAGGTGGTATCAAAAAAGTTTTGAGGCTAGTTTTGTAACACCCCAACAGATGGCAGCACAAGGCTGCACGCACAGTCACAGGGAGCAATGACCTTCATAAGTCAGTGTGCCAAAAGACATCGTCCTGTGTACATTGGGAGCTGTGTGACTGGTGTTATCCTGACCATGTGTGTTATCACTTCTGCTATTTCATCATGGACAGCAAGTTAGAACAAATGTGAAATTCTGCGTGAAACTGGGCAAATCTGCCACAGACGCTTGACGTGATTCTGCAAGTTTACGGTAATGCTGCAATCAGGGCCGGTACAAGGCAGGGGCGGATGCCCTGGGCGGTACAATTTTCTATAGGAGGGAGGGGCGCAGGTGAAGTGCCTGCAATGTGCTTCACACCAGTGTCATTATACACACTAGCCAGTGCCGCTGTACCCGAAAAATTGTCTGTTATGCCACGTACACACGATCGGATTTTCCTCCAGCAAAAGTCTGATAAGAGCTTTTGGTTGGAAATTCCGACCGTGCGTATGCTCCATCGAACGTTTGCTGGCGGAATTCCTGCCAGCAAAAGATTGAGTGCAGGTTCCCTATTTTTCGATCGGAAAAAGTTCCGATCGTCTGTACCAATTCCGACACGAAAAATTCCTCCGTACGTTCGGAAACAATTTGACGCATGCTCTGAAGCATTGAACTTCATTTTCTCGGCTAGTCGTAGTGTTGTACGTCACCCTGTTCTTGACGGTCGAAAGTTCAGAGAACTTTTGTGTGACCGTGTGTATGCAAGCCAAGTTTGAGCGGAATTCCATCGGAAAAACCATCCAAGATTTTTACGACGGAAAATCCGCTCGTGTGTACGCGGCATAAGTGTGCCGAGTGTGCTCCTGCATCTGGCACAACAAGCCCTGGCTTCACCTCCCTTCTCTGTCAGCTTCACTGTTCACACCCCCTATGAAAGAGTCTCGTAGTCCCGACCGGCAGTGTGAGGTCACTCACGGCCAGAGGCAGGGTGGGAGGACTCAGAGGAGCGCAGAGAGCTGTGGCGGCGCTGCAACCTAGAGGAGCCCAGGAGCCTGGCTCTAGCTGGAAGTAGAATTGGAAAGCACTGTGGGTAGGAGGCGGGCATCTCTGAGCCGCGATCCCAGGTTCCCTTCAGCAGTGGTATCTCTCCCGCTAGCTGCCGCACAGGCAAGTTTAGAAATCGGCTCCTCCTCAGCTCTGAGAGGACAACATGAGGAGGAAAGTCAGAAGAGGGCATCACAGAGCGATGTGCTGCACTGTATCTGAGGTCTGTGTGTGAGGAAAGCTGCTGCCAAGCTGAGGGAAGGGAGAGCTGCACTGAGGACACAAGGGGAGGAAAGAGAGTATTTGTAGGGAGAAAATGATTACTTCTAGATGGGATTGATATGGGGGGGTGTATTTGTGCTGTTGTGCTAGGAAGGGAATTCTGGGGGGGTCTGCTGGGATGGGGAATTTGAGAGGTTCCAGGATAAGATTTTTTCTAGTAGGGGTATTTGGGGGGGGGGGGTTGTGCTAGAAGAGGTGGTGGGGGCATTTGTGCTAGGATAGGAAATATTGGGGCTGTTAGAAATGGGGATGGGGGGAGAATTTATGCTAGTAGGGATGATTGGGGGTACTTGTTCTAGAGGGGAAATTTGGGGGGAGGATTTGTGCTAGGAGGGGGGATTTGGGGGGTGACAGGGGTAAGATTTGTGCTGGGAGGATGAGGATTTGTGCTAGGTGGGGGGATATGTGCTGGGAGGATGAGGAGGTGTGCTAGGTGGGGGAATATGTGCTGGGAGGATGAGGATGTGTGCTAGGTGGGGGGATATGTGCTGGGAGGACGAGGATTTGTGCTAGATGGGGGGGGGAATATGTGCTGCGAAGATGAGGATTTGTGCTAGGTGGGGGGATATGTGCTGGGAGGATGAGGATTGGTGTTAGATGGGGGATATGTGCTGGGAGGATGAGGATTAGTGCTAGGTGGGGGGAAGTGTGCTGGGAGGATGAGGATTTGTGCTGGGTGGGGGGATATGTGCTTGGAGGATGAGGATTTTGCTAGGTGGGGGGATATGTGCTGGGAGGATGAGGATTTGTGCTGGGAGGATGAGGATTTGTGCTAGGTGGGGGGATATGTGCTGGGAGGATGAGGATTAGTGTTAGATGGGGGAATATGTGCTGGGAGGATGAGGATTTGTGCTAGGTGGGGGGATATGTGCTGGGAGGATGAGGATTTGTGTTAGGTGGGGGATATGTGCTGGGAGGATGAGGATTTGTGCTAGATGGGGGGATTTGTGCTGGGAGAATGGGGATTTGTGCTAGGTGGGGGGATATGTGCTGGGAGGATGTGGATGTGTGCTAGGTGGGGGATATGTGCTGGGAGAATGAGGATTTGTGCTAGGTAGGGGGGATATGTGCTTGGAGGATGAGGATTTTGCTAGGTGGGGGGATATGTGCTGGGAGGATGAGGATTTTTACTAGGTGGGGGGATATGTTCTGGGAGGATGAAGATTTGTGCTAGGTGAGGGGGTATGTGCTGGGAGGATGAGGATTTGTGTTAGATGGGGGATATGTGCTGGGAGGATGAGGATTTGTGCTAGGTGGGGGGAAATGTGCTGGGAGGATGAGGATTTGTGCTAGGTGGGAGATATGTGCTGGGAGGATGAGGATTTGTGCTAGGTGGGGGGGATATGTGCTTGGAGGATGAGGATTTTGCTAGGTGGGGGGATATGTGCTGGGAGGATAAGGATTGGTGTTAGATAGGGGAATATGTGCTGGGAGGATGAGGATTTGTGCTATGTGGGGGGGATTATGTGCTGGGAGGATGAGGATTTGTGTTAGGTGGGGGATATGTGCTGGGAGGATGAGGATTTGTGCTAGGTGAGGGGGTATGCGCTGGGAGGATGAGGATTGGTGTTAGATGGGGGGATATGTGCTGGGAGGATGAGGATTTGTGCTAGGTGGGGGGATATGTGCTGGGAGGATGAGGATTTGTGTTAGATGGGGGGATATGTGCTGGGAGGATGAGGATTCGTGCTAGGTGGGGGGAAATGTGCTGGGAGGATGAGGATTTGTGCTAGGTGGGAGATATGTGCTGGGAGGATGAGGATTTGTGCTAGGTGGGGGGGATATGTGCTTGGAGGATGAGGATTTTGCTAGGTGGGGGGATATGTGCTGGGAGGATGAAGATTTGTGCTAGGTGGGGGCATATGTGCTGGGAGGATAAGGATTGGTGTTAGATAGGGGAATATGTGCTGGGAGGATGAGGATTTGTGCTATGTGTGGGGGATTATGTGCTGGGAGGATGAGGATTTGTGTTAGGTGGGGGATAGGAGGGGAGATTTGTTCTGCGTGGAGATGGGGGGAAGAGGATTGCTAGGAGGAGGATTTTGGGGGGGGGTTGTGCTAGGATAGGAAATATTGGGGCTGTTAGAAATGGGGATTTGGGGGGAATTTATGCTAGTAAGGTTGATAGGGGGTATTATTTGTGCTAATTTTTTGGAGGGGGGGTATTTTTGCTAACACATGATGCTCATACATACATTTTTCTAGGTGGGGGGGATATGTGCTGGGAGGATGAGGATTTGTGCTGGGAGGATGAGGATTTGTGCTAGGTGGGGGGATATGTGCTGGGAGGATGAGGATTTGTGCTAGGTAGGGGGGATATGTGCTTGGAGGATGAGGATTTTGCTAGGTGGGGGGATATGTGCTGGGAGGATGAGGATTTTTGCTAGGTGGGGGGATATGTTCTGGGAGGATGAAGATTTGTGCTAGGTGAGGGGGTATGTGCTGGGAGGATGAGGATTGGTGTTAGATGGGGGGATATGTGCTGGGAGGATGAGGATTTGTGCTAGGTGGGGGGATATGTGCTGGGAGGATGAGGATTTGTGTTAGATGGGGGGATATGTGCTGGGAGGATGAGGATTTGTGCTAGGTGGGGGGAAATGTGCTGGGAGGATGAAGATTTGTGCTAGGTGGGAGATATGTGCTGGGAGGATGAGGATTTGTGCTAGGTGGGGGGGATATGTGCTTGGAGGATGAGGATTTTGCTAGGTGGGGGGATATGTGCTGGGAGGATAAGCATTGGTGTTAGATAGGGGAATATGTGCTGGGAGGATGAGGATTTGTGCTATGTGGGGGGGGGATTATGTGCTGGGAGGATGAGGATTTGTGTTAGGTGGGGGATATGTGCTGGGAGGATGAGGATTTGTGCTAGGTGAGGGGGTATGTGCTGGGAGGATGAGGATTGGTGTTAGATGGGGGGATATGTGCTGGGACGATGAGGATTTGTGCTAGGTGGGGGGAAATGTGCTGGGAGGATGAGGATTTGTGCTAGGTGGGGGGATATGTGCTGGGAGGATGAGGATTTGTGTTAGATGGGGGGATATGTGCTGGGAGGATGAGGATTTGTGCTAGGTGGGGGGAAATGTGCTGGGAGGATGAAGATTTGTGCTAGGTGGGAGATATGTGCTGGGAGGATGAGGATTTGTGCTAGGTGGGGGGGATATGTGCTTGGAGGATGAGGATTTTGCTAGGTGGGGGGATATGTGCTGGGAGGATAAGGATTGGTGTTAGATAGGGGAATATGTGCTGGGAGGATGAGGATTTGTGCTATGTGGGGGGGGGATTATGTGCTGGGAGGATGAGGATTTGTGTTAGGTGGGGGATATGTGCTGGGAGGATGAGGATTTGTGCTAGGTGAGGGGGTATGTGCTGGGAGGATGAGGATTGGTGTTAGATGGGGGATATGTGCTGGGACGATGAGGATTTGTGCTAGGTGGGGGGAAATGTGCTGGGAGGATGAGGATTTGTGCTAGGTGGGAGATATGTGCTGGGAGGATGAGGATTTGTGCTAGGTGGGGGGGATATGTGCTTGGAGGATGAGGATTTTGCTAGGTGGGGGCATATGTGCTGGGAGGATAAGGATTGGTGTTAGATAGGGGAATATGTGCTGGGAGGATGAGGATTTGTGCTATGTGTGGGGGATTATGTGCTGGGAGGATGAGGATTTGTGTTAGGTGGGGGATATGTGCTGGGAGGATGAGGATTTGTGCTAGATGGGGGGATTTGTGCTGGGAGAATGGGGATTTGTGCTAGGTGGGGGGATATGTGCTGGGAGGATGTGGATTTTTGCCAGGAGGGGAGATTTGTTCTGCGTGGAGATGGGGGAAGAGGATTGCTAGGAGGAGGATTGGGGGGGGGGGGTTGTGCTAGGATAGGAAATATTGGGGCTGTTAGAAATGGGGATTTGGGGGGAATTTATGCTAGTAAGGTTGATAGGGGGTATTATTTGTGCTAATTTTTTGGAGGGGGGGTATTTTTGCTAACACATGATGCTCATACATCTTGTGTGTGTGGATGGGGGGGGGGGGGGCGCAGTTTGGTGTCTTCGCCCTGAGCGCTAAATTACCTTGTCCCAGAGCACTGGCTGCAATGAATTGCAAATCCAACTCAAAGGTCACCATTTTTACACCATTGCGTAGATCCAGCGCAAATAGCAGAAGGTGCTTTACCTACTTCAAAAAGAACACTTCCAGGACACATTACAGAGGTGGCAGGAATGCTGGGAGCATTGTATTGCTGTGCAAGGGTACTATTTTGAAGGTGATAGTGTGTAAACTTAGATAAATAAAGTACGTTTTTGTAAACAGAGCTAATCTGGAAACTTTGTGATACTACTTCGGGTCAGTTTGTAAATATTTTCACCCAAAAGTCACACAATTTTTATCCAATATTCATGCAGAATGCAGTATCTCTAATTGAGAAATGTAACTTCTGGGAGAACATTGTGTGAATCTTGTGTGAAAATTTACAAAGTGACCCTTTATTTTAAGCCTGGGTTCACACATGTGCGGTGCGAATTGAAGCTCAGGTTTCACTGGGGAGATAAAAATCTCCTGTTCAAAGGCTCATCTGTGTTTTAGCTCAGGATCAGTGAGCAGGGAGAGGGGGAGGTGTAGTGAGGAGAAGGAGAAAATCCATGTTCAGAACGCAATGCATCTGCGAAGCAGATGCATTCCCATAGAAGATAAGGGGCTCGTAATTCGCACCGCAATGCCCAGAAGTGCAACGCACATAGAATGCCCAGAAGTGCAACGCACATATGTGAACCAGATGCATTCATATGAATGTATTTTAAAATGTCCTGCGAATTAGATGCGGTGTAAGCCGCATCTAATTTGCATAGGTGTGAACGGGGGCTCAGAGTTCCTTGAAAATTCACTGATGGTGAATCCTCCTGATGCATGTGTTTTAAATGATAATGAATGATTTACCACTAATGGTTGTGTAAAGTGCTCATGCCTGTTTCTGTAATCTTATTGGGTTATCTCAATAAAGATATTGAAAGCAAAGAAGGATTAGGCTCAGCCGCCACCCTTAATAGATTTTATTGCCACCACCTTTATCAATGTCTTGCAGAGATTTCCTGTGAGATCTGATGAGAGTGGAGATTCATCATACACTGGAAGTTAAAACATACATCAATTTTGATTTTTTAAAATTATTTTTGTCTACTTTTTATTACCAGTTGCACAATATACAGCGTATCAAATTTTCATCGACATACAAATAACAAAGAGTTTATAAAAAGCATACAATAGTGAAACAATAATAAAAGTGATACTGTTTTAACAAGCTAACAATATTAAAATGTAATATTCTAATTACTTTAAAAAAGCCTAAACAGAACCAACTTATATACTTTCATCTTCCGATGGAATAGCAGTTAATATGCTTCCCAGTAGCTGACCTGATGTTCTCGTTTTTATTTATTTGCTTCCTCGCAACTCCAGTGAAGCTTACACAAAGAGCTAAAATTATTTCTGATTCTGAGACTTCTACAATGCTTTACTTCAGCACCTTATTTCAATAAATTGGGACAGTATATGAGAATCTCATTTTAATCACTCGTTTATAACTGGGTCAGTTGCGTTGAAAAAAGATAGTGGCATGCCCAAAACTTTGTATTTTATGTAAAAGATTTTTTTTTTGTTTTTTTTTTCTAGTTAAGACCTCCTTTTTTTATGTTCTGTCTTGTCCCATCAGATACATTTTTCTTATCTTCCTGTCTCAGAAACACAACAACAGAAAAAATCTTTCTCCTGCTATTCTCTCTAAATTTCATGATACTTTTTATATTTTAGATTTCTTTATGTTTTGCATGATAGGGGTTAGGAATGTGAAAATGTTAAAGTGCTTTGGAGTAAAGTCAATGACTTTGAACCGAAACATACTAAATAAAGTGGTTTGGACATCTTATTTGGATGCCGCCTGGAAGGTTATCTTATGCCGCTTACACATGAGCGGACTTTACGGCAAACTTGGTCCGGCTGACTTTTCGACTGACTTTCCGACTGACTTTCCAAATGAACGTACTTGCCTACACACGATCAACCAAAGTCCGACGGATTCGTACGTGATGATGTACAACCGAACTAAAACGAGGAAGTTCATAGCCAGTAGCCAATAGCTGCCCTAACATCGGTTTTTGTCCGTCGGACTAGCATACAGACGAGTGTACTTTTCGTCCGAACTCGAGTCCGTCGGAAAGATTTGAAACATATTTCATTTCTAAGTTCGTCGAACTTTTGGGGAAAAAAAGTCAGCTGGAGCCCACACACTATCGATTATCCAACGGACTCCGGTCCGCCGGACCAAGTCTGCCGTAAAGTCCACTCGTGTGTACGTGGCATTATGCCGCGTACATACGGGCGGACTTTTCGACAGACTAGGTCTGGCAGACTTTTCGACGGACTTTCCGACTGACTTTTTGAATGAACGGACTTGCCTACACACGATCAACCAAAGTCCGACGGATTTGTACGTGATGACGTACGACCAGACTAAAACAAGGAAGTTGATAGCCAGTAGCCAATAGCTGCCCTAGCGTCGGTTTTTGTCTGTCGGACTAGCATACAGACGAGCGTACTTTTCAACCGGACTCGAGTCCATCGGATAGATTTAAAACATGTTTAATTTCTAGGTCTGTCAAAATTTTTGGGAAAAAAAAGTCCGCTGGAGCCCACACACGATCGAATTATCCGACGGACTCCGGTCCTCAGGACCAAGTATGCCGTAAAGTTTGCTCGTGCGTACGCGGCGTTAGAGGTTGTACCCACCATCATATCAAAGTGGGAGTAGGGTCAGGCACACCTACAACACCCTGATAAGTTTATATATTTCAGGGGGCTGAATATCCCTTGGAAACCTTCTAGTAAAAAAACTATGGATGGGTAAAGGGAAATATAATTTAAATTTCTCAGCCAGTCTCCTCTGCATCTTCAAGGTTATTCAGTACCTCCTGTCTACACTTCTTTTTAAATGTCAGCATCCCAGATAGCAAGGATAACTTGCCACAAATGTGTGGCAGTGTTGAATTGTAAATCTGTAACTTGCTGCACATTTTCACTAGCAAGTTGCACACTTGCAGAGCACTTGAAGCACAAGTTCTAATTGACATTTTTCAAATTTGTAGAAGATTTGCGTGACAAGTCTCTAGTAGGAGCAAAGTTGCAGTGGTCTACAGCAAGAGCTCTGCAAGTCTACAACATGAAAATTCAGCCACAGTGACCCCTGTGGTGAGATGACTATTGTACAAAATAACTGAACCAGAACTTGCAGCAGACTTGCAGAATGTTTGCAAAGTAAAAGTCAGGGCTGTGCTCAGCCCTCCCTTCTCAGAGCTCAGGTTGCTCAGCTGTCGGTTAATTGCCAGTTCTCATCATTCCACAGTGACTCACCTGGTGATCATATCCTGCTCAATAACAAGCCGTGCTGGCTATTTAAGCTGTATGGATTAGATCTCCTGTGCCTTCGCCTTGGTGAACATATCTAGACACTCTCTGCTGTGTTCCTGTTGAAGACTTGCCTGACTGATGTCCCTTTGGTTTCTGATCCTATCTGCTGCCTCTGACTACGCTGATCTCTGACTCCCTGATTTCCTTGCTTGGTCTGACTACCCGATTTGGTTACTGAACCCTGGCTATGTTTTGACTACGTTTACTATTTGTACCATTTATATCACTATATTAAATGGTGTGATTTTTACTGCATTTTCTGTCTCCGTCTGATTCATGGTTCCTGACAGAAAGTTGATCTGGAGTCATGCAATGTGGACATGCTGCAATTGTGCAACAAACTTGTGAAGCCTGGCAAGTCTAGCAATAGCTTAGCAAGTAATTTTCTTTTTTTTTTTTAAATATATATTTTATTAATTTTCAATAGAACAGAGAGGGGCAGAGCCCACAACATATCACAGTGGTATATAACAAAAGGGGGTCGCAACCTCCCGACATTGCATTATAGTAGTACATGTAATACATCAAGGCATGTAGCATTATCATATCTTTAAATATATGTATGGGTATCTTTGTTTCTCTGAGTTAGAGTCCCAGTATGATATGAGAGTATAAATACCCTAGTCAGCCACCAGAGAAGATAAAAAAAAAAAAAAAAAGGAGATAGGAGAAAAAGTAATAGATAGGGGGGGGGAAGAAGTAAGAAGAAGAAACAAGAGGGGGGGGGGGTAAGAAAAAGGGGGGGGGGTATTAGGCGTTCATATACGTGAATCCCTGTGTACGATGATTACTGTAGGTTGTCAATCAGTATGAAATGGTAGGGTTTTAGTTCCTAAGGAGGGATTTACCCTCTTCTGGATACTTGAATATATTCCAATGAGTCCATGTTTTCCGATAGGTTTCCTGTCTATCTTGAGCTGTCATTATCAAGTCTTCCATTTTATTTATGTCTTCTACTTTTCTCAACCACATTGCTGTGGTTGGTGGGGATTGCTGTTTCCACATCATGGGAATACAGGATTTGGCTGCATTTGTTAAGTGTCTCAGTAGAGATTTCTTATAGGTTTTGATTGGTATGGAAGAAATGTGGAGTAGAAAAAATGCCGGGTCATTTGGGATTTGAAAGTCAGTGAATTTTTGGGAAATGGCACGAACTGCAGTCCAGAAAGTTGTCAACATAGGACATGACCAAAACATGTGTAGAAGCGTTCCCTCTTCCTGGTGACAACGCCAGCAATACTTTGAAGTGTCAAGAAAAATGATATGTAATCGACTTGGTGTTAGGTACCACCTTGTCAGGATCTTATAATTCGTCTCTTGGACATTAGTGCATATTGAGGACTTAAGGGAGAGACTAATCATGTTTTGTTTCTGGACTGTTGTAAAAGTGCGTTGGAGGTCTGTTTAACACTTTATAATGCATGGTAATCTGGGTGGCTGGGGTGGGGTGTTCAATAGGCTGTACATCTTGGATAGGGTCTGCGGCAATGGCTCTGTGTCTTTACAACATTCTTCAAACGTGGTCAAAGGCCTGGTGTAACTTTGAGGGTTTGGGAAGGTCTGGAGAAAGTGGTGAATTTGTGCTGCATCCCAAAACAGAAGTTTAAACGGACCTACTGGGTCCATTAGTTCTGAGATGGAGGGCCATTTATTTTGTTGCACAAATTGTGACGCTAAAACACAATTGGATCTTCTCAAGGTCTGAAATTTCGAAGAGGAGAGTCCAGGAAAGAACTTGGCTTTACCTAGAATTGGGGTTAAAGGTGATGTTTTGGTAGTTAGAGAGGTGTGTAAGGTAGCTTGAATGCACTGTCTTATAGTGTTTCCGATGATAGGATGGGATTTCAATTCTGCAGGGAGAGAGTCACTACACCATATCGCAGATCGTAGAGGTATAATGGTTTGGTGTTGTTCTATTTGTGCCCACAACTGAGAGTCCCTATGACGGCTCCAATCAAGAACCCTACCTAGGTGAGTAGCTTGGTAGTACTTCCTTACGTCTGGTAGCGCTAGGCCGCCGTAATGTTTTGGTGTGGATAGTTGAGATCTTGGGATGCGAGGCTTTTTATGAGCCCAAACAAAACGGGTGAAAAGGGCTTGTACTTGTTTGAAATATATGGGAGGTATCTTAATCGGTAGGGCCTGGAGGAGGTATAAAAATTTTGGGAGTATACTCATTTTGAGTAAATTGCACCTCCCAAACCAGGAGTGTAACCCTTTATTACAATTTTCTAGCAATTTCCTGGTCTTAGCTAGGAGGGGGGGAAGTTGCTCTCATAGATGTGAGACAGATCTGGTGGTATTTTCGTGCCTAAATAAGTCAGGGCGGAGGACGTCTCTTTAAATTTAAAATTTGATTGTAAATTCAGAAGAATATGGGCCTGTAGTGATATCCCCATTGCTTCCGATTTGGAAAAATGTATTTTAAGGTTTGATACTTTCCCGTATATCTCGAATTCTACGAGTAGATTCGGTAGGGACACTCTTGGGTTGGTTAGTGAAAAGAGCAGGTCATCTGCATAGGCCGAGATCTTGTGTTGCAAAGGACCAATTGATATCCCCTGAATGTCGGGGTTCAATCTAATTTTGGATAAAAAGGGTTCCAGGGAGAGCGCAAATAGGAGCTGGGAAAGTGGGCATCCCTGTCTCGTCCCATTTGTTATTGCGAAGGGGTCCGATAGGACTCCATTGGCCTTTACTCGGGCTGTTGGGTTTGAATATATTCTGGCTATTCGGTTAAGCATCACCTCCCCCAAGCCGATGTGTCTGAGCACCGCAAACATAAATGGCCAGCTTACCCGGTCAAACGCTTTTTCAGCGTCCGTATTGAGAAAAATACATGGGATTTTCTGAGACTTAGCGACATAAAGTAGATTTAGCACCTTTGTAGTACTATCTCTGGCCTCCCGAGATGGGATGAAGCCTACCTGGTCTAGGCGTATGATTTGATGGAGGTTCTGCGCTAGCCGAACAGCCAGAATTTTAGTGAATATCTTTAAATCAAGATTTAATAATGATATGGGTCTGTAACTGCTACATGCTGCCGGGTCTTTTCCTTCCTTATGAATCACTGAAATATGAGCACCTAGTGTTTCTCTAGCAAATGCTCCGTCAACACCGACCCAGTTGAATAGTGTGACTAAATGAGGTCCTAATATCGGGAGAAGAGTTTTATAATATTGTAGTGTATAACTGTCAGGGCCCGGGGCTTTACCTGGCTTCATTGTCCCTATAGCTTTTTAAATTTCTATCAAAGTTATAGGGGAGTCTAAATCTTCCTTAATTTCCTGGGTAAGGGATGGCATTTGAGAAGATGTGATGTAGTTCTCTATCTCAGGCGAGGGGGAAACTACTTGTGGCAGGTTGTATTGATTGGAGTAAAAATGGTTAAACTCTTTTGTGATTAGTGCTGGCAGGACTTCTTTTTTCCCTCTCGTCGTGACGATATGTGGGATGTATGTAGATCATTTGTGGTCTCTAACCATCTTTGCTAAAAGTTTCCCACATTTATCCCCTGACTCATACGTCTGTTTGCGACAAAACTGTAAGGCCGCCTTAGCTCTATAGAGTAAGAGATCAGTGATTTGTCATCTGAGAACTGTCAGTGCAGTCTCCGAGGACTGCGTGGGGGCATGTTTGTGTCTGGCTTCAGAAGTAGCGAGATCCTCTAGAAGTTGGGAGAGTTGTTTATTTCTTTCTCACTTAATTCTTGCACCATGTGTGATGAGGATTCCTCTGATAACTACTTTGTGGGCTTCCCACTGAATCCCTGGGTCACAGTCTGGTTGGTCGTTTTCCTGAAAGTATAAATTTAGCGCTCTGGTCACGTCTGTCAACACTTCTGGGTCTTGCAAGAGACTTTCATTAAGACGCCAGAAACGGTGTCTGGGAGAGATAAATGTCCGACAAAGTGTAGGTCTGGAAGATAGCCGCATGGTCAGACCATGCGTTCTATTGCCTATGGAGGTCTGTTCCACTGCATGCAGATGACTATGTGGGATCAGGAAATAATCTATTCTGGTATATAAGCAAGTCATTTTCAAACATGCAACTCAATTGCTTGCTATCTGAGATTATGAAATCCACTTTAATCTATTAAGCCAAATAGGCTTACTACTGGCCCAGTTGTAAAACACAATTCCAGATCCCATTTTCCTGCCCACTCCAGCCTTTACAAACCTGTGCCACCATTTACTTTTTATGTCATCAATGACTAGCTTTTTTTTTCCCTACTTTCTTGGAGCTGATGACATTTGCTCAGGTGCCTCAGACATAACTGCAGTAGTCAGCCAAACAGCAAATTGTGCAAGATTTTGGCACCTATGGCCCTGCAGCTTTCTTGGATGTGTGGTGTGTTTCCAAGAGGGCTGGTGGTGAAGAATAGCATCACCTTTATTTAGGTGAGAATCTAATAATTAAGAACATCCTCATAATAAAAACACGTATTTATAAAACAAAAATGTTAATACTGAAGTGTACTGTTTAAGTTGTTAAGATGTTATCACCTTATACATTTCTCTTTATATTCTGTGTGACCTTTTTGCCAATAATAAATGTTCAAAAAGTTAGGCATCAGCTGGTATTGCCAGACACATTGGCCATCTGGTTTCCACGATTTGTCCACCTATGCCGTCAAATAACAACAGTCCGCAGAAAATACAATAATTATTGCAATCATCTTTTCCAAAAAACTATTCGGGTAAAGTACAACAATATCCAAAACATAATCTTGTTTTAGGATACTTCATATTTGTTATGAAGATATTTCTGTCACTCCTGTTGTGTGGATGAAGAAGCACGCCATAAAATTATCTTGGAGGAAGATTTCAGTTGCGGGGTATAGCACAGATATTATGAGGCAAAGGAGCATTTGTAGACCCCAGTGCAGGAGTGAGGTCCACAACAGTCCCAGGTAGAGCCTGGAATGTGAAATTTTGCAGCAGTGTGGTAAAGAAGAGGAACAGCTCCATTTTGGCCAAACTTTTCCCGGCACAACTTCTCCTACCTAAGAAGAAAAGCATAAATGAGACTTACTGAAAACATTTCTGATCAAAAAAAAAGCTTTAGAATCTCAATGTATACCTCATGCTGGGATTGCTACACATAAATTCATAATACACATAATATAGGCAGCTGAAGAAGAAAATCTTAACTTTTAATGTAAAATGTGCGCTTGGACCATGCTGTCCCACCTCTGGAGCCTTCCTATTGGTCCTTTACTGTAATGGCCAGTCTCCCTGACCAATATAGGCTCAAAAAGGATGTGGAACCAATCTCAAGTATTGCAGTGCAGTTTTTATTTAGGCTATCTATGTTTGTGTAATTTTTTCACCATTTGGTCCATTTCAATTGTCCAGATTTGTGAAAGGTTTACTTTTACATATGCTGTAAACACTCACAGATCAGTAGGCAAGGTATAACTACAGTGGGGCAAAAAGTATTTAGTCAGCCACCAATTGTGCAAGTTCTCCCACTTAAAAAGATGAGTGAGGCCTGTAATTGTCATCATAGGTATACCTCAACTATGAGAGACAAAATGTGGAAACAAATCCAGACAATCAAATTGTCTGATTTTTGAAAGAATTTATTTGCAATTTATGGTAGGAAATAATAATAATAATTTGGTCACCTACAAACAAGCAAGATTTCTGGCTCTCACAGACCTGTATCTTCTTCTTTAAGAGGCTCCTCTGTCCTCCACTCATTACCTGTATTAATGGCACCTGTTTGAACTTGTTATCAGTATAAAAGTATAAAAGACACCTGTCCACAACCTCAAATAGTCACACTCCAAACTCCACTATGGTGAAGACCAAAGAGCTGTCGAAGGACACCAGAAACAAAATTGTAGACCTGCACCGGGGTGTGAAGAAATCAACTGTGGGAGCAATAATTATAAAATGGAAGACATACAAGACCACTGATAATCTCCCTCGATCTGGGGCTCCACACAAAATCTCACCCCATGGGGTCAAAATGATCACAAGAACGGTGAGCAAAAATTCCAGAACCACACGGGGGGACCTAGTGAATCACTGCAGAGAGCTGGGACCAACATAACAAAGGCTACCATCAGTAACACACTACACCACCAGGGACTCAGATCCTGCAGTGCCAGACGTGTCCCCCTGCTTAAGCCAGTACATGTCCGGGCCCATCTGAGGTTTGCTAGAGAGCATTTGGATGATCCAGAAGAGGATTGGGAGAATGTCATATGGGCAGATGAAACCAAAGTAGTACTGTTGGTAAAACACAACTCGTCGTGTTTGGAGGAGAGAGAATGCTGAGTTGCAACCAAAGAACACCATACCTACTGTGAAGCATGGGGGTGGCAACATCATGCTTTGGGGCTGTTTCTCTGCAAAGGGAACAGGATGACTGATCCGTGTACATGAAAGAATGAATGGGGCCATGTATTGTGAGATTTTGAGTGCAAACCTCCTCCCATCAGCAAGGGCATTGAAGATGAAACGTGGCTGGGTCTTTCAGCATGATAATGATCCCAAACACACCGCCCGGGCAACGAAAGAGTGGCTTCGTAAGAAGCATTTCAAGGTCCTGGAGTGGCCTAGCCAGTCTCCAGATCTCAATCCCAAAGAAAACCTTTGGAGGGAGTTGAAAGTCCGTGTTGCTCAGCGACAGCCCCAAAACATCACTGCTCTAGAGGAGATCTGCATGGAGGAATGGGCCAACATACCAGCAACAGTGTGTGACAACCTTGTGAAGACTTACAGGAAACGTTTGACCTCTGTCATTGCCAACAAAGGATATATAACAAAGTATTGAGATGAACTTTTGATATTAACAAAATACTTATTTTCCACCATAATTTGCAAATAAATTCATTCCAAATCGGACAATGTGATTGTCTGGATTTGTTTCCACATTTTGTCTCTCATAGTTGAGGTATACCTATGATGACAATTACAGGCCTCACTCATCTTTTTAAGTGGGAGAACTTGCACAATTGGTGGCTGACTAAATACTTTTTTGCCCCACTGTATACTACACTTCTTAAAGGAGGGCTAACCATACAAAATGTTCAGATAGATGCCATGTGTTTAATGACCTGTACTCAATAAGGTGCTTGAGCAGGTTTAAGGACTGTCATTCTTTCCTACCAAGTGAGTAACGGATTTGGAACAGACAAGCGGCCAGTGAAGTGAGAAAACTCTGAACTTCTGCCCTGTATACTTTCTTCATTGACTCACTAGATAGAGAAGCCAGAATAGAAATCACAACTCCGGGGACTGCACAGTTTAAAACAGCTTGAAATGGTAAACCCTATGTTTTATCCATACAGCTTCAATCTATGGTTCTGTCTGGAAAGTTCTGTTTTAAGTTACCTGCTGAGAAAGGTATGAATGCATCGTTCCTCTTGAACTTTCCATCGGCATCAAGAAAATGTTCTGGATAAAATTGATCAGGCTTTGCAAAGTAAGCTTTGTCTTTCAATATGGAGCACAATAATGGAACAATAAAGGTTCCCTAGAAGAAATGAATTACATACTAGATGTTATTAAAAAAAATATATATATATATATATATATATATATATATATATATATATATATATATATACACAGTATATCGTTACCAGCCTTTGGCTTGTTCCTTGACTACACTTCTGCTTGATTTCAACCTGCAACCACTCCTTACAAACCTTTGGTTTGTTTACTGAATATGCTTTTGCTTGATCCCTACCTGCTATTTCTGCTACTGGACCCGGTTTGCTCACCTCCTGGTGGGGTGATCCTTAGGACTATGACCTGGTACTAACATGCAGCTGAACCCACCCACCATCAGGAGCTCTAGTGAACACTGGTAGTACTTAGACTCACTACAGAAAATTGAAAAAAGGACTTTTGAGGTGTCCCAAAGAGTGGTGAGTACCTGGTGGTGTGCGCCCTGGATGTTCTAGTTCTATATCCAGAGGGATTGTCATCTTCGCTCGCGTGGGATGTCCCTGTATATGTACATCTGACATTTGTCCAACTGTCTTAAACGTTTACACGATGCTTTGTGAGAAGAGACACTGTGGAGTTCATGTACTAAAACTGGAGAGTGTAAAATCGGGTGCAGCTTTGCATTGTGGCCAATCAGCTTCTAACCTCAGCTTGTTCAGTTAGACCTTGACCAAAACTGGTAGCTAATTGTTTTCTATGCAGAGCTGCACCAGATTTTGCACTCTCCAGTTTTAGTAAATCAACATCTATGTGTATATATGTGGCTTAAAGGATGGCCAACCAAACAAAATGTTCAGATAGATGGTTTAATGACCATGCCTATTTAAATGAGTACTCAATAAGGTGCTTGAGCAGGTTTCAGGACCGTCACTCTTACTGGTACCGTCATTCTTACTGCTATTATCTTGCATTTTTTCTTTCCTTATTTTAGGTGAAGCTTCACAGTCTTATTACCTGAGACTGGTTTAAAATTCCAGCAAAACATGTTGAAGAATATTTGTGTTTATGTATACAGTGATAGGGCTTAGCTCCCCAATATGCTATAATAATCTTTAATGTATTTGTTACTCTGATATAGTTGATGGGTATTGGCTGTGCGGATTAGTATGGAAACTGCAATTTTATGACGAGGCCGTTGGCCTGTTGTTTTTTCAAATGTATGTATTAAGATGTAAGAAGGGTGTTTATTCCTCCAATTTTTTATGTTGTGTATCTTGTGAACTCTTTGGGGGACTTCAAAAGTAAATTGATGCCTTTTATCCTTGGGAACCCCTTTAGGATTCACTGTTTTTTAGTACTTTCACTCTGCACCTCTCTCTACTGCTATAGCTCACTGGTCGCCTAACCTGACCCCATCACATGACACACACCTTTGTACAGAGCCTAGATTAAGGCTTACTTAGTTTCCTTTACTGTGAGCCCTCAGACACCATTTTTCTACCAAGAATGGCTCCCCGGTATTACTTTTAAATTTACTATGTCAACCAGTTGTCCTATCACAATATATTACAAAATATATTTTAAAAACTCACCTTTGGAATCAAATAGCCTCTGAATGTGATATCACAAGTTGTTGCACGTGGAAGGTTAGTTGGGACAATATCGCCAAAGCGCTGAACTTCACACACAACAGCATCAGTGTAGGGCATTTGCTTTCTGTGTTCTACCTTTGGTTGTGCTGTGCCTATAACTTTTTCAATTTCATTTTGTACTTTTTCTGTTAGATATTCAAAAATAAGCTATTAATATTGGTTTATATAATGACAATGTCTTCTGCAGCAGTTTACAACATAAAGACATACATCAGTAACAATATCAACATAATGGCATACATAATACATAACAAACAATGAAAAGAAGAGGGGTCTTGACAAAGCAGTGTGGCTTCCACCCTTATTTGCAAATGCATGCAAAAGAAACCCCTTGGTCTTCAGGTTCCATTGAGTTACGCTGGACTTCTAGATGTGTGTATGTGTGTATATATATATATATATATATATATATATATATATATATAACAGGATTGAAAACCCAACCAATGAAAACACGTGATCTAAAATGAAAACAAATACAGGGGGGAGATAATTTTGATGCAGAAATTGTAAAAAAAATTCTGTATCAGTGGGAGACTTTTGGGTACATTAACTGGTAGGAGGCAAAGTGTATTGTCAAGTGTAAAGCCTTTTATACAAAGTTGGTTCTTCTGAATGTGCTTAAAAACTTGGTACAATATTAGTATTGTTCAAACTTTCCTCACTTGTTTGCAGTAATTTGGCTGAAAATGCCACAAATTGGCAAAAAACTGAACCTTAATCTGAAAACAACTGAAGTCAATAAAGACATAGGTCAGATGGGTTGCCAAAGACCTGTATGGGAGTTCTACATGAACTGTTGTGATTTAAAGGTTTGCAACAGTTCCACCTGTCCAATCTCTGATTGGCTACTTTGCTGATTGTATGGCCTGGCCAATCAGCAGCCTTGCTGGTGTTCTGTCAAAACAGCCAACTCTATAAGATCTCCAACGTCACTTCCGGTGATTCTCCAGCATCAGTAATTGGAAACTTAGACAAGTTTGCTGTTTTGACACAACACCGGCAGCGTATACACAACAGTACACAATATAAGGAGCGGAAATTGTTAGTCCGCTAGTAACCAACAAAATGGCTGCCTCCAAGGCAACGACAACTTTTCCCTCCTTACCCGCTGCTCTGTTAAAACAGCCAAGTTGTCATGTACCGTAGTGTATATGTTGCCAGTGTTGTGTCAAAGCAGCCAAGTCGTCAAAATCTCCATTTACTGATGCTGGAGAGTAACCGGAAGTAATGTTGTTGGAGGTTTTGACAAGTTGGCTATTTTGACAGAACACCGGCAATAAGGCTGTCAATCAGAGGCTTTGTTTACATCTGAAGGCCTACTCATAAGGTTAGAAGCATATAAAAGTAAGCCAATGTCCCCATTACAGCTGGAGGAAGGGACTGCTGATGATCTATTTGATTGCCGCAGTTCCCAAAGCAGCAAGATTTTACATAACTAAGAGGTCTCTTGACCTCTAGTGATTTATATTAACAGAATGGAGTGAGAAATCGAATAGAGCAGAGATGTGGAGAAGGGGTGCAAATTGATGAGTATAGCTTGCATTGTGTGTGTGTGTTTTGGGAAGGGGGGAGGGAGATTGTAGTGTGCTACTGGTAGACACGGTCCCTCTGCCCTGGCTTTGTCTTTTTAGTCATTTAATAGGGCGAGAAGTGTCAAAGTAATGCCGCGTACACACGAGTGGAATGTCCGACAGAAAAAGTCAGACGGAAGCATTTCATTGTCTATTCCAATCGTGTGTATGCCTCATCGGACTTTTTTTTTCGAAAATTCTGACGGACCTAGAAATGGAACATGTTCTGAATATTTCCGATGAAACCAATTCCTATCGGGAAAACCGCTCGTCTGTATGCTGTTCCAACGTACCAAAAACAATGCATGCTTTGAAGCAAGTACGAGACGGAAGCTATTGGCTACTGGCTGTTGAACTTCCTTTTTCTAGTCCCGTCGTACGTGTTGTACGTCACCTTGTTCTAGATGGTCGGACTTTGGTGTAACCGTGTGTAGGCGCTTGAGCGCAATTCTGTCCGTCGGGTAAACCTTCGGAGTTTATTCTGACGGCAAAACCGATCATGTGTACAGGGCATTAAAGGCTAAATTCACTTTTTATCTATTAGTTATCTGGCTTATACTGTATATATAACATAGGACATGCAAATTGGTTGTCATATATGCAAAAATAAATAAAGCTTATCAGAGTCTTCCTAAAGTGGAAGTAATATTGCTCTCCACTTAACAAGCAATATAAAGTATTCTGTTTTAATACAGAAGGTATTTACATGTCTCGCCATTACAAAACTATTTTTTTTTTCCTATTCATGTTAGGGGAGTTGCAAAAGCTATGTAAACCATTCCTTTATAGCCCTTGACTTTCTGTACATCCAGGACCGCTTATTTATTAAACAGATACAGCCTAATATATTTTAGAGCAATTTATTTCAAACTGCACATATTTGCTTAAGGCATTCTTCTCCTGCCAATAAATGCCAGTAACAGTAAAAGGTTGGCAGTAAAAAATATGGCTGTGACACTCGCCTTGTGTAGTTCCGGTCAGGGCGGGCCGAGACCATCCAAATGCCTGCTACAGTGTGTTCAGGAGGCACTGGTGGAGGGTGGGTCTGGTGAAGGTGGTGCCTTAGCATGTCATGTGATGTCATGGTGCAAGGGAGCCGAGCAGAGCGGCTGGAGTCTCGTGAGCGGGTCTGCAGGATGGAAGGAAGGCAAGCTAGGAGCGGGGCAGTGAATGTGTGCCTGTCTATTCTAACTTCTTGCCCTCCTAGGTCCTGTCCTTGAGCTACTTACTATATGGAAAATAAAATAAGAAATATGTTTTTTGCCTTAATATCTGCCTTAAATCACATTGCTAATTGCGCATTGTACTTGTTTGAAGGGAGGAAAGGAGGGAGGCACCTCTAAGTGTAGTATTTAGAACATAGTTTAATGCACAAGGTATTGCACTTACAGGACAGAAGAATTTATAGACATATCTGTAATAAATATGTCCTCCCGGAGGGGTGCTTGCTATCCGGTGTATCCCAGCATCCAGATGGTGTCAGAAGGCTGAGCAGAAAGCTGAACCCAAACAGGAAGTGCAGGGGATCTCAAGCTGCCTGACGAAGGTGGGAAAGACAGGAAACTAGGCTACACGCTCGGAGCACACAACTCCTTATAGAGGCCAGTAGAAGGAGCTGTTTGCTCCGAGCGCATAGCCTAGTTTCCTGCCTTTCCCCTCATCGAGGCCCGCCCACCAGGTGACGTCATCTCCCTCTGTGTGGTCCATGCCAGGCGCTTGAGATCCCCTGCACTTTCTGTTTGGGTTCAGCGTTCTGCTCAGCCTCCTGACACCCTCTGGAATGGGGGGATACACCAGATAGCAGGCACTCCTCGAGGAAGATGTATTTATTACAGATATGCCTATGAATTCTTCTATCCTGTAAGTGCAATACCTTGTGCATTAAACTATGTTTTAAATACTACACTTAGGTGCGTCGCCCTCCTTTCCTCCCTCTAACAGCGTTTCTGGATATGCTCTGGAGATGGCTGACACCTGAACTATTTATTTGCACCACAGTTGACATGGACAACATTACCTACAACAAAGCCTATTATAATAAACAATTTTAATCAACTGCACAGATTTATCACTGTTAATGCGCTGGGTGGCTTTATGTTTTCAATATTGTACTTGTTTGTAGCCTATATCCTGAAATTTGCACTTAAAACTGTAATTTTGTAACTTTTGGAAATGCCAGTAAAAACTTGGCTTTGCCAGTAAATTCTGGGTTTTGTCAGTAAATTTCAGTCTGGTAGGTTGGCAACACTGATGCAATGCATACAGTAGCTTCTATGGAGTAGGTTTCAGGGAGCCATGAGAGAGTGGGGTTGATTTACCAAAGACAAACAGACATTTTGTAAAATGCAGTTGCACGCTGCAAGAGCAGTAGCTCCAGAGCTTAGTAAATGAGCATAAGCTCTGCTGACTTCCATTATCCAATCATGTGCAAGCAAAAATGCTAATTTTTAAATTTCCCTTGCACATGATTGGGTATTCATTGCAAAGTGAAGCTTTACTTAATTTACTAAGCTCTGGGGCAACTGCACTTGCAGATTGAAACTGCACTTTGCAAAGTTCACAATCTATTTATCTTTAGTAAATCAACACTAGTGTCTTTCCAAGATCTACCATACTAAAATGAGGAATGAATCCCTTCTTTTCAGAATTTATGATGAAAAAACACATGTAGACACATTTGTCCTAAGAATTGTCTACTGTGCTTAAAAGGATATTACCTTCCCTGGCGGTTTTCCCGAGTGTGGCTCAGGGTTAAATTGCAGTACCATTAGCGGTAACCCCGAGCCACACTCTTGTCACCAGGATCCTGCGATGTCCCCCCGCTGTGTCTGCGGGCTCTGTCCTCCACCCGCTGCCTCTGTGTGCCAGCTCCACTCCCTGCGAGCGCCGCAACGCATGGGGGCGGAGCCCGGCGGCAAATTCAAAAAGTACAAAATTCATAACACATATAGTACACTGTATTCTTATAGATTACATTACTGTATGAAATAATTTCACCTCCCTTTTGTCCCTAATGCTTTGTCCAGTGCCCTGCATGCAGTTTAATATTATATATACTGTTCTTTCTGCCTGGAAACTTGAGATTGTCCATAGCAACCAAAAAGTGTCCCTTTACATCAAAGGTGGTTTTAGACCAGCTAGAAAAGCGATAATAAATTAGAATCACTTGCAGAATTGAGCGATAGTGAATCGTTGGGAAATTAATTTGATTATTATTATATTATCATTTTTTATAATTATTTATAGTTATTTATTATATTCTAATTGATTATTTTGTGTTTCAAACTTTATCATACCTGGAATGTCTACTAGACTCTTGTTTGGACAGATTTAAGTGAGTTATTCCTAAGAATTAGACATGTGCATTCGTTTTCGTCCGAATGCATTTTCGTCCGAATTTCAGGTATTTTCGTTATCGTTTTAACAAACGATAACGAAAGTGCAGAATACAAAAACCGAAAGATCCAACATAAATAAATGCATTATTTTTGTTTTTGTTGCGACAACAGTTCGATATAGATAGGAGATTTGACATGACGCTGACATTAACAATCTGTGTCTATCGAACCTGTGGTCGAATGTGCCTAACCTTAACTCTATTAGTCCAAGATTATTCTACATAGAGAGAAAAGATTCGACATAGAGAGAAAAGATCGCTGCTGGAATTGGGTGGGGGAAGTAAAATAAAAATAATGATGATGATGAATGTTATTGGCCGATTGTAACCAAAGAGGAGGGGCAGTAAAATAGCTAGAACTAAGTACACACGTACAGCCAACTTACTTTCACTTACAATTTGCTAGCAGAGAGAGACACACACACTGAATCATTTCAGAAGACAGTCAATCTTAGCTGGTCCGTTTGTCAGAGAACCTGAATTATTTAGCAATTAAGCATAAGCACAGCAGCAGAACAATAGTGAAGCAAGCTACAGTTCAACTTAACTTTCATAATAATCTGCTGCTATTGTGTTAGTGTTGTGAACTTGATAGTGATACTAGTGTTGCTAGTGTTGTGATAGCCTCAGAGGCTGCCCGTGTTGTGGGGGGGGGGATTTATTATTATAGATTCTATATTATAATGCCATATCAATATCTGACACAACGTTGGATGCCACGCCCGCCATTGCACTTGGGGATTGAGAAACGAATGTGAAAGCTGGCTGACTGTTGGGGTAGAGTAGACCATTCAACACAAACAACGAAGATTTGACAAAGCAAAGAAAAACATACAAACATTGAATCTTTGGCTTATGGTGTCTGTCTAAAGTTCTAAGAAGATTTGATGGAGCAGCTAAACTGTACGACGCCGCAATCGTACATTTCCGGTCAAATGCATCCGGCCATAGGCTATAGAAAAATTCTAATGTTGGTTGACTAGTAAAATAATTAATAAATATAATTATTACTAGTCATACAACATTAGAATTCTACTACAGCTAGCATATGGGCGGAAAATTCGACCGGAAATGTACACGTACAGTTTAGCTGCTCCGTCAAATCTTCTTTGAACATTCGACAGACACCATAAGCCTTCAATGACAGATTCGACCTTAATTAATTTGGATTTTCGGACGAATGCAATTTTTAACGAAAAACAAAATAAATAAAAACAAATTTTGGGAGTAACTAAATAAATTTATTTTTCGGAGGAAACCGAAATTCCGAAATGAAATATTTCAGTGTGCACATGTCTACTAAGAATTACAGGCCTACAAAATAAAACACCAAATTTCTATTCAAAACAATGTACCGCTTTAAGACGCAAAAATCTGACATAATCATACTGACAGGGTGGTTAAAGTCTTGTTTTTTTCTGTTTAAAAATAACAAACATGCCATACTTACCTGCTCTGTCCAGTGGTTTTGCACAGAGTAGCTGCAATCCTCCTCTTCTAGGGTCCCTTGCTGGCGGTCCTGGCCCCTCCCTCCTACCGAGTGCCCCCACAGCAAGCAGCTTGCTATGAGGGCACCCGAGCCAAGTCACTGCTCTGTGTGTCTATACAGATACAAAGCTGTGGCTCGGCCCCTCCTCCTCTCTCTCCTCATTGGCTCACTGACTTTGATTGACAGCAGCGGGAGCCAATGGCGCCCTCTTCTGTGTCTCAGCCAATCTGGAGGGAGAGTCTAGGACAGCTGAGGCTCTCGACCAACATCACTGGATCGAGATGGGTTCAGGTAAGTATTAGGGTGGCTGAGGGGGGCAGCTGCACATAGATGGTTTTTATCATAATGCATAGAATGCATTAAGATTAACAAAAAAAAAAACTTTCTGCCTTTGGAACCCCTTTAATATTGGTTAATTGGAGAGGTTTGGGTTCTATTCACTTAGCCCACCAAGCCTGTGTGGTTATTCTTTCTAAAATATATAAAAATAATTCTACATCCAACGTGCCATGAGGTTGGCATATCTGCTGAGTGCTTGTGACTTTTTTTATAAATCAGTGAGATGGTATTTACTTTGAATGCTATTAATTCATGAACAGAACAAAGAATTAACAGAACCCCTAGTATATTAATTCTTCTTACTTTGAATTTCTGGGTATTTAGTCATGATCAGGAGGCTCCATCTTAGAGTGGTGGATGTAGTTTCCATTCCAGCACCAAACAGTTGGGCCACCAGGACAACTAGGTTGTCATCGTGATAATACAGTGTAGATTCTGGCTTTCCCTGAATAATGGAAAAATATATATCTGTGTGAGCATTTGTTCCCCCTTTTCCTTCATCAGTTGCATGTACATTAAAGCCCAACTCCAGGATCATAGCCCCTACCCTCCAAAAGTCTCCTCCCGCTGTATTTTATGCTATTTAATATTAAAAAGTAAAACTTAGGATCGCAAGCACAATTTGTTCCGGAAACATGCTTGTAATCCAAAGCACTTGTATATAAAAACGCATTTCCCATTAAAAAATAATGGAAACTCAGATGATTCATCACACAACCATATTCATAAGTCCTTCAGTTTATAGTCCATATAAAAAGATTATAGCAATGTGATAAGTTGCGTAACCATAAAATATCCATCCACAAATGGAAGCCTCCACAAGGGGATTAGAAGCCAAATCCAGCAGGAGCTACAGAGTATAAAAGAGAAGAGAGGTGCCTTTAGGTATAGCAATATGCTTACATTTAATGAAGGTACAACATTTAGCAACTCACATGGCTGATGATTAAAACAGGCACATCTAAGTATGCAAGGACCTGGGGTAAAGCTGTCCACATAGACCATCCTCCGCACTATCCTGCAGCATGGAACAGGTGACGTCAATGGCGGTACGGAGGACTGTCTATGTGGACAGTTTTACCCCGGATGCCTGCATAATTAGATGTGCCTGTTTTCATCATCAACCATGTGACTTGCTAAATGTTGTACCTTCATTAAATGTAACCATATTGCTACACTTAAAGGCACCTCTGTTTTGTTTTATACTCAGTTGTGACATGATGCTGCTCTTATATCAAGACATCGCTTGTATATCAAGTCAAAATTTATCAAAACCTTTTGCTTGTCTTGCAAAACGCTCTCAAACCAAAGTTCCTCTCAAACTAAGATTTTACTGTACTTCTCTTCTAGAAGTCTTCAGTTCAGTTATGTAAAGCCACAGGGTCATCTTCCTTTCTTTTCTATTTTAGGTGTTCTTCAGTGATGCAGGGAGCGGTACTGATGTGATGACATCAGCATTGATCTCACACCATTACATAATGAATGCAGGGCACCATACCCATGACACATTGCACACACAGTATTTCCTTAATATTCCAGGTTGAATGACACTGGGCGTTGGGGGGATTGGGAAATGCAGGGGGGGTCACTGGAGCGTGTTACACCTTACACTTACCTGACATTGTCAGAACATCTTTTTTCCACTTATGAAACGTTGCTCAGCTGCGTCCTATGCTATCATACACTGTAGCCGAAAAGCTGATCCATACATTTGTGTTCTCCTGACTTCACTACTGCAATGCTCTACTCGCTGGTGTACCTAAATCAGGGACGTGCAGTCAGGGGAGGAAGGTGAGGCAGAGCCTCACCTGCCATGAACATAAGAAAAATAAAAAATTGAGCTTCGGGGGTCGTAGCTCGGTGACCTGAGAGCACAGGTTGCTTAACTGCTTGCCGCCCGTCCACCATCAAATGACGACGGTACAGTGCGGCTCTTGTTCTGGGACGCCATCACATGACGGTGTCCCAGAACGGCTGAACTCGCGCGCCCGCGGGGCACGTGGCAATCGCGACCATGTCATGTTGCTAGGACACGGCGCGACCCATGATCTCTGTAAAGAGCCGCATCCGCGGCTCTTTAACCATGTGATCGGCTGTGTCCAATCACAGCTGGTGACATGCAAACAAGGAAGTGACAGACAGAGTGTGAGGAGAGGAGAGCCGATCAGTGGCATCTCCTCACAGGGGGACATCTAGGAATGTAATCAGGGCACTGATCATCACTGCCCTGATTACAATAGTGCAATACAATAGTGCAGTACAATGTCACCAATCAGTGCCCACCATTGCCCACCAATGGCAGCTATCAGTGCCCACCAGTGGCAGCAATCAGTTCGCATCAGTGCAGCCTATCAGTGCAGCCTCATCAGCGCACATCAGTGAAGGAGAAAAATGACTTGCTTGCAAAATTTTGCCCATAAGTGCGGCATATTAGTGCCTCCTCATCAGTGCCACCTAATCAGTGCCCATAAGTGCCACCTCATCAATGCCCACCCGTTTAGCCTATCAGTGCCCATCAGTGTCGCCTCATCAGCGCACATCAGTGAAGGCAAAAAATTACTTAGTTACAAAATTTACTGACAAAAAAAAGCAAACATTTTTTGGTCTTTTTTTTTGTAAAAAATAAAAAACCCAGCAGTGATTAAATACCACCAAAAGAAAGCTCTATTTGTGTGAAGAAAATGATTAAAAATTAGTTTTGGTACAGTGTAGCACGACCGCGCAATTATCATTCAAAGGGCAACACTGCTAAAAGCTGAAAAATGGCTTGGGCAGGAAGGGGGTGTACAGTCAGGTCGATAAATATTGGGACATCGACACAATTTTAATCTTTTTGGATCTATACACCACCACAATGGATTTGAAATGAAACAAACAAGATGTGCTTTAACTGCAGACTTTCAGCTTTAATTTGAGGATATTTACATCCAAATCAGGTGAACAGTGTAGGAATTTTGTATATGTGCCTCCCACTTTTTAAGGGACCAAAAGTAATGGGACAATTGGCTGCTCAGCTGTTCCATGGCCTTCTGTGTTTTATTCCCTCATTATCCCATTTACAAGGAGCAGATAAAAGGTCCAGAGTTCATTTCAAGTGTGCTATTTGCATTTGGAATCTGTTGCTGTCAACTCTCAAAATTAGATCATCCAAAGAGCTGTTACTATCAGTGAAGCAAGCCATCATTAGGCTGAAAAAACAGAACAAACCCATCAAAGATATAGCAAAAACATTAGGTGTGGCCAAATCAAATGTTTGGAACATCCTTAAAAAGAAAGAATGCACCGGTGAGCTCAGCAACACCAAAAGACCCAGAAGACCACGGAAAACAACTGTGGTGGATGACCGAAGAATTCTTTCTCTTTTCCCTTCACAACAGTTGGCCAGATCAAGAACACTCTCCAGGAGGTAGGTGTATGTGTGTAAAAGTCAACAATCAAGAGAAGACTTCACCAGAGTGAATACAGAGGGTTCACCACAAGATGTAAACCATTGGTGAGCCTCAAAAACAGGCCAGATTAGAGTTTGCCAAACAACATCTTAAAAAGCCTTCACAGTTCTGGAACAACATCCTATGGACAGATGAGACCAAGATCAACTTGTACCAGAGTGATGGGAAGAGAAGAGTATGGAGAAGGAAAGAAATTGCTCATGATCCAAAGCATACCACCTCATCAGTGAAGCATGGTGGTGGTAGTGTCATGGCGTGGGCATGTATGGCTGCCAATGGAACTGGTTCTCTTGTATTTATTGATGATGTGACTGCTGACAAAAGCAGCAGGATGAATTCTGAAGTGTTTCGGGCAATATTATCTGCTCATATTCAGCAAAATGCTTCAGAACTCATTGGACGGCGCTTCACAGTGCAGATGGACAATGACCCGAAGCATACTGCAAAAGCAACCAAAGAGTTTTTAAAGGGAAAGAAGTGGAATGTTATACAATGGCCAAGTCAATCACCTGACCTGAATCCGATTGAGCATGCATTTGGCTTGCTGAAGACAAAACTGAAGGGAAAATGCCCTAAGAACAAGCAGGAACTGAAGACAGTTGCAGTAGAGGCCTGGCAGAGCATCACCAGGGATGAAACTCAGCGTCTGGTGATGTCTATGCGTTCCAGACTTCAGGCTGTAATTGACTGCAAAGGATTTGCAAGCAAGTACTAAAAAAAGTTTGATGAATGATTGATGGATGATTGTTAATCTGTCCCATTACTTTTGGTCCCTTAAAAAGTGGGAGGCACATATACAAACTGTTGTAATTCCCACACCATTCACCTGATTTGGATGTAAACGCCCTCAAATTAAAGTTGAAAGTCTGCAGTTAAAGCACATTTTGTTTGTTTCATTTCAA